>CM049598.1:11120179-11402679 GCA_026979955.1 Megalurothrips usitatus | reverse complement strand
GGTATTAGGTCTAGACTTGTCCCATAGAACCACCTAAGGGCAGTCCGCCAATATGATATTCTAAAGCAATAGTCTGTTCCGGCCGAACCGCTAATAGGGCATTTCGCCAGTAGATTATTCCGTATGTCAATATGGTTCCCGGCATAATAGGCTATTCCGTGGCGATCGACTGCTTCGGCACCGGCCCCCGCCCGTGGGGCTCTCAGGGTATTCCGCCTCGCCCTCGGTCGTGCAAAACAGTGAACTGTGGGGCGACACTCTTTTTCCTTCCGATGGTCGGCCGGCCGGCCGAGGGGCCCGACCGCGACTACTCCATCCTTCAAGGGCTTACCGTCCCCCCCCCCCTCCCCACCGTGGTGGCAGCTGCTCCCAATCCCGGAGACCGGCCTGTCTACTTTCTTACCATATTTTCCTCCTCGACAACTTCGCCCCTCTCCCCTCTCCCCTCTTCCTCCCCACCCTCCTTCCGTCTCCCCTCTTCCCGCCCCCCAGCCGCCGGGCGATAGTGTTCGGATCACGTGTGAGTCGGGGCGATAGCGCACGCCAGCTGATACACCCCCGCCCTCCCCTCCCACGCCCCCTCCCCGCCCCCTACCCTCCTCCTCCCCCGCCCCATCGAAACAGAAGTAGGCGGCAGCAGGCAGAGATATGGCGATAGGACCTGCCACACTCAGGTGCACGGACGGATCCTTTGGGCGCGCCGCCAAGGACATCCAAGGGGCAGGGTGGGTGAAGGGGGGCGCTATGCAGCTGCACCCCCCCTCCCCCCTGATGCCCCCTCAGCCCGAAGAGTTCACGGGGATTCTGATTTACCTGGTCCCGTGCCACGACCGCCTCCCCCCCCCCCCCCGGACTCCCTCATTCTCTTCGTCCAGTGACGCACTTTGCTCCCACCCTCCCGCTCTCTCTCGTTCTCTCTCTAGTCCCCTCTCCCGCTCTCTCTTTCTCTTCCGCTCTTTCTTTCTCTCTCTCTCTCTCTCATTCACTCTCGTTAGGCTGCGCGCCTCGCTTGTGAGAGAGGGCGAGCCGAAGGGGTCCCACTCGACGCCAGGACACACGGCGAAACGATTCTAAGTCCCCTCTTTGAATATGTTGATCAGTGGCTCCTGTGGACACTTTCTGACTCGCGTTTCAAACAAACAATTTTTGACGTAACCTATTCCCACTTGCGTGTAGAATAATGCAAATTTCATAGGTGCAGTGGGGCCCCAACCCCACACGCCGTTTCTCTCCTTTCCGCCATCCTGGCTTCCGTGAACCAAGCAGCCATGATTCCATTTCGCGTGGGGACTGGCCGGACCGTGCGGGGTTGGGACGGGGGTGGGGGGGTGGTGGATAGGAGGGGGCGGGGCTGTGGCAAGTGCCGTGGTTGGGACAACTCGTGATGGAATTCTTCGCAGCCGTGTAGCGATGAATGCGACGCCCGGAGACGCCGGGGGGGAGGGAAGAGGAGGGCGGGGCGGAAGGGGGCGGCGGCGGAGCGTAGCGGGCGGCAAAACGCAGGCAGTTGAGAGGAAACGAAGTAGCGGCGAAAGGAAGCGTTGCTCTCTCTCTCTCTCTCTCATTCTCGCTCGCTCTCACACACACTCCAGCAGGATTCTATCCCTTTTTACGGATCCCTCTTTTTCGCACTCTCCTTCTTCTTTCGCGTTTTCTTTCTCCCCCCCCCCCCCCTCTCTCTCTCTCTCTCTCTCTCTTCTTCTGTCCACCTTAACATCCCTCGTTCCTCTTCCATCACAGCATCGCGTTCGGCGGCACAAACCAAAAGCAGCAGCATGTATCCCCGGCTTCGCTCGTTCCCCTATTTCCTTCCCATCTCGGCTGCTACTCGAGTGCTCGTAATTTAAATTTGATTTGAGCCCTGTCCACCGTGAAATTTAAGGCGTGTCGAGTGGAGAGAGGGGACTATGGTCGGATTATTATATACGCGCGGAACGAGCGAACCGGAGCAGCAGAGCAGGCTGATTCCGAGGGGTTGTTCCGTCTCCCTCTCCCTTTCTCCCTCCCTCTCTCTCTCTCTCTCTCTCTCTCTCTCTCTCTCCCTCTCTCTCTCTCTCTCACACCCCTAAGGGACCGCCCGTGGGTGCGACAGAGGCAGATAATATGGCGACGGAAACGACGCGCGTCTCTTCGGAATCAGCCCGCAGACGGACCGGGGCGGGCCGACCGGCCGGCGGAGCGGCCCTTCGAGAGCAGCGATGCAAGACCCCATTTCCAGGCCCGCCGCCGCCGCCTTTGGCCGCCGCGGAGCGCGAGCCTGACTCAATTACGCAAGGCGCCTTTGAGTCCAGCCACCCCGCGCCGCGCCGCCCAGCGCAGCTGACCAGGCCGGCCTTCTGTCTCTCGCAATAACAATAAACGGCGAAAGTCTTTTCTCTCTCTCTTTTTATCCGCGATGTCTGTCATAATATCCGGCGTGCGCTTTGTGCCGCCGCCGCACGCCACCGCACGCCGTCGTGCATTGGCTTCCTCGTAACGGTGTGCATTTAGCCTCTTTTTTTCCTCTTCCTGGCCCCATATTCCTATCCTTCTCTCTCTGTCTCTCGTCCTCTCTCTCTCTCCGTCTCTCTCCGTACCGCCCACCACCACCACCACCGCCACCACCACCCCCTCTCCCTCCAGCTCCCTCTACACTACATTCTGTCCTTGGCATGGAGCAGCGCGGCATACCATGGATTCATGAATATGGATTCTTGCGAAGCAGGGCCCTGAGCAAAAGATGAGGAAAGGGAGTGGAAAGAGAGGGAAATGCGAAAAATAGAGGCCTTTTTTTCTTGTTTTTTTTTAAGGAGTGAAGTGGGAGGGGAGGGGAAGGGGGTAGAGGAGGGCACAACGGCCACCAGCGCGCAGAGTGCGTGCTGACGTCAGGCAGGCAGTGGTGGTGGTCGTCTTGGTGAGAGGATCTGATGGAGGGGGGGGGGGGGGGGGGCGGGGGTCACGCGGTATCGGCACAGAAATGCCGAGGAATCTGTGGCGGCGATGCGATGGCTCCCCGGAGCAGCGCGGCGCGGCGGCGCGTACTGGCAGGGCTGAGGCCATTATGGAACTTCCATACACACGACCGCGCGACTGCCTGTGTGTGTGTGTGTGTGAGTGTGAGTGTGTGTGTTGCTGAGCGCACGGCTGCATCGGACACCCCCAGGGCAGCCAGCGGCAGCGTCGCCTGTTCGCCTCCGCCCCCTCTCTAAAGCTTCCGTCGCCGCTGCCCTGACATTCCCGACGTTTAATTCGTCGGTGGAGGTTCCAAGGATCGAACAAGCCTTATTGAGTACACGTCGGTCCGGTGCTCGTTCCAGTGCTCGGGCCGGTGCGGCCCGGTGCGGTCCGGTTGCTGCCCTCCAAAGGCGCAGCGGGTCGCCGTTCCCCTAATGAAGCACGCCGAGCAATGCGACGATAATAATTAGACGTCCTAATGGAATAGATTGGTCTGGATGAGTGGAGGCGGCAAGGCCTCCCCGGCCACGGCGGCCAGCGGCTCTCTAGCCACGGCTCTCTAGCCACGGTCCCCGCCGGCCCCCTCCGCCTGCCCGTCCCCCCGCCCCTGCACCGATCGGCTCTCGCACGGATCCGCCCCTCCGTGTCATGTTGCCAACGTGACGGCCGTACTCCGCTCCGCGCGTGTCGCTACCCGGGCTGCCGGCGCCGACAGCGCTGCCAGTGCTGCCAATGCTGCCAACGCTGCCAAACGTTGCCAACTGCCGGCTGCCAACACACAGGAGCCGCCCGCACAGCCCCAGGGCTGGGGTTTGTCCCTGAACACTGCACATACGCCGCGCTGGAAAATACATGCAGCTGGGTCTGCGCCGTCGTACGACAGTCCCGTCGCATTGTTGGTAGTGCTGGAGAGAGAGAGAGACGCGGAGAGGGCGGTAGGGAGAGAAGGAAAGAGTCCCGCGCCCGCCTCGGCCTGCTCTGCAGTTCAAGTTCCCCAATTTCTTTTTGCCCCGCCCGGCCCGGCCCGGCCCGCCCGCTCCGCCCGCTCCGCTCGCTGTTGTAGGGGCCGGGGCGAAAAAGAAGCAAAGGCGTTGCTTTAATGAGCATCGCCCTCTAACAAGGCCTCACACGGCCCCGGCTTTTGTCTCCCGACAGATCCTCAGGCACGTACCTACAGCGCAAACACCCGGCAGCCGGGGCCGGCAGCGCAGGGCAGCGGGGACCCGCAGCCCGGAAAGATGTCCCTTTACTCGACAAACACCTCCCTTCCCTCCCCTTCTGACCCCCACAAGCCACCCCGTCCGAACATCTGCACTAGTTAACCCTTGGCACGCTTTCGAGACCGGAGCAAACGGGTGATGACCATAACCTAATCACTTTAAAACTCCGGAACGCAAAAACTTTGTCTCGCTAAAAGCTGGTATTATTGGTACAACTTTGCCAAGGTTCTTAATTTTTATGAAAAAAAAAACAGTTTATTTTCTTTGAGGGCAGTTAGTTTGGTCTGAGTCCTCGACACAAATTTCGTGCCTCATAAAACCCGGTTTGCCGGGTATTCTTATAAAGGGGAAATATGTAAAAACCTATTGGTTAATCCGCTGGACCCCAAAACGGAGCTAGGGGGAAACAGAAGGTTCTAACAGATGGGCGATGGGGGACGTAGTAGACGGAGCGGACACTGTCCCTCTCCCTCCCATCGACCATTTTTAAGTGCATATCTTGTCTTCTTCGTACGTTTTTTTTCGCATTGTAAGTTATATTTTTCGATGTATTTCCACGGGGTGTTCGACGGTGCTACTGCAGCCGGGTGGGCCTCGAATCGCATCGACCGGCTCCCCGGCTCACGGACCCGCCCGCCCGCCGGCCGGCCGGCCTGCCGCCGCCTGCCGCCCGCGCTGCTCCAGGGTCGCTGCCTTCCCCTCCCCATCGCCCGGCTTCGGTTGCGTGTCGCCGTGTATGTTTAATGGAAATGGATCCGTGCTGTCCTTTCGGCCGCGAGCCCAGCGCCGCCGGTGCTGACGGGACGCGGGGGCGGGCCGAGGACCCACCGCGGGCCCCGTGCGGCGGCCGTCGGGGACGTGTGTGGACCCGGGTCATGCGGGGTCACATCACCTTACCACGTCTCTCGCTCTCTCATTTTCTTTCCCTCTCACTGTAATAAGAGAACCTATACCGGCCACAATTATAGTACAACGGCCAATGTATAGGGGGTACAATTGTTAGGGAGGGTCGACACCTGAAATGGTTTTGGGGAATCATTTTACTCAACTAAATTTTCAGTTTGAGCTTTGGCGCCTGACATTGTAAATATGATACTGTATCGATTCGCACTGAACCAAGGATTACAGAAATGGGATCACATAATTAATTCTGAAATTTTGGAAAAAAAATCTTCTGTAGTTTAAAAGTATAGCGAAAAATCTGTTTATCAATTAACAACTGTCACTGTAACCTTCCTCCCCCCCCCCCTCTATCTCTCTCGGACACGTTTGCAGCGTAAGCAGGCGTGACTGGGACAGAGCGATGCGTGACGCGCCGCGCCACGCGCCGCCGACCCCTCATCAGGCGTCGGCCGCAGGGTCTTCGGATTGGAGATCCATATTGCATGGCGCGCGCCACACCGCAGCCGACCGGACCTTCTCACTCGCTCCTTATTCTACAGAATCACGGCGGCGATACTTGCGCAGATTGAATGCGGCGAAGAAGAGAGATCTTCTGTTCTCCTACTCACACAAAAATAGTTTCTTACTGTAAGAATAAAATTCGACTTGATCGTTATCTTCTTATCATAACCGTATGTTTCTTGAGATAAAATCACTTTTTTCTCATGACAATTTTTCTTTGTCTTTTGATAAGCCCAAAATTATCTTAAACTTTAACACGCCATAATTTTTAGTACTAAGAAATGAATACTTCCTATAAGATTATCTTTCTTCGTGCCAGAAAAGGTTTGCTAATCGCAAGAATACACTTCGGTGTGAGAGACTCTGCCTCCATCCGAGAGATGGCGCTAGTCGTCAACGGCGTTCCCTGGCTCGCGCTGCTGATATACCTACAGCAGTTACCCTAGGCTCACGGGGCGCTCCCTCCCAGCTCGTGCCCGGTGAGGTTACCCCGAGGGCATCCAATGGACATGTCCACCGGTTTCGACGTGTCTCCGGCTGAATCTCGCTGTTGGCGGTCTAAATCCGTCCGTGAGGGAAGCGAATTTTTAATGTGAGGCTTGGCCTGAAAGTCCACGCCGAACTATGTCCCTCGTTCCTGTTTGCACTGCCACACTACCCATATTCTTCAGGACGTTAGGATGTGGTTGATAATTCGAGATTGAATATTCTTACGATAAGATTAAATATTCTTACGATAAGAACATTTCAGTGATTAATCGTAAGCATATTTTCAGCTTAACATAAGAATAAATCTACTTGTCCCAATATTAAGAATATTTTCGTCTTACTACAATGCAAATAGTTTTATCATAAGAAACTGTTTTTGTGTGAGTACTGCTGCGGTGAGGCGCGCCGTGACGGCCGCGGCATGCTGGCCGCCTGGCTGGCTGGCCGCCTGGCTGGCCGCCTGCGTCACAGTGCCAGCGTTTCCAAAGTAAAGCCGCTAGGCCATAAGGCGTCCG
The DNA here is from genome assembly GCA_026979955.1 of Megalurothrips usitatus. NCBI lineage: Eukaryota > Metazoa > Arthropoda > Insecta > Thysanoptera > Thripidae > Megalurothrips > Megalurothrips usitatus. The sequence goes on along the minus strand of CM049598.1, from coordinate 11,396,117 downwards.
CTGAGGCGCGGGAGGGAGAGGGAGGAATTCAAATAAAGACCGCCCCCTCCCCGCCCCACACTGATCCCCATCTTCAATTTGCACTCTAAGAGGCCGCCGCCCAGCCCGTGGCGACCGCTCCCCCCTCCCGCCCCGTCGCGTCGTCCAAGCATCGGCCTGCGGCTGCAGTGCGGCGCTCTTGTTTTGTCAGGCAGTGGCCCGCGCTGCAGTGTGGTGATCGCACAGTGATCCTACAGGGGGATGCGTGGGCCGTCGGCCAGCATAAGGCGCGTGCAGGCAGGGCGGGCGGGGCCGACTAGCTGAGCCCCGCTGAGGAGGCCGCCCGCCCCCGCGGGGCCCCGCCCGCCCTCCTGGCCGACTGCCCCGCCGCCATCCGCTACGACTGCCACTCCCACGACTCACTCACGTGGGGAGCACGGGGATCGATCCCATCCTCCCCACGGCCCCAGTTGACCCCCCCCCCCCCCCCCCCCCGCGCCCCCCGCGGCACGCCGTGCGTGTGGGGCCCTCGGGCCGGGCCAGCGGGGCCAGCCCGGCGCCTGTAAACCCGGGAGGACTACCAGGGCGTATTGAATAATTCGGAGCGTGCGCCGAAGTCGGTAGGTTGTAAGAGGATTGGCCACACGGCCAGGGTGCGGCGTGCCTCTGGCCCTCCTCCCCCGCCTCTCTCTCTCTCTCTCTCTCTCTCTCGCTCACTCACTCTCTCTCTCTCTCCACTTGCCCTCGCGCTCTCACCCACGCTCTCCATATGTAGTGGACGCCCCCCCGGGGGCGAAAGGGTTAAGGGTGTAGGTCGTACCCCCCACCCCCCTCCTCCCCACGAAAACCCGCCACCCGCCCGACCTTCCGTATCAACCAACAGGAATGATACGGAGGACTTCGACTGATTTCCATGACAACTACACCACTACCCTGCGGCGATCCCGAGCTGCATCTCTAGGAAGAATGTATTCCAGGCTTCGAGTCGCAGAACCTCCCCGGGTGTGTGTGTGAGAGAGAGAGAGAGAGAGAGAGAGAGAGAGAGAGAGAGAGGGAGGGAGGAGACGGCGAGAGTGGCCCGCGCTAAGGAAAGACGTGGGCCTAACGAAGAAAGAAATGGCGGGGGAGCAAAAAATTGCGGACGCCGGGGAAGAAAAATCGGAGGAAATGGGGAGGTCAGAGCAAGAAGAAGACGAACGCTTGGCAAGACGAGGGCGACGAGGGGAGAGGCGAGAAAAGGTTAAGGGGTAGGAGGGCGAGAGACCGAGAGAGACCGAGTGAGAGAGAGAGAGAGAGAGAGAGAGAAGCGGGAGGCGAAAAGCGCGAAATGAAAATTCCTTCCTTTGGAACGTTAGTGCAGCGGCCCGCAGTCCCCTTACTCTTCTCCTCCCAGCGACAACCGCAGGCGTGTGGGAGCGAGATGGATATATATCGTTGGAGACAGAGGAAGTGAGAGCAGCGGGGCGAGAGGGCGAGAGCGAGAGAGAAGGAGAGAGAGAGAGAGAGAGCTGACGCAGACTGACACAGGCACCGGAACCATAGCATCGCATTCTAAACAGGGCGCCCGCCCCCGTAACTCTCTGTCTCACTCCCTCACCCCCGGCCAGTGCCGCGTCAGCTCAAAAACTTTCTCTCTCTCTTTTCTCCAGCGGAGGGCGGCGCCGTGCCGGACGGGCCCGCTAATTCGGGGCGACCGTGGCAGCATCGATAGACGGAGCGGAGCGGGCGGGGGCTGCGAGGGGCCGCGGGGGGCTGCGGGGGGTCGCGGGGGGCCGCGGGGGGCTGCGAGGGGGCGCGGGGGGCCGCGGGGGGCCGCGGAAGGCTGCGGGGGGCTGCGAGACCAGTGAGCCGGATCCCGCCCTCCCCTTCGATTCTCGCCTCCCAATCACCGGGTGGAGCCGTTGACACTTGGAACGGCGGCGCTCGGCCGGGGCCCCGGAGCCCCGCGCGGGGTCGGCAGGCCCGGCCGGCAGCGCTGCTCCCGCGCTGCCTAGCCAGCGCGGCGCGCGGCGGGCGGCCGGGTAGAACAGACAGGGCCAGACGGCGGCGGCGCAGCGGGAGCTGACTCTCTCTCTCTCTCTCTCTCTCTCTCTCTCTCTCTCTCTCTCTCTCTCTCTCTCTCACGCACACACACACACAGATCGGAAACCCCGATCCGGAAAAGGTGACTGTGACTGGTGACGGGGGACCGAGGCGCTCGCTCAGCGCGAGGAGTGTGGCAAAAGGGGGGAGGGGTGAACGAGAAAGGCGGAGCAGAAAAGGTTTACTCGGATTGCTTCGATGACAGTCGCGCCTGCCGTCCCCGCCTGTCCTCCCGGTGGACATCGCAGGCCGAGAGAGATAGATAGAGATACAAAGAGAGAGAGGGAGAGAGAGAGAAAGAGAAAGAGAGCGAGAGAGAGAGAGAGAGAGAGAGAGAGGGAGGGAGGGGGGGAGGGAGCGTGAGTCGTGAGTGTGGAGCGGGAACCTCGTATACCGAACGTGACGTAAAAAAAAAGAAAAGCCGCGTTTCTCGACATTACCTCTGGCAATACTGAGAACTGAAGAGCGCTCAGCCAGATTGTTTTCCTTTCCCACGCAGAGATACGTGGCGAGGCCCGCGGTTCCCCATCTCTCTCTCTTTCTCTCTCTCTCCTTCTCCCCCTCTTTCTCTCTCTCTCTCTCTCTCCCTCTCTGTCTGATTCTCTCTGACTCTCTCGCTCTGTGACTGTCAGCTGCCGACTCCCAGGCGCTAAAGGCTTTCCGTGTTAAGGCAACCCGGTTCAAGTACTCGCTAAGCCCCTCCCCGCAGGGCCCGCCTCCCGCCGCCCCCCGCCGCCTCCAGCCGTCTCCAGCCGCGTCGCCTATTTGCGGTTCGGATCCGAAGCGTCCGCGCGCAGACGGCCGCAAGAGTGCGGAGCGGGGGCATTAGTCGAAGCCTTAGCGGGTCGCACTCGCGGCCGCCGGGGGAAGCCTGGCCGCGATAAGTCAAGCTCATCTCCGCAGAGAGAGAGAGAGAGAGAGAGAGAGGGGGGGGGGGGGGAGAGAGCGAGACTACTATTGCATTCGGTTTCCGGGCGGCAAGCAGCATTGCCAGGTCCTGCTCAGCGCGCGGGTGTTTGTCGGCGAGCTGGCCGCGCCTCACACGCCCGCAGCTAATGACCATTACCACCCCATTTCTCCTCCTCGTTCCCCTTCTCCTCCTCCTCCTGTTTCTCATCCTCCTTCTCCTCCTCCTCCTCCTCATCCTCCCTCTCTCCTCCTCTTCCCCGCTCGCATCCCCAGGAATAAAGCAAACTCAATTCATAATGCCTGAATGCGTTCCGTTTCCCGCGCTGCTCGCTTAGGTATTCGCGGGCATTAAGTCCACTCTCCATGCGGCCTTCGCCCCCCTCAGCAGCCGGCGGCGGCGGCAGCGGCGGCGGCAGCGGCGGCAGCAGAGGCACTATACCGGCGAGGGAAAAAAACACTTAGCCTCGCATCCGCCGCCGCTCCGCTGCCGCCGCTGCTCTCCGCCTAGAAGTGAACATGCCTGACATAATGCGCCGGGTAGAGAGAGAGAGAGAAAGTAGCGAAGGGGTAGGGGAGGAGGGAGGGAGAAGGCACACACTGACGGCACCCCCCTTCTCCTACCTCTCTCTCTTTCTCTTCGCCATGCTGCGGTCGCTTTCAGACGGAAGATGTAATGTACTTGGGTGAAACATTAATAGCTTGCTTTAAGGCGCGTGGCGCGGCGTTCTGGCTGGCGGCATCATACGGCCGCAGGCGCCACGCGTCTGCCCGCGGCCTCCGCCCTCCGCCGGTGCCTCCGGTGCCTCCGGTGCCGCCGGTGCCTCCGGTGCCGCCGGTGCCGCCGGTGCCTCCGGTGCCTCCGCCCTCCGCCGGTGCCTCCGGTGCCTCCGGTTCCTCCGGTGCCTCCGGTTCCTCCGGTTCCTCCGGTGCCTCCGGTGCCTCCGGTGCCGCCGGTGCCCCCGGAGCGCTGGCGGCCGCCTCGGTCCGCGCTTGCGTGCGCAGACAAACAGATTCCGGAACACGCGGCCGCGACGTCGTCACGTGACCAGCAGCGCAGCGTGGAGAGGCTGGTCTCTCTAACACGGCGGCGGCTGCTGGAGAGACACGAAGCACGAAGCACACCGGCCCGCCGCCCGGCCGACTGTTGGGTTAGCCGGCCATTTACGTGAATTAATCTGCTCTCACCTCCCGCCCCCTTTTCATGCCTGTGTGGCCTCTTCTTGTCTCTCCTCCTCTTCCTCCTCTTCCTCCTCCTCCTTCCTCTTCTTCCTCCTCCTCCTCCTCCTCCCCCTCCGGCACACTCTGCCACACTCCGGCGTAGGGTGTACGCGCGTGAAGCGGGGCAGCATAAGTGATGCGCGGGGTGACGAGGAGGATTCCTCAGAGCGGACGGGTTTCTTGCCTCTCGCTTGCACTAATGGGATGCTCAGCTCGCAGGAGGAGTGGTGGAATAACGACGTGAGCTTCCTTAAATATACAGACGCTTCTGTCACAGTTAGCACATCTGCTGATTCAATAGAGTTTTTCTTTTTTCCTCCTTTTTTTTAGTGAGTTTCCTTACAGCGTTCTCCTCACCCCACCCGCCTGGCTGCCGTTGCCACACCCAAGGGGCACACCGCTTCCCCGATATCCCTTGCAACTGCGGGAAACAGGATGCGAAAAGATGGCGACCATCACTCAAGGGGGCTGGTGGCCGTGTGTGTGCTTTGTACACGGCTGGGGATTTCCTGCCCCGCCGCCCGCGGCAGCCAGCCAAACACCTTGCACGGCCGACCTATCAATATAACCCGATAGGCTACGGAGCCGCCCCCCCCCCCCCAGCCCCTCAGACCCACTCAGCCCCCCCGCAGCTGTACCCGTCCGGCCACAACGCCCTCAACATCGGTGGCGGCCACCGAGCAGCGCAACCCTTTTGCAATCGCAAAATATAAAATATATAGAAAATCAAAATCGTGCAGTTTTTGTAGAAAAAAAAGAAAGAATATGTTGATGTGATTTTTGAAACTTTGTTGTTGTTTTTTTTTTGGGACGGTGGAATGACAAACGCTTAGTGCCTATCACGGCGCCGTGTACGCGGGGCAGGACGTCCCGGGACGTGTGATTTATGGCTGCCTCGGTATCAGAGTCATGCAAGTAGTGCGGGGCGGGCGGGGCGAGGAGGAGGAGGAGGAGGAGGAGGAGGAGGAGGAGGAGGAGGAGGAGGAGGAGGAGGAGGAGGAGGAGGAGCGCGGCTGCCCCGGGCTGCCCTCACAGCCCGACACCGGCGATGGGGCATCGCACCTAACACCGACCTCACGGCGAGTTCCATCACGGATCCGCGGTGCAAAGAAGATGGTGGCGCATAGGGAAGGAATGATGATAACTCTCTGACAACTTTGAGCAGTAGGGGCTTGGAGAGGCTTATTTTATGAACGCGATCTCAGACTCCAGAATTGGGACCAGTTAGTCTCCGAATGCTCCCAGGATACCAAAAAATGGGGTCACATGACGCTTTCTAATGACAGAATACGAATTTTTGTGGCAGTCCGCAGTGTGTCGCCGTGGTCACTTCGACGCACTTTTTCCGCGGTTTTTATAAACAGAGGTCATCATGTGTCACAAATTTTAAAATCCAGGGATCAAGCTGAAACTCGCTCCAATCTCTCAAATCTAGAGCCTTGTATGACTCGTTCATTCCCAGTGGTTTCGCATGTGGTGGTGGTGGTGGGGAGGGTGCCCTCATGACAAGGGTGCTGTGCGCGGGGCGGTGTGGCTGTCACGGTGCCAGGGGCCGCACTGGTCCGAGCACTGCTGCGGCTGATGGATGATTGAGCTTGCCGCTGACAAGAGCAACGCGTCGCAGGCTGCCACCTGTTGGCTCAGAGGGATCGAACGCCCGCGCAAACCATACGATAGTATTATTTTCTTCAAGAAATTTGTTCGTTTGGCATATTTTCAGTGATAATGATCGGCGAGTTGGCGCCTTCAAATGATAGTACACTGCCGACGAGCGTCTTCGATACGATCCGAAAGAAACGTCGAACACCTCAGTTAAACTGTAGTTTTTGCACCGAAATCTGCGGTACCGCTTGAGAAAGAGTACTAGTTAGCACAAACTGAGCTGACTGAACTGCATTTCACTAACAGCGCATGCAACTCCATAATCTACGGTGTGGGAGCTGCAGTTTAAACTGTAGTGTCACCCTAAAGAGTCGGCGTTTCTTACTCACGACCGTCGGCATGGACACAGACGCCCCCTGTCAGGTGTAGCGTGCCGCAGCGGGCCCCGCGCACTCAGAGGGTGTTTTGCGACCTCTCCACACAAATAAACTGCGGCGGGATCCCGGCAGATCCCGGCGGGTCCCGGGCCGCGCTGCCTGACAGAAATCCCCGGCTGTCCCGAGGATCCTTGAGGAGCGGGGCAGCGGGGCGGCAGAGCGGGGCGGCAGAGCCGGGTAGGGCCGGGCGGGGCCGGAGAGCCGCGCAGAGCCCGGGGCCTCAGCCCGGATCTCTAATCCAAAATTGCTATTGCTTGAGCCACGCTAAGCGCTCTGCCGCTTTCGTTCTCCTTTACTTTTTTCTCCCCCACCCCCTCCCTCTATCTCTCTCTGTGTCTGTCGGTTTCTGTCCGTTTCTCCCTCCCTCCCCATTCTGGCTCTGTGTACCCCTCGGCAAAGCCTGCGCCGGCGCGAAGCCCCCGGTGTAGCCTTCACTACAGAGGTCACTAAGTCAACGCCAGGCACCTCCCCCACCCCTCCGTTACCCCCCCCCCCCCCCCCTACCCCTTTTCCTTTTCTACTGCTCATGGGCACCCGCTCGCACTGCCCGCTCACACACACACACCTTCCGTACTCTTATGTACAGCGACTCTGCCGGGACGCCCTGCGAGACCCCGTTGAGAGTTCCGCCGTCCGCTCAGACGTCACGGGCAGGGGGCCGCAATCAGCGCACTCCTCGCATACCTATTTCCTCTGACCTCTGACTCCCGGCCTTGATATTTTACCTCGAAAATGCGGCGGAAAGGGATTGTTGCAGCAAGCGGCACCGCCACCATATCCGTCACATTGTGTAGCAGCGAAGCAGGACGGCCGCCAGCCCCCCCCCCCCCCCCCCCTCGCTCCCGCCCCCGCCACTAAACTTGTACGGATCTTCCTCTCGAGCCCTTGGGACTCTGGGCGGCGGCCACAGTCCGAGAGATAACAGCTGGCCTAGCTGGGCAGGACGGCTTCGTCACACGCCTCACTGCGCCCGTGGGAGGGGGGGGGGGCGCAGCCGGAGCAGAGGGGGGGGGGAGGTTAATAAAATAACCGGGAGAGGTTTAAATAAGGCCGTCGCTCTCATTAGCCGAAATAGACCGGCTCAGCCCAGCGGCGCGGAGGCGGCGGAGGCGGCGCGGCTGAGCGTAGTGGCTCAGCAAGGCTCAGGCGACGGACACGTAATATTCACTTGAGCAGAAACCCTCCCCGCCCGTCCAGAGGTCGCAACACTCGGGAGTTTGTGTGGTCTTATTCTTATCACAAACGCGATCATGGGCTGATTAGTAATAATTATGATAATGTATTTGTCTGTTTACTGAAATAAACACTGGACGTATACGTCCTTATATTTCACTTTTTCGTCCTTATATTTCACTTTTTCCTGGTCGAGAATAGTGTTCTACCACATTCGCCTTTGGCACACTGGCTGTTGAAGTGCGACTTTGCTTTTCATCCCGAAGAAACACACGTGACGGCGGGCCTGTTGTTCTAACCACCCCGAGAGGCAGCCCGCGCCCGCACGCCTCCGTGCAAGAAAAATGTTTGAAAAATATGTGAACACAGACATAAACAACATTCGATTCCCCCTCTCTTTTCCTTTTTTGTCCCTTAACGTTCTCAAAAAAAAAAGGGTTCTTCCCTATATTACGCGATCTGTAAGCATCTTCAGCACTTCAGCATCTTCGCGGTGCGGGAGGCGTTCAAATTTGCGAGAGTTGACTCTTCTCTATATCCGTCTCATCTCCCCGACCCACCCGTCGTGACCGCCATAATCCTGCTACACCCCCTCCCCGTCTCTCTATCTCTCAATCTCTCTCTCTCTCTCCCTCTCTTACACACACGCGCTTTCGCTCTCACCCTCTCTCTCTCTCACTCTCTCTCTCACTCTCTCTCTCACTCTCTCTCTCACACTTTTGCTCTCTCTCTCTCTCTCTCTCTCGCACCCCGTGCATTCTGTGTGTCCGCAGTCCGTCCGTCCGTCCGCTTCCCTCTGTTTTTCTTTCTCTTACTCCCTCCCCCACGATGGGGAGGTTCAGCGCACTTGTATGTGCTCCACCCCTACCTGGCTGCGCTGGGGGGCGGCGGGGAGCGGCGGCGGGGCGCGGCGGTGGGGCGGCTCTACAGCTGTCGGCTGTGGCACCGCGGAGCCCCTCCGCACCTCTTGTCGTGTCCCTTACCATGGCGTCACTGTGTGTGTGTGACTGAGTGACAGAGAGAGAGAGAGAGAGAGAGAGAGAGAGAGAGAGAGAGAGAGAGAGAGGGGGGGTGTTTGTTTGCGTCTGTCCGGAGTCGGCGGCGCCGGCCCTCCCTCGTTACTTGAGCTCTGCCCACCGGCGGCGACCTGCACGCGGCCGCCATCTTTCCCTGCATACCGCCCTCGTCCTCCCCACCCCTTCCGACACACACACACACACACACACACACACACAACACACACTACCAACCTTCCGAAAATATCCTCACTGACCCGAGCCCAGCCCACTGGTCACCCGGTCAGCCCGCCCACCCTGGCCCCCGGCCGCCCCCGGCGCGTTAGGCTCAGGCTCGACTCTCTACCAACACCCCGAGGTGCCCGAGACCTTCCCGCACCTGCCCCAGCGAGGCGCGCTCACAACGTGCGCCTGCGTTTCAGGGTATACCTCACGAAAAAAAAAAAAAAGAGTTTCGAATGCGAATTTTGTGCAAGCAAAGACTTGGTTCATAAATTTAATTTCCTTCCTATAATAAAAATTGATTGTGACAATAAAAAATTTGGTTGGAAATTATAACTTGTGCCAACCAACGTTTTTCGTGGAACTGCGATTTCTTCTGTTGTGCTGACCACACGCCACAAGACAGTTATTTGGGTGATTGTTCCTTCTCTCCTCTGTTCGGCTCGGGCGCTGCCGGTCGGAGCGGCGGACGACGGGGGGCGTTATACACGCATTGAAGATCGCTCACTCACAGGACTGGAGCCGGGCCGGGAGCCGGGCCTCCGACCGCAATCTATTCAGAACCCAAACTAGACCGTGCCTCCCTCCCTCCTCCCGCCCTCCCACAGCAGCTCCAACCCCTCAGCCAGACGTTACTCACTCAGCCAGCCTGCGCGGAGCCCCGTGGGGGTGGTGGGTGCGGCCTCAGCCATAAGGCCGCGGTGCTGACTGACTCTCGTGTGTGTGTGTGTGTGTGTGTGTGTGTGAAACTACGGGGAGGTGGGTACACCCGGAAGTGTTATAACACATTCCCTACGAAGAATGGGGGGGAGGGGGAGTTGTCTGTGAAAACAGGCGAAGATCTGAAGGGAAGGGGTGGGCACAAGGCACAGGGTGTGGTCCGGGCCGTCCCGCTTAGAGGGAATCGGCAGAGTGAAAAACCGAGCGCCCCGCGCTCCCCGCGCCCCCCGCGGCCCCGGGAAGTTTTGAATCCGAGGAAGACGGATCAGCAGGCGAGTTGGGTGCGCAGATCAGGAGGCTGCTGCTCATACATCATGCCAGCCAGTCCCTCTAGCCCATCTGCCAACCCCCCTCCCCCTAAACACACACACACACACACACACACACACACACACACAGCCCCGCCAACACCCCACCTTCGAGTACCCAGGTCGTCTATTTTAAGAGTGTCGTGGTTTCCTCTATTTATATCACCTCCTCCTCCTCCTCCTCCTCCTCCTCCTCCTTCTCCTCCTCTCCGTTCCGTCTTTTAATGCCGCCCCCTCTCTCCCCCCGCGCCCCCCCCCCACCACCACCACCACCTCCAGCACCAACTAGCCGCACAGTACTTTTCGGACGGAGCCAGCCCGGAGACCATCAATATGGAATGGGTGAGATTGTCGCTCGTAAACTGCACGGTGAAGCGCACACGAGACGAGAGGGCGTGAGAGAGAGAGAGAGAGAGAGAGAGAGAGAGTGTGAGAGAGAGAGAGAGAGAGAGAGAGAGAGAGAGTGAGAGAGAGAGAGAGAGAGAGAGAGAGAGAGAGAGAGAGAGAGAGAGAGAGGAAGCGCGGAGCAGACGTTGCTCGCGGTACCTGATGGCGCGGTGTGAGGGCCGCGCCGCCCCCGCGGCCTCGTCCGGACGCCGCCGCCGCCGCTGCCGCCCGACACCCCCGGTCTCCGGTGTGTCGTTCGAGGCCGCGGCGGGGAGGGGGGCACTACACCTTACCGGCGCCGCCCCTCGCCCTCGGCTCGAATTACGAGGTTCCGCACGCCGCACCGCGCGTCGGGGGCCGCCAAGGGCGCGCTGAAGCGTGCACGGGAGGGAGAGAGAGAGGGAGAGAGAGAGAGAGAGAGAGAGAGAGAGAGAGAGAGAGAGAGAGAAGGGGGCCAGAGGAGTGTGAGGGCGAGAGGGAAAACTAGTGTCATGAGAGGAGACGAGGTGAGCATTGGGAGCAGCCCGAGCATGTAAGGTATATCGACCTGGAAAAGGCAAAACGCGGTTCGTACACGCGGAGGGCTGGCGATAGAAGCGGGCGCCAGACTCCTGGGGAGCGGCTCCGAGGGCTCCAGAGTTGGGGGGGGGGGGGGGGAGGGGGGAGGGGCAAATGGCGGGCGAAGGCAGACTTATTGTTTAGAGCCCAGACTGCCGCTGAAACCCTTGACGGCATGAAGCCTTTTCATTCGCCGTTGGCGTGTGAGTGTTTTGTGTGGGTTTGTGTGAGTGGGGGGACTGGGAGAGCGAGAGAGAGAGAGGGGGGGGAGGGGGAGGGAGGGACAGAGATGGAGAGAGGGACGGGGGGGGGGGGTGCGGGTTAGGGAAACGCGATGGGAGAGAGGAGGAAAGGACGAAGGTGTCAAGGAGTGAGAAGCACAATTTGCGTCCCCGGCGCCACGTCGTCCCTCCCCAAACAGGAGACACATCGGCACACAAATCAGCCCCTCCATTTCTGGCCCATTTCTTCCCGGAACTCCAGGCTGTCCGTGGCGTGAGTGAGGGAGAAATGGGAGGGGTCGGGGTTGGGGAAGGGGCAAGGATTTCCGCCCACTGGCGCCCCACACTGAACTGAACGCACCCGGGATAACCCTTTAGGCTGGGGCATCGGGCAAATTCACGAAGCGCAAAGCGTTGAAGCTTTCCAGGGGACGGGGAGGCCACTTGGAATATTTTCGCCGGTGGTATTCATTTTCATATCTACCGACAGCAGAACCCGGTCCGTAAGGGTTACGAGTCCCCCGTGGAGGTGCGGTGACGGAGGCCGAGGGGATGCGGAGTAAGTTCCTGTCCGGTGCGCGGCCAGCATCTCAGCACCGATGCAGGATGGTTCCGCAGACGGAGTTCTAGTGCCCTTCCCGTTTCCACGGTCACTTCCGAAATATGTTTTCAAAAGTTTTTACTGCAGCTGACTTTGAGCAACAACACGGAAATTTCCATACGTTTTGTGACCGAGGGACTCAGAAACCCTTATGATTTTCTTGATTTTCTGCAACGTTGTTTCAGTGCTGTCGCGGGAGAGGTCGGCCGTGTGCGCCGCCCCCGCTGCTGGACGCCTGGCCGGGAGGGTCGCCGGCCAAGCGAGGCGTTAGTGCCGCTGATTACAGCGTGTCGCGAAACTTACTCGTGTCCGAGCGACTCTTCCGACTTTGGAGTACACGACCACACGGCGGGCCGCGAGAATATGTTAATGCGCCCCCCTCCCGCCCCCTCCCTGGTCCCGCCCCTTGGCTGTGGGCTGAGGGGACTTGCCACGCAGGGAGCAGAGTGTGGCAAAGTGTTGGGACGGAGGGGGGGGGGGGGGGTGGAGGCTGCTGTAGCTGGGGGAAAGGTCAGCAGCATACGTCCATCTCCCTCTGGCACATGGGGCGTGAGGAGCCGGCCGAGCGAGAGGAGAGATACAGCGCCGAGTGGGGAGGGAACGGAAGGGGGAGGGGGGGGGGGGGTGAAGGGGGGGGGCGTTCTGAGTACTGGGCACAAAGGGGGGAACAAAGCGGCACAAGTGGGAAGTGGGGGAAACACGTACACCCGCGGCCCTCCGCCACTCCTCTCTGTCTCTCTCTACACACACTCATTCTCTCGTCTCCTTTCTTGCCTTTTCTCACCCTCAATCCCTTCACACACAATCACAACAATCGCGCACACACACACACACACACACACACACACACTACTTCAGTCACGGCTTCTTCGCAGTCAACAAACGACTTGACATCTGAGTTCTAGTTTATTCAATCACTTTTCTTCGACATGCGTTTGCTTCGCTTTCTCTATCTCTCTCCCCCTCCCTCTCTATCGGCCTTTCTCTCTGCCGCCACCGACTTACTGTCGCCGTTCTCAGCTGCTTGCCTCCCCTCGTCCATTTTTCGAGCGCCAATCTGGTTCCAGTGAAGCTTCTGAGCGGCGTGACTCACGATAGAGAGAGAGAGAGGGGGGGGGGGGGCTGGGGAGGAGGAGTCAAGTGGGTTGGGCGGCCGGGTGGGCGGAAGCAGGGGACCGGCGCCAGAGTGCAAGCTCTGCATTTCCGGCCGAGAGCTCATCAGATTCCGCCCGCCCGCTCAAGACCCTCCTCCCCTCGGCCCCACTTGCTCGCCGCGCGGCACCGTGGCGCCGCCTCGCCACCAACAGAGCGGCAGCGCGGCGCACCTTCCCACCTCCCCTCCCCAACCCGAATGCATTGCCGTCCCTGAAATAAAATCATTTCGGGCGAGCCGCTGCAGAACTGCGCCGGATTTCAGAGAGTCGGTTTCTGCCGCTGTCCGAAGGAGGCGTGGTGTCTGCGGGGAGTCGCGCCGCCCTCCCAGCGGCCTCTCCTCACCGCACTCCATGGCGCCTCACAGCCGGACTGGGCGTCATGACGTGCGGGTGCTGCTGCTGCGGTGCAGCGGGTCATGACCATGGCCGACTCGTTCTGTTGCCGCGGCGCACGCCCCGGCCGCTGTATTCGGCACACGTGCCCCTTTGGGGCGCAGCAGACACAGCGGCGGCAGCAGCGGCGGCAGCAACAGGTGCACGCCGGGCCCCGGGCCGCGGGCCGCGCGGCCGGACCAGAGGCAGAGGCCGGCACGGCAAGCGCCCGAGCGGCGGGAGGTAGCCGCGGCCGCCGAGCGCGGCTGCGCTGCGGGACTGCCTACCCTCGACATGGCTGGCGCTCTCCGCCCGCCTGCACTACGGCTAACCATCACCACCTCAATTTTTCTACTGCTCTGTCCTTGTCGCACCTCACGGAACGCGTTATTGTGTGTGTAAGTGGGAAAGAGACAGGTATCCCAGCGTACCGAACAATGTATGGACGAACACCGCGGGCAGCGTAGTGGCCAGCCAAAGAAAAAAGCCCGCGAGAACCAGATCTCGTAAATGTCAAATTACTTTATGAAGCATTGTGTCGTCGTTGCGCGCGCTTCTGTCCCCCCTCACAAAATACAAGTTTCGGCGGCAAATATTATTTTTGAGCGCGCGAGTGGCACCGCTCCGCTGCTCCGCTACCCGGCCGCACCAGATGGCGCAATATGGCGATGAGACCAGTATCTGCCCGGCCAAGGACAGCCCCGGAGTCCTTGGACAGTTTTGGAAAGAAAAATTTCATGGGTAGCGCTTTGAAATGAGAGAGAGAGAGAGGGGGGGGGGGAGAGAGGGAGGGAGAAATTAAAGTGAGCCCAGTTTAATTTCCCAAGTGCAGCGGGGCGGTGGAGAAAGGTTAAGACGAGCAAAGTTCTCGCCGCGAACCAGAAGGCGGTGAAAAATTAATCGGTCAGTTGGAGAAAATGAGGTAAGTTTAGAACACGCGTGCTAGGCGGCGGTGGCTGGCGCAGGATGGGATCGCCGGGCACTAAAATGTTCTTCAAGGGCTGCCCTCCCCCCCCCCCCCCCTCCCCGGCCCGCCCCCGGCCCGCCCCCGGCCCGTCCCGCAGCATCAATCGGGGAGGTGCACGCCGCCCTCCGCCCAGCGGGCCGCCGTCAGGTCGGTGAGGCCAGGCTGCAACACTAAACGCGTTCAAAGGGGGCTCGAAGGGGCAGCGCGGCAGCGGTCCCTGGCCCCGGCCTGCCTCCTGCTCTCTTCAGATTGCTGACGAGAACTCCCTGTTTCATAGTGTGGGTGCTCTGACCCCCACCCTCTCTCTCTCTCTCTCTCTCTCTCTCTCTCTCTCTCTCTCTCTCTCTCTCTCTCTCTCTCTCTCTCTCTCCCCTCCGTGCGAGTCCGTCCGTCTGTCCCCGTTGTTTACTCGCGCGGGCATCGCTCGCCGTGAGTGGTTCGTCTGCTCCGGCGCAGCGCCGCGTCCGAGAGGGTGAGGTGAGGCCCCGAGGCCCGAGGCCCCCCGCCCTGCTGCTTCCGTCCTCGTCTGACTCATGCGATTCGCTAGCTTATCGAGTGAGACAGGCACATCGCGGCGCGGTGGCAGCCGTGTGTGTGTGTGTGTGTGTGTGTGTGTGGCAGAGGAGAAGCGAGAGGGAGAGAGAAGGAGGGGCCAGAAAGTGCGTGCGGGCCCGCGGATGGGGAGCAGAGGAAGGAGGCCTTGCTGAGGCGTTGAGGGAGGTGAGGGGGGGGGGGGGGGACAAGTAGCAAGGAAGCCTACCTGCCGGGACCCCCGGAGGAGAGAGGGTGCGTTCATTGTCATTTCGCGACAAAGCGTCACAAACTTGGTTACGATGAGGAGAGCAGGAAGAAGGAAAGGGCACCGGCCGGGGGAAGGCTCGAGCGGCGCGCGAGAGGCGCGGGGTCCTCAACAAAGCGCGCCACTTTTCAAATTCAATTCCCGCCGTGCTCTTGGCACTCTACGCCCCCCCCCCCCCCTCCACCATCCCCCCCCCCCCCCACTTCCCTCGGACTTCCCGCCGCCGCTCGCCACGACGAAGAGGTGAAGCACCGCCTGGCCGCCTGATTGGGATCAAACGATATTATTTAATGAATCGTTAAATCGATTTCATAATCCGTTCAACGTGAAGCCGCCGCCGCCGCCGTGCTTTCCGGTGGGAAAAGCCGCGGCAATTTGTGCCCGCTGGCCTCGGCCGTCCCGGCTGTCCCGGCTGTCCCGGCCGTCCAGTCCCGCGACGGCTCGGCCGCCGACACGGGCAGCGATGCGATGTGAGTGCTCCGCCGGCTCTGGGCTGCCGCAGGGGCGGGAGGGGCGGGAGGGGGGGGGGGGCAACTTATCACCAAGTGATTAGCAAAGTTTGCGTCGGGGAAAAGAACACACCGCTCCGGTCGGTGGGGGGGGGGGGGGGGAGGGGAGGAGGGCGTGCTGTATTGGAGCGGCCGGCGCTATCGCAAGGTTCGGACGCTTTTAAAACAATATTCTGTTCTGTGGTCTGCGGCCTGTGCTGTGTGTCTGTGTGCGCGCGCGTGTGTGCGTGTGGGTGAGTGTGTTTGTGGGTATGAGCCGGGCTGCTCTCGCTGCGCTTATCTGTCGACGCGGTATTCACACCGAATTCTCGCCGCCCGCCGCGCGCTGCATCCCGCTCTCGGTGTCGGGTGCCGCCTGGCCCCCCGCGGCAGCAGAGCAAACAAGGGAAAAACCCTGCGCGGCGCCACCGCGGGAGCCCGGCGGCGCGGTGGGCGCGAGGAGCGGGGGTCGCGGACGGGGCCGTGCGGATCTCTTTGCCGTGCGCGGGTGTCCCGGGTGCTCCGGGTGCGGCGCGGCGGCGGGGGCGGGGACCACGGCGGGGGCAGTGCCAGCAGTGCTGCCACCGTGCCGCCGATAAGCCATTCCAAAGTTTCGCGTGCTGAACATGACAGGCCGGCCTGCGGCGGCGGCTGGCCGCACAGGGCAGAGAGCCGAGTTTCCCCGAGGACCGCGGCGGGCGACAGTGGAGGACAAGACACGACTGTCTGCCGGCCCCTGACTGACGCGGTGCTGCCGGCCGGCTCGGGTGAAGCCGCGCTGACGCAGCTGGTGCAGCTGACGCAGCTGACGCAGCTGACGCGGCTGATGTGGCTGATGTAGCTGACGCAGCTGACGCCGCTTTACGGCAGGTCGGGACGCCAGGACGTCCCCCGATAGGAGAGGTAGCCAATCCTGTTACAAATTGGCCGCCGCGAGTCGCGGCTGACCGTCCCTGCGGGCTGGTGCCGAATACTGCCTCCGGAGCTCCATCTCCGTCACACACATGGGGCGCGCCGTAGGGGGTGGGACAGAGCGCGATAGCAGTGTTCGGAATCACCGCCAGTCCGGGGCGCATACGGAGAGTTCCGCACGTGTTGCTGGCCCGAGGCCGAGTCCCGGGGGGCGTGCAGCAAGCCTGGCGTAGTTTGGTGGCGTGCGTACGTGAGGGCCACCGGGGGGGGGGGGGGGGGGGAGGGGGGCTTCGGGGGCAGCGCTGACGAAGGAGGCGGGACCGGCGGGACCAGGCCACGTCCCGGCCTCAGCACAGCCCGCGGACCCCGCACCTATCCCGTACCGAGTGCGCGGCCACGCGGGCGGCACGCGCACGACACGCGACACGCCGGCGCGCGGGCGCCGAGGCCGACAACAGGTGTTCGGTGGCCGCGGCGTGCAGTGCCAGCAGTGCGCTGCCCGCGCCCTCACCTTTGGATCCAGCCTCCATGGCGCTGACGGCGTGGCCGCGGCGGCCGCGGCGGCTGCGGCGGTGCGGAGGTGGCGCTGCTCCTGGGCGGCGGCGGCGGCGCCGGCTCCGGACGCCGGCCTTGCTGCCGGCCGCGGCGGCGCGGGGCGGGGCGGGGGCGCGCGGGGCGAGGCGGGGGCGGCAGGGAGAGCAGGGTCGCACATCACCGGGGCCCTGGCGGCGCCCTGGCGGCCTGGCGGGGGGGCTGCGCGGGGCCCGACACCTCGGCGGCGGTCGGACGGAGGCCGGCGTGGGGAGCGGGGTCGGGCCTGGCGGGTCGCGGGAGCAGCGTGGGCCAGCAGCCGTGCCGTGCCGCAGCGCGCGCTACGCCTCCCGTCCCGTCCCGTCCGGGTCCCGTCCGCTCGCGAGCAACGCGCAGGACCATCTGAGCCCCCGCGGCCCGCGGCCCCCGTGCGCGCCGAGCAGAGCGCCGGGCTCCCCCTTGCGACCCCGCCCTGCCCCGCCATGCCCCGCCCTGCCCCGCTCCGCCGCCACCGAGCCCCCTGGGGGTGGATGGGCGGCAGGCGGCGGCAGGCGGCGCGGGGGTGGGGTAGGCGTCTATAGCAGGACTCGCCAAGGGGAGGACGACTAGGAATCCGTGGAAGGGGATGAGGGGGGGGGGGGAGTCGGCGAGGCGTGCAACCGCGCATGTGTCGGACGAGGCCGTCAGCCTGTGGACAGTGTCGTCAGGGGCCGGCGGACGGCGGGGCCCGGCGGCCACCAGGGGAGGCTTGTTTTACAACACACACACGCGCACGCACACACACTCACACGCGCGCGCGAGCACGCGGGCAGCCCTGCCACAAACTGACCCCCCTCGTCAGGACAGCGCTGACACCGCGCAGGGTTTTCGCGTCTGTGCGCCTCGAGTGGCAGCGCGAGTGCGCCGCACCGCCACTGGTTGCGCCCCCCCCCCCCCCCCTCTCTCTCTCTCTCTCTCTCTCTCTCTCTCTCTCTCTCTCTCTCTCTCTCTCTACGCGCACACTCGAAAAAACTCGCCTTCGACGCGGGGAGGGAAGAAGGGGGGCGTTTACTTCGCAGGGCGAGGCCTCTGTCTTGCCGCATGTCGTCCACGTACCATCGGGAAGGTGTGACTCTGCTGCGGAGTGGCGGGGGTACAGCCGGCGCGGCGGCGCGGGCCCGGGCTCCTGGCCTCTGGTCCCGACTGCAGCTTTCAGCTCTCCGCAATCCCCCCCCCCCCCCCCCCCGGAGAGAAAGTCTGGCCGCAGCCGCAGAGTTCTGCGGACGCTGCTTGAATCGTTTCGCCGATTCTGCCTCCTCCCTTGGAATTGTCCCCGGCCATTTTCCACTCTGCAGCTTGTTACATACTGCGCCCGCACTTCCCCGCCTCTCGGGTCAACACTCTGCGGAGACCAATTTCTGATCGGGTGAGCGAGCGGCGGAGATGGAGTGGCAGGAGGAGGAGGAGGAGCTGGAGAGAGCGAGGGAGGGAGGGGGCGTTCACCGCTGCCAGCCTCGGGCCGCCGAACCCCCACACCAGTCAGTGGCGAAAAAAAAAAAAAACGGGAAAAAGAGTGGTCGAAAAATGTGTTGTTTGCTGGCGTAGCCGACCATGGCCCCATACGGACAGGACCTAGGCAACCCGACAGTGGAGCGTGCACGGGGCTCCCGAGAGAGGCACCTGCTGCATCGGATGCCACTCTGATGAAACTGTGATTGGTCTCTCTCTCTCTCTTCCTCCCCCCCCCTCTCTCTCCCTCTCTCTCTCTCTCCCCCTCTCTCTCTCTCTCTCTCCCTCTCTCTCTCTCGCCCTCTCACTTGTAAGCCATGCGCCACGAGTGCCCTGCGCCCTGCCCTTGGCAGCTTGTAACACCATCCGGGCCTTATTTCGTGCTTCATTGGACCGTGGTATCGTCTTTAGCCGCGGCGTTGGCGTGCATAGGGCGAGGCCGGCGGGGGGCGGGTCTGCGTGCACGTGTGTGTGCGTGCGTGCCTAGTTAACGCCGGAAGCCTGTGCCATTCGGGGCGAAAAAGACTTAGCCACCGGCAACACGCGGGGAAGTAGCTGTACGGCCACAACCCTCGCCCCTCAGCGTGGCCCGAGCTCGTGGCGAGCTTCCCGCCGACGCACGCGCACGGTTTAAAAACACAGAACGCATCTGCGCACGTTGGTATGGGTACGAGCGGTACGAGCGCTCCGTGCTCCCCGTGCCGCTCTCCCGGAAGGTCGTGAAGGACCTCATTATGAGCCGGGCAGAGCTCGGGGCACTCCGACTCGGAGGCCCCCCCACAGCCACCCCGTGCTGGCCTTCCAAGGGTGTTGAACAAGTATGTGGGGTGGGGACAGGATTTAATAAGCATGCCAAAACAAAGGTTAATAAAAACAATTTCTTTAATTAACTGTGGTGACCAGCACCACGCAACACATGAAAAACCACATTCTGACTGAGTATGCATTCCGATACAACAGAAGTCAAGACTAACCAATACTACTACAACTGCACCAAATGCTGCCTTTTCTTTCCAGCCAGCGACAGAAATAAATAAAACACATTAGCTCCACTAATGGTCCACATTTTCTGGCTGCCATTCATTCAAGCACAAGTACAATGTGAAATACCAATTATCAGCTATGCAGCCAGTTCTGGAATTTGTGCAAGTAACCTGCGCTGTGAGCAAGGTGATTCAAGAGATATCAAAGAGCAAACATTCAAGGTGGCCTACTTTCTTGATGGACAGTCATAGCTGCATGTGCAATCAATTGGTACTGTTTATACACTTTCCATATCAGTTATAAATCTCTATTCCTACAGAATTTAAAATCAAGTTCACAAATCACAGTTCATTGCATATCAGGAACACGGCCTAAAGTTGATTGAAAGAGGATCACCTTGGAATGAAAAACTTGGCTCTACTCTACAGATATTGTCTGATAACATTATAAAATGTTAATTTGCACTCTTATCTCCACATATTCTAACCACGATTGTTGTTTTGCCATCAAATTTAAGGCACAATATGTCTAAGCAGTAAAATAATCAAAACTACAGCGAAAAAAGTTGGCTTTCTATAATGATTCCAACTTTAAGAAATACCTAACAGGCACAGATAGATTGACCAGATTATTTCATGATTACATTGCAAATGATCATCAATCAAAAATGTTGCATGAGTTTCATTTTGAAGATCAGTGTCAAAATTAAGGAAGAATGTACCAGTATTCCATTCACTAAACACTCTTTTTTACAGTCACTGAGCTGTCAGCATACACTTTTGAACAAGAAAACACTTGCTGGGAATACATACTAAATCCAAAAGAAGAATTTTTAAGGAAAAAACATTGAGTTGGTAAAATTGAACTATCACTTTTGTAACATTCAAAGATATGAATGATACTCTACCCGAATGCAGCAGAAAGAAATGAACAGGATTAGTGCTCTCTTATGCATGCTTATGAGAAAACTCATTTCTTCTGAGCATATAAAATTTCGGTGGACAGAAAAAAATTGTTCATATCAGACAAACATTTGTTTATGTGAGCAAAAAACATACAACAAATATTAACTCAAACCTTACTTTAAACTCAATTGCGCAAGCAAAAATATGAGGCACTGGCCATGAGGCCCACCAAAATTCTTATTTACAGTGATCTCACAGCCACTAGCTGCTTTACACTGAACAAAATGCATTTCAACAAATATTAAAAATACATAACGCTTCCACCTTTCACATGTATTCTTTACCTCAATGTACTGCTACAAACACTAACCAACTAGTGTGACACGTCTAAGCGTAAGCATGTTCACGACAGAACTGTACTTCAACAGTCCACTCCTTTTAATGAAAAACCTTGTCTTCCTCCAGACATAGAAGTTGCTGCCAACATCTCACAGCTGAATCGCAAACAACGATAGTAAAGGACACAACTACCAAGTAAAATCAAATTGGATTTAAAGTTTAAATTTGCACTGCAAATGTTTTTTGTTTTGTTTTTGATGTCACTCAAATCAGTCTTAACACCTATAAATTGTTGAAGAAGACATCAATATTGTACACTGTCAAATTTTTGGATTCACATTTGGCATGCATATTAGAGACTATATTCTGACCATAGAAAATCTGATAATTGAAGTATCATACTGTCAATAAATAATAAAAAGAGAAATTTTACTGACATGAATTATCAAACAATGATTGTTTTGCTAAAATAATTTACTTATGTAAAACCTTAATCTCATTTAGAATCAAGAACCCATTTTACTCTACCAACGTACATGATCCTTATATTCTTCATTTACACTAATCCTCTTAATTGTTTCATATCCAAGTATAATTGAAAATGAAAAACATGCAGATTGGACCAGACGAGCTGAGAGACCTTTGGTGAAAATTCGCATATGCTCTTCCTTCCACAAAATTCCAAAAGTTTTTTGCATTGATTCTATCCTTTGCACCTAGAGAGGAAAAAAAGGGGTCAAGCATTAGAGTCATGAGTGATGCAAAGATTAACACTAAAAAGAACCGGAAGCCCTAATTAGTTGCAGAGAGGAGAGTGTTACTCACTTGCAATCTTGCTCGAACAATATCAAGAGGATTTGTGAGTAATGTTGTTGTGAATCCCCCTAACGTGCCTGCTACGCACTGAATAAGAAGATGAGAGACATGATCTGGTAAAATACGATGAAGTTCCTCTGAAAAGAGAAGTGGTCATTACTTTTTGGCGCACATACTACTACACAACTATCAATAAAAACCATGATCAAACCTTGATATACATGGTAGAAGGCCCACCACATTGCACTATTTGGTACATATGTGCATAAAGATGCAACATATCCTCGATAAAACCCTGTGAAACCATCTCTACGGTAGATAGCTGATACAATATCCATTGTAGTCTTAAAACGAGAACTATTCTTATCCAGGCTTATGCCAAGAGGGTTCATGCCCATCTGAAAAGTATTAGAACATTCATCAGACCTTACAGTGATTTTAATTTTCAATGTCTCTTTGTGGTGGTATATTGAAAAGTTCCCTACATAAGAATCTCATAATATATTCAGCCAAAGCAGATGAAAAAGTGTATTGTTAAAACATTTCTTGGCAACTTACCCCAGGATTGGCTTTTACTCCTGGTTTAGTAAGACCTAGTACCATGAGGTGCTGACTTAGAACATCAAAAGGAACAATAATTGTTTGACCGACAAGGGAAGCAGCCCCCCCACCAACCAACGCTCGGACCCGAGGGTTAAAGCCAGACTGTCCAAGCACATGTCTCACACCTTCATAAGTAGTAATATAAAAGACGCCTGAAACTATTTGTATGGAACTAATCCAAAACCCTCTGTAGAGACCTCCTACACCCTCATTAGTGTATATCTTTTTCCATGCATCAGCCATTCCTGAAAAAGAGGTAAAAGGGAAACAATTTAATTTTGAAACGACAATCAACAGTATTAAAGCTACAAAGCTACATTACAGAATCAAGCTTTCATATAGTACAATTATTATAATTTTCAATTACAGGATAAGCATACCTTTATACATTTGGTCATGACGTTGAACCTGAAGTCTGGTTTTGATTACTGTCAGGGGGTACAGACAGCATCTCACTGTGAACGAACTTAACATACTTAGTGGGAAAAATTTGGTTTTGTTCATCATGTCCCATTCTATCGTATGAATATTATCTGTCATTGCCATTTTAAAAGCTCTTCTATTCTCTTCCAAATCCAAATTAATGATACTCATGCCTTGAATAAGACACTTGTGTTAGGAAATAATCTGCCCGATGGTTATCCTTTATCATCTGATACTAATGTCATGACTGGGGAGTTGTCATAATTGCATCAGTGCCGTCACAGAAGCAGTCATCTCATAGTAAACTTAAAGCAAGTTGTTCATGCTTCTTGCTCATTCCTTGTTTCGGTACCACCTGCATACAACAGAATAATAAATTAGTTTTTAGAATTTTATTTCTACTTGTGGAAGATACACCATTTCAAAGTTGATAAGAAAACCAGGACACCAAGACATTGTACATTCAAGAGGAGACATGTATTGTGCTATTCCAGTTCTGTTGAAGCAAAGGTCAAGCCTAGTGAAAATGCAGACAGCCCCTCCGTGAGGGGAAACAGATTAGGAGACAGGTGGGCACTTTGCATCACACGGCGCAGTACATCTCCCCAGGTCGCAGGAGGAAACATGACGTGAGGATGGAAAGTAAAGCGTTCAAGGCAATTGGAAAGTACAGCACGCGCTAGATCGCACTTTTCTAATGGGTCTGTGGCGATAAGTGTCTTTCAAAACAAGGAAAGCACGGCAACATAACCCCTACGACAATTTAATGGAAGACCACTGCCATCACGGCTCAACACCAGAACGTGGAAACCAGAAAGGTGGAAAGCACAACCGGGGGAAATCACTGTCCAGCGCGAGACACGTAAATGCGCAATTCCCAGCCGTGCGCATATGCCTCCATGACAAAATCAATGTGAGTCACAGTTTAATGTTCAAGTGCACCTTGATTTTACTGTCAGCGTACTCCGTTGCCGATCAATACCAGCGACAGCGACACCCGCTCAGCGCACTGATGAGTAGAAGAAGCAGGGTGTCATGTCGGAGTGGACCTCCGATACGTCGTCGCGAAGTCAATATTTACTGGCACTGATTCAGAATATACTCCGCAACTTGTCTTGTCCCAAAGTTTTGCAACATTGAGAATGAGAGTGGAGAGAGGGGACGGGGCGAGGGGACGAGGGGAACTGTGTCAGAAGCAGACGAACTTTCTGCTGAGTGTATCCAAACGTTGAGTTGCATCGTCAACGACGGAGGATGAAAGAAAGGAACTTTCAAGAGCTAAATATTGGTTAATTATATGAAATAAGACGTACAGGATACCTACTATAGGTCCAGGAGGAATCTAAATTATCAGCATTATCTGGATGGTGTTATTCGCAGGCTGCGCTGTGCGGGTTTTCCTGCAGATAGGTACTCGTTCGTGTAAAGTGTTATTCGCAGGCCACCCCTTTAAAATGAAAGAAATTCAAGTTGTCCATCCTGGGTTGAAAAAAATTTAGGTCGAGGTGTTAAATTTTACACATTGAGATTGCGTTTTTCTATTGAACTCAAAAAAACGCAGAGTTCGGCGAGACGGCAGCGACAGCAGCGCCCTCTGGGAAAAACAGATCGGACTGCAGGTCGGGTGTTGCCTAACTCCCACCCCAGGCTACGAAGAGCCGACCACGAGTCAGCTCGCGCGGGGTGCTCCGTCCGGCCTTTGGGCCGGGATTCGGCGGAACATTGACCACGAAACGGCGCTCTCTCCTAACAGCAAACGAAGAGGCCTGGTCTGCATCTCCTTCAAAATTTTGTCATGAGCCGCCGAGCCGCCTGTCAGACCCCCTTTAATAGCGGCGCGCGGGGAATTCCTTTATTTGATTAAGCAATGCCAGTGCCATCCACAGATATAGTCTGCGAAAAACGGGGAGTTTCCTTTAAAAGTTTTAGGGTTTCAGTTTAAACTCTACCTCACAAAATTAGAAGAGATTGTAATGCCATGAAATAATACACAAACAATCCACATTGTCCCTGGCATTGAGATGAATCAATTTATTCATATTTTACCATTCTCAAATTACACAGGCATGAATCACTTATTCAGCATTGGAATGTTGAATGTAATAAGAAACTTTACAAAAACTGATTCAAATTCTAGCTTGAAACACACGACCGCAATGTCTCACGGTCATTATCACTATCGTCTTCGCTGTCAGAATGTACAGTTTTCCAGCGTAGTCCATTCCCTACAGGGGGATGGGTTGAAGGAAAGAGTACATGTCTCCAATTACTGAAAAGGCATAAAAACCAAGGTCACTCTGCATTTCCTTGATACTAAATACATTAGAAAGAATGTATGTAACAGCACTTACCGCCCATTTATTAAACCTAGAAATAACATCCAATTTTTTCTTTTACCAAAATTGTATGGATTGATGTAGTTCTGAAATTGAAAGACAAAAATAAATGAATTAGAAGTTTGCATACCAAATTTCCTATAAGGTAAGGCAGATCGTTCACCAACCCTTTTAAACTTAGCCAATCGCTCTCTTTCTTTTTTATTAATATTTGCTTCAATACTAGTTTCACCTCTGCTGATTAGCTTTCCATGCCAAATGCTCAAAGAGCCCAAAGCAAAGAAAACACCTGGAAAAATAGCATATTAGCACCCTATAGAAGGAAAAAATTGAAAACAGACTTTTGGGTGCAATCTTAAACAGAAGAAATACAAACCTGTACACAACAAGGCTACATATATCATACATTTCCTCCTCCATGCCATTCCAGTCATTGCAGGTTCTTCACCACTTTCCTCTATGAGGCCCCAACCATCCTCTGTCTGAATGAAGAGATGAGAGAAAGCCATAAGATGAAGTAGAATAGAGGGATATAAAACACTACTCTGCTAGGTAGGTAGATTCTTCTCAAGTGAGGTCTGAGACTTACTACAGGAATGATAGCACCTGAAGCATGAATTCGAACAGGATGCCCTTGTAACTCTGTTTCATCATAATCTTCATCTTCAGGAGAGTTTAAAATTAACTCTGTATATAGAATCTCCACTCCAAAAATCATGACAAAAATAACACCCACACACATCCACACCATGTACATATAAAAGTAACGATGATTAAGATGGCCAACACAATTGTTCAACCATGCTGAAAAAGTTAATGTAAGGAGAAACAACAACACTTTAATATCTAACAGAAGAAAAACACTGAGGAGCATGTTTAAAAGGATACGGCAATGATGATCCATTTTGAGAACGCACTTATTGCAAACAGAACAGTGATGGGTTCTTGGTGGCTTTGGTGAAATACACTTTTTACAGATACTCACTGCCTCGGTTATCAGGCTGCCCTGTATGAACATTTGTGTAAAGAAGTAGTCAGTTTTCCAGATCAATTTTATCTTAAAACCAAGAATGGTTTGTATATAAAACAAACCTCAGGAGGGTATCCAGGTGGAGTGATTACTCCCATATAATATGTGAAGCAAATATTTACAAGCAACCAATGCCCTACTATCAGAAGAGGAATGGTTGCAGCTGGACTCTTTTCCCACCAGTATGGAAAACCAATCCAATAGCAGATTGCTACCACTGAAGATGTAAGTGATATTACACATACAATGAAAAACTGGGGGGAATAGACAAAAATGATATGAAATTTACATATGTCAACCCTTTTACAAAATATATTTTCAAGTATGAGGATAACACTTACAGGTCCTAAAAATTTTGTGAAATTGTCGACAAACCATATCATGGGCTCCATAACAACATCTGATGCATAACTTGAGTTCATGAAATGGTTGTATGTGAGAGAACGAACTGCAAAGATGAACTCTCTGTACTGCCATCTCACAGAATCCCTATGGTAACATAAGAGACCTTTTCAAGTAATCAAGATGCAAGGGGAAAAGAGGTAACAATGCTTTTTATGCTAAACCATCAGCCCACATACCTTAGCCTTCGGGGAAAGGAAAATATTTTCCACTGAATCTGCACCATACTTACAAGACGTTGGAACTTTCATTCCACACAAATTTAAATGAAAACGAGGATTGAGAGTTGTTTACAACGAGTGTTCGGCTAGGTTGTTCATCCCCATACATAAAGCTATAGATAAATATAATATATTAAGGGGATGGGCGCCTTCGACAACAGTTCTAAAATAAAGTGGATGATACATTACTCTCACAATCTCTCCATATAGATAAATACCATCAAAAGTAATTGAAAATCTGAGGAAAAAGCGAATGTGTCGGCTTGCCAGAAATGTAAATATTAACAGGAGCAGCAGCAGACACGTAATGGGGAGGGGCATTATTGGCAGTTCTGCTTGTTTTGAGAGATGTCACCATGTCCGACAGAGCTGGTGGATTGTACGGCCATCAAAATGAGAAAAAAATCAGGTTCAGAACGAGCTCACGAGTTGTCTATAGCAACGAAAACAAAGTGGAAGACTTGTTCAATGAAGAAGACTTGAAGAACAGTTGGGACAGACAAGATATGCCTCGCGATCATGATAATCCTCGACCAAAGCTAGGTTAGAGTGATTGTAACACATATGTACAAATATCAGTTAGTGGTCAAAACTTTGCTGACATGTTACTATCATTTAACATTGCAGCACTTTATTAACCAGTGATATTTTTACTTGTCTTTCTATTAAGTTTGTCTTTGCCTTCACCTCTATTTTTTGCCCAACCAACTGACCTTTGACACAATAATATAATTAGATTTTCTCTCTTGTCATCTTTTTACCCCCAAGGAAAAATCCAAAATATAATGAATTTGCTTTTTATGAAACTCAGAAAATCTATTTCCAGGGAAAGTTGTATTTGTCACAATATCTTTAGTCTCTTGGGTATCTCTCTGGGTACATCTTCTGTTTTTTTTTCTCTAGATTTGCAGAGAAGGCCTTCTCTCTTTGAGTTTTTGCGAGTTGAATTGACACGCAGCTATCTACTAGAGCATGATGAGGAGCGTTATTCAGCCAGACGAGAAAAAGTGTACTCCTTCATGAAGATTCCAAGGGAGGTAGAAAAGTTTATGACGTATGGATTCTTTCAGGTAAGGAAAGAGTGTCAAATGCTCCATTAATATTGCATACATGTTATCACTTTGTTGATGACCTTTTTTACAAATTTACAGTGTGCAGATTCATTCCTGTTTGTGTATACATTTCTACCTATGCGGTTCATTTTGGCCTTTATCTCTCTGATAACTAGGCCATTGCAAGCTTGTTTTGGGTAAGTCTTAGTTTCCAGAAACATATATTACTACATATGTGGTACTTTTCTTATAAATTATTGTAATTTACTAATGTTTCACAGAGCATCAAGGCAGATACGATCAAAAAGCATTCTTGCTCCAGCTGAAATATGTGATCTGCTGAAAGCATGTATTTTAGTAAGTTGCAGCATGCTTATGTTCTATATAGACACAAGTATGATGTACCATCTAATCAAGAGTCAGTCAGTAATTAAGTTATATATATTCTATAATATGCTTGAGGTTTGTTCCTTCATCTGGAAGTTTTAGTGCTGTTCATCTGTGTGTCCTTTTTACTAATTCTTGTGCCTGTTATCTTTTAGGTTGGAGATCGTCTCTTTTCGGCATTTGGTCAAGATACCATTGATGCTTTATTCTGGACTGCAACAGAGCCAAGAGGCCGTAGGAGAGAGCATCTTGGTGTAATTCCTCATTTGTTTTTTGCAGTTGCTTATGTCTGTATCCTTTGTTGAAAGTTTCAGGCTTCTTAATGTATATTGGTCACTTTAATATTCTTTTCCACGACACAACATTTGTTCCTTAATTTGATGTCAGTCCTACATAGTCTCTTAGTATTGTGCCAGGCCACAACACTGAATGTTGCTATTAATTCTAACAACAAAGCTCTTCTCACTATCATGATGTCTAATAATGTAAGTTTACTCGCTTTCTTGAGTCCAGCAGCCAAAATGTCCTAGTTTTGTGAAAAGTAATCCTTCTTTTCCTTTTTTCTTTCAATTTTTCAGTTTGTAGAGTTGAAAGGCAGTGTTTTTAAAAAGTTTGACAAGAACAATCTTTTTCAAGTTTCCTGCAGTGATGTTAGAGAACGGTTTCATCTTTTCGTTTTGCTATTTATTGTAGTACTGCAAACAATGAGGGAGTATTCCTGGAAAGAGGGTATGGTTTTTGTTCTTCTTTTAAAAATGTTTAATGCGATAACTTTGGCATAATTTTTGCATTGTATCATAATGCAATGTGTGTTCCCAGAGCGTCTGTGGGTGTTGGTACCAGACTGTCTGATGGTACTAGTGGCAGAAGTTCTTGTAGACTGGATCAAGCATGCATTTATCACTCGCTTCAATGAACTGAAGGTTGATGTGTACCGAGATTACACAATTAGTCTTGCCTATGACATGGCTCAGACTAGGCAGAAGCATGTAAGTATTTTTGCCTGAGTGCTGACTTTTACTAAACATCATGAATAATATACCTTTCCAATCTACTGTTGCATCTTTTTAGGCATTTTCAGACCACTCAGATCTAGTTGCCCGGCGGATGGGTTTCATACCCCTACCTCTTGGAGTCGTCATGGTTCGTGTTCTTGCTCAAGCCCTGAACATGGAATCACCTGCATCAATTAGCCTGCTTGTTCTTGGATATTTATGTCTGACATCCTTTCGAGTACTCATATCTCTTGTCATACTCGGAAAAGCATGTGACTTAATCAATCAGCACCGCCTTGTAAGTACTGAATTTTGTTTACTTACAGTTGAAATGTTCCTCGTTTTTATGAATTACTGATCTGCAGGATAAGGCCCAGCGTGCTGGTGACATGACTCCTCCATGGAACCGAGCAAGTAGCCCAACTAGCCACAGCCATGCTGTGAATGGAGGGCGAGAAAGGCCTGTTGCACGCCCACTTGTATTCTCACCCACGACTCCTGGTCAGTCCATACCCTCAACTCCTGCTCCTTTGTCACCTGAAGTCTTCTATTCACCAATGCAGACTGTAGGGCGCCAAGAAAAAACTAACCAAGAGCCAGTAAGAAAGGTCTCTAACGTAGACACCAATGCAACAAATCTTGGACCTGCTGCTATTTTTTCTAACAGTGCGGTATGTTGAGCTGGTACAGCAAATTGAATCCTTTCAAATGTTTTTTATTTGGTCCTGTTAAGTTTAATGGTTGACAAGTAAAACATGAGCTCATGTATCACTTTTTTTAACAGGTTGACATCAGCAATGTTTGCTTGAATGCTGAGCTTATCGATGACGGACCTGCTCCAGGTATGAAACCCATATCTGAGACTGAGGCCTTAACAAGGAGCGAACCAAATGTGAATAAGGAAGAGGAAAATGAAGATGATTCCCCTCTGGATAGCACTCTAAATGAATCGCTTGCTCGACGTGCAGAGTCTGAGCCATCGATACCCCTTGCCATTGAGGCGGATGAGGCACCCCAATTAGCTGCTCCTGCTATTTCAGGGGCTTGTCAACCTGATTCAAATGTGTCCTCTAGTTGATTATTTTTTTAATTTTTACCACAGTCTTTGTTTTCAATGATAAATTGTGTAAGATTTGCATTGAATAAAAAAGTGTGTAGAGGCAGAGGTTATCCCAGCAAAGCAGTATGTTTTTCCTTCCCTGCCCACTTTGCTTGGGACTCATTTAACTATATTTCACCAAAATTACTAATCTTTTCTAAACTTTACTTTAGTGGAACTGTTTGTTTTATGAGTGATGTCCCGGTTTTGCATTTTTGACTGTGATCTTGAAGTAAAACTTCATGTTTATTGTAAGATTGTATATAGATAAATAAGAAACTTTGGCCATGCTTAGATTTGTTCAAAATATTAATTTGTAGTTGAGTAAAATTAATCTGTGCTACTAAATGCTGGTTGGAATACAATTTCAGGATCAATCTTGCAATTTTAATTCAAAGAAGAAGAGAGTTGTGTAAATGAATTCCATGTCTTTACTTATCAATTTGTTCATTGTGGTTTGTGATCTCTTAATGTAAGTGACCATCAGTTCACCTTTGGAAATATATTTTGTACTTTGTAGCTAGGTACTTCATTTTGCCGTTAATGTAGTGTTTCAGGTCCAGTTCACCAAACTTGTGTAATGAGAATAAATTATGTATGTTCAATATTTTTGTACTTGTGGAACATTTGGGATTAGACATGTACTTTCAAAAATGGATTATTTTTTCACAATCAGTTGCCAGTAAACTTCGTGCCCTACTACTGTGTGGTCTGATCTGATAACAATCATGCTTGGATATCAGCATAAGTGCCGCCGATCTGCTGGTATAATGTTTTGCCCCCACACTTAAGATTTTGGCTGAAATCTAGTCGGTGGTACCACAATACAAAGCTTGATGTGTTCTGTGGTGTGTGAGTTGTTGGAAATTTTAAGTGCACCAAGGCATTAAAATAAAAGTTCAAGTCTCTGGAGGGTGGTACTTGTTGTGTCCATGTAGGGTGGAGGGTCTCGGAAAGTAAGAGAGAGGACAACTCGACTGCTGAGGAGTGTAATTCAGACTGGTCCCAGAGCGGCTGCCCAGGTGCTGCGCGCAGGCAGGCGGGGCGGCGCTAGTATGCCAGCAGACGACATAACAGCAGACAGCATAGACAGGGGGAAACCGAGGGTGGGACAGTGCTAATGTTGAGACATTTGGTTTGACAGAAGAATTATCTCAACAGGTGTTAAACTAGATGCAGGATAGATCGGTGGCCGAGCCTCTCGCAGCCGATAGGCGCATACCTGTTATTGGCCACAAAGATGTGGCCACAAAAACTCGACTGAAGGCGCAGATAATTGGAGGCGACTATAGAACCAGCACGTGAATGTGAGAATATGGTCTGATGGTACTCCAAGTGTTAATATTTAAGCAGGATTGGAATGGATTAACGCAACGGTGTGATCTGCTCTTGCTTTTAATTCAGACTGAGTCAGTACATCATGGCACAGGGTTGACGGGTAACAAAACAGATGAGAAATTCACACAGTGAGTGTATCAGACCGCTCAGCTCATCCCGCTGTAAGGCCGGCCTGACTACAGTCCGGGGGAAGATGCAGGGAAAATCGAGTCCACGGAGCACCACTGGGGCCGCACGGTCTCCGCTCAGACTCTGTGTAGCTGAGTGCGCGGCTGTGTCATGCATGCATCAGCAATTAGGTTCACAAAGATGACGCCAAATAAGCATCTTTTATAAAAAAAAAATCTCAAATATTAAAAATGCCGAAATGCTGGTAGAGAGAAATAGATTTACCCCGTGCTCAGCACCGCTGGGCTCTGTCCATACTCGGGGCGATCAGTACGACTCCCGTCCAGCCAGTGGGAAACAGCCCGTACACCTCTCGTGGAGTCGGGATTATATTATTACGTGGCACAACCCCTCCTACCCCCACAGAGGATGGCGAAACCGCCCAGACAGATCATGGTCCGGTCAGACGGCATCAGCCGCGGGCAAAGCGCGCAGCAGATGCACGGTGGCGCCATCTAGCGGCGCCGGGTCGCA
The DNA here is from genome assembly GCA_026979955.1 of Megalurothrips usitatus. Classification (NCBI taxonomy): domain Eukaryota; kingdom Metazoa; phylum Arthropoda; class Insecta; order Thysanoptera; family Thripidae; genus Megalurothrips; species Megalurothrips usitatus. Next base: position 11,364,401 of record CM049598.1, on the reverse strand, counting down.
CTAACCATGGGGTTTGGTGTCGAGGTAGTCATGTAAGGCCGACGGAAACGCGCAGCGCGAGAAGTGGGCTGACAGTTTCCCGGGGTACGCCATCTGGTGCCGGCCAGCGGTACAACTCTGGAAATCCTAATCAGACGGGTGAGATTTCTGAAGTCCTGTACTAGCATCCTGGCATTTTTGACGTTTGAGATTTAGAAACAAACGCCAGCAGCAGTTGCCATGGCAGCAGGTGATACACACTTCCGATCTCGCTGGTCGGTCTGCGGGGCGCGGGGCGGGAGATGCTGCGGGAGGGTGAGGGGAGCTGGAGGGAGGAGGGGGGAGGCGAAGGCGCTGTTGCCGCCGTGGAGGGCCTCGCCGCTGCAGGCCGATGCGACAATGCGCGCCCCACGCGCCATTCTCGGGCACACATGTTGGGTGCTCTAGATCGGTCTAGGTTGATCGGATCAGAAAGATACGAATATTGCCGAAAAGCTTAGACGTTGTACTAAAATCGCCTCGCTTACACCCACCATCTATAGCCAACCGTTCACGAGCTACGGCTTGACAAAGGGTAACGTCTGACTGGTCGGGCCCACATCGGGCGCTCTAGATCGCTCTAGAATGGTCGGATCTAAAAGATATGTGTAGCAACAGAAAGCCTAGACTCCGTGCTAAAATCGGCTCGCTTACACTACCCATCTAAACCCGACCGTTCATGAGCTACGGGCTGGGAAGCGCGGCCGCCCGTAAGCTGCGGGCGGCACTGGCGCGGCGAGGCGAGGTGAGGCGAGGCGCGCGAGGCGAGGTGTGGACTCGATTTTCCCTACAGTCGCTTCCATTTAGCTGCGCCTGTCAGTTGAGCTTTTGTGGTTGTGGCCTCAAACAGGGACGTCGATAGGCAGGTAGGGAGAAGACAGCACAGCCAGAGGTATGCAACTTTAATATTCCCATGGTATTCGTGGGAGTTCTCTGTAATTCCGTAAAGACGCGAAAGAATAACGATATGATCGACTCTCTCGAAGAAAATATATTTTTGGTGTTGCAGAACCCGACGGAACCCCGAAGCACTCGTCCCATCCTCTCCAGCGCGACAGCCGTAGGCTCCGACACGAAACAAGGAACCCCTGAAGCGGCCGGGGAGGGGATTCGTTCGGGGCGATAGGGCTCAGCGACGGGCAAGCGGCAGGCCGAGTTACCCACTGTGTTCAGTGGAGCACGCGGCAGGCAACTCTACGAAATTACTTCAATCACAATTCACATCTTAGGCAACTCCACGAAATAAATTAAATAAATACATCTTCCTAAGACCTACGGACTTCTACAAATATACGAAATTCGCGCGGCGAACACACATTTTGGTTAGCTGATTTTGCCGGCAAAAAATCCATGCGAGTACGTTAATACTTTCGCGAGTTCTTAAATTATTTTCTCTATCCCAAGTTGCGCATCTCAGTTTCACCGCGTAATTGTACTGATGGCCAATTCTACCGCAGATCTTCCCCGAGATTCCCATCGGGAGGGCGCTGGAAGTTCATAACTCATCGGGATATTGGAAAGGTTGGGACCGTGCCCACACTAACAGTATTCATCTACAGTTGGCCTCGGCAGTGCCGATGACGCAACACACTTACACTACGTGACCGGTTTCAAATCCCTCGAGCCTAAGCGGAGGTAGGTCTACAAACAGGTACATCGCAAAAACACCAAGTGAAATAGAAACATTGGAATACAACGTTTACAAAAAGGTGACGCTCTGCTAAGTCAGATCCCAATGCTGTAACATTGTGCTATGTAAGATTCTAGCTGACCCTCGACAATTTCGTGCACAACGCTGAATCAGGAGTCCATTGAGACAGCATACCGAACCGTCTAGTCAGCGTCCCCCCATAGTCTTAAATAATATAGCCGCGGTTCCGGGTTCTTCTGGGCGTAACCCAGCTTTGCTCGTATGGACGATCACGCGGCAGTCTCCCTCTTCGTCGGGTCTCCCTTCTCCTCGTCGTGCGTCTTCATGGGCCCCTCGCCTCTGTGCGCTGCGTCGGCACCGTTGCGTGAAGCGGGCTTTTTACCTGAAAGGATTAGGAACCAATAAGAACACGTCTACTCTGTTTCGCGTACTGTTTTATGTCACAGTTCAAATAGGATGGTAAGCAGTGAGCCGCGCTTCTTTCAAGATTAAAAATTCTTGTCGATAACGCCATAACAATACAATTCGTACGGTAAACTGTCGCATATCAGTTAAGTTCAAAAAGTGATGCATTAAACTAATTTCACCGGAAAAAAAAGAACCGTCGTGAAAAAGTCAGCATGTATTTAAACACGAGGATTGACAAATTGTGCGCAAGAGATATTGCACGAGATCGCACCTACCCCTACCTGACACGCCTCCAAACAATATCTTCTCAATTGCCATTACGGGGGACTCCATTGACAAGGTGAGGCAGATTCCGAGGATGCACGCGATAATCACGTCAGACAGCGCACTTTTCACCTGGAACACAATAATTACATTAGCTGGGAGTAGAGTCGCAGGACCAAAACTTGTGCACAGATTTCAGGATGTGAAAGGATTCTACCCATACAGTCGGACTCTAATGGTAGGTTTAAGTCGAATGACAGACCTTCCACGCTTAATCTGATTTGGAAGCCCAGTCAGAACGTGGAATGGGGAGAGTTTCTGTCATTTCTATTATGAGATTTTACTATTTTTTTTCGCAAGATATGGACAGTAACGATTGCTCCCTCGGCAATGGCACTGAAGCCCCGTGGCGAGTAAAACAGGTCACTCTACTAGTGTTCGCTTGGAACTACGAAACTCTAAAAGTTGCTTCGCCATCGATGGGGGAATTTAAAGCCGCATTAGTTTTTGACTTAGGTACTTGGAAACCTTTGGTATTCCACGCACTGGTAAATGGTAAAACATGCTTATGGGTAGGTTGATAAAAGCTGAGTATGGCTCGTCGACATACATCGCCCGACTCAATGAAATGATACAGTTACAGAAAATATGCCAGTTTGTACCCTTGAACCTTATATTAGTTTAATTAGACTTTAATTGGTTTAGGTCACGCACATGTTACTTGTAAATTTTTCATATCTAGACGTGCATCCAGTGTAAACTTATACATAGAAACTCATTAAGTGTACTAATAGGAGTCTTTCTATCAATGCCTTGTAGGGAGTTTCCTGTATGTACTTACAAGTTATTTCCTATAAGTGTACACTTCGAAGTACTTGATAAGTCGTTTGTTGTAGGATCGGGTTCAGTGTTCGTGAGATTTCAGCAGTCGAAGCTGAAAAGTCGTCGCCCAACACAAGCGCATACGCACCATATTGAAGTCGGAATAGTAGGAGGATGTTCGCACCGACCCCATGTCCACCATATGCACCGCGGCGTGTGTCAAATAGATTCCGTACGACAGGCGCCCCAGGACGGTGAAAGGCGACCACGACAGCAGGGCGTTGACGGGGCCTGAAGAAGGTAGTCTATGTCAAGACACGTGCGTTCCCGAAAACAACCGTTTCACCTAGAGCAGCTATGTCATGCCAATAGATATGTCCACTACGTCAAGAGGCATTTTACCCCCGGTCCGCTTGCGATTTTAAGCACACCACAAAATTGTAACAAGTCTGTGTCCCCCTGATTTCAGTTTTTATCTTCCTCAGACCCAAGGTAGGAAAAAAACGTGCAGCACTTGTGACGCCCTCGCCGACACGACACATCAGTCGGACCGGCGCCTATCTGCAAAGTGTGGCAGACAGGTGAGAGGTGAGGTATCGCGTTGACGCCACAATCTGCAGAGGCGGTTAGGCTGTTCGCCTTAGGCATCGGGCCGGACAGAGATTTTCAGGAGCAGACTGCCCTGGAGCAGAGCTGGAACGTTGACTGCGTCAGTGCTAAGGCCATGTCCGACTGCACTGTAAAATATATATTGGGAATTCCTAAAGCCCTCCGGAAACTTTTTTACCAACTGATCCTTCGTTTTTTCCCAACGTATGTTATTTTGAGATTCACTCTGCTGAGAGCAAAACTCTGCAGCAGATTTGATAGAGGACACATTACCTTCTATAATAGCCACAATATCATACCACATAGTAACGCACACTCCCAGTGATAAGTGATTTTATCTGGCGAGTTCCTGAAGGTTCTCTGGAAATTCCCAAAGGACAGTCGGAAATAAAATTACCAACTGATCCTTCGTGATTTCCCAGACATTTTTTTAACAATGTGAGGGATTTTCAAAGCCACGTTTCCTCACCCGCATAAGGCCAGTCCGTGCCTGTTGTTTAAAAAAATCAATTTGACTAAAAGTTTTAGTTTTACTCCTAGCGACAATTCGGGTACTACTTGATTTTGACTACCATACCAACTAAACAGGGATAGTCGGCAAAATTATCACTAACTCGTTTCTCTTACAGTGAGCGTGTCCTAGCATCTTACCTCCATAGCCAAGGATGCACGCCATCAGCACCCAAGACAAGCCGATGGCCCAGGCGAGTCTGTGCAGGCCGGCATACACGGTGTGCTCCCACACGTTGTACGGGTGGTTTGCTTTGTCGAATAGCGGCTGCGCCGAGAATAAGACCGTGAGGCACAGTGTTGCACTGCACAACCAGCCGAGGAGGATTACAGTCTGAAAACGGAGACGCATGGGTGTGTAAAACGATCAACCGAATCAGCCGGTGAAAATATTTGGTCAGTATCAAGCACATTTACACTTTTGATTTTTTTTCATGGCATTTTGACGAAAAAAAATTGCTTGTTTTCAGAAGTGTTCACAAATTTCAAAAATGGAAATTTCGGTTTTTGACAAGTTTTGTCAAATGAAAAATGAATTTACAAAAATAATCGTCACTCTTGTACCATCACCACTATGTAGTACCTGATCTTTTTTAAAATCAAGAGGGACCAAGATCTGCGGAATTTGGCGCCTTTTGCCGTTATTCGCCTAGTGGCAGTTCTAAAATGCCCGATGAGATCTGAAGGTAATTCGGTCAGAATTTGGAATGGATGCGTTTCTGTGACTTCTGCGAGAGGATTTTAAAAAACTCATAGCCTTACTGTACTATTAACAAGAGAGACGATTTGTCTGAAGGAGTGTCACTGCGAACGTGTTGCACCTTTCGACCGGGGTCAGAGTAGTGCAGTTGGGGCTAAACCACATCGTCACTAATTTTCTTGCTACTCACCCTACTGAGGACAGGCTTCTTGATCTGGCCGCTGTTGATGAGGTGCAGTCCGTAGCCCATCAGCGTGCCGAACACGTACGGAGTGGCTCGCGTGTACGGCGGATAGTACATGCCCTCCATGAAGAAGCGCATTTTGTCGGGGCTGCGGAGACAACGGAGATGTGATTCAGGACCTGGTGACTGGAGAAACCGTTAGTGCCGCCCACATCCTATCATTGAGTCCTAGCAGTGTAGTTGTCCGCTGGAACGGGTCGCGGCTTCTAGTGATGCTACACACCGGGCACAGAGCGCGAGCGGTCGATCAGTGTGCTCGTTGAAAACCTTGGTTCTGATTAGTATGACAAACCACCCCATGTTTCAGGAAGCGCCGTTCCTCGATCCCGTGCCTACCACTATCTTCTGCCTTCTCAGGCGATAGGAATTGCTGTAATTGCCCGACATGGCGCGTAGTCAGATAGATTCATGTTCACGAATCCAGAATGCTTGTTCAGCGGGTAGCTGTTCTTAGACGACACGTGCGACACGTGTATCGGCGACCTTCGCTACTCACGTGTCCATCAAGTCGAGGGGCGAGGGCAGCTCGTACACGTAGGTGATAACGGCGGGGACGATGGCGGAGGCGACGAGCAGGAAGGCCAGCCAGGCGAGGCCCGCGCGCCGCCAGCGGTACAGCGGGTACAGCAGCAGCGGCGACAGCCAGTGCATCTGCATGTCCGTCATGAGGTACCACGTCTGCATCATGCAGCGGTGGTTCGGGTCGGTGTAGATGTCCACGTAGAGCAGAGAGGCCCACCAGTTGTTCCGGCAATTGTCACTGGACACTATGACCACTTTGTGCCACAGTGGGCCCGTGCCCAGCAGGCAGATCCAGGTCGCAGTGATTGCAACCATGAGCGCGAACGCAGGCGTCAGCCTAGGCAGCAGACAGTTCTGTCAGTATTGGAGACCCAAAATCCAATGTGTACAAAGAATCCAGCTGCACAACACAATAGTGTGTAACGACTGTGGTACAAGTAGTTAAGTGGAAGCTTTGCAGCTTCCTTACTTTATTTACATTGTAATGTTATATGCTAATCGTTAAGTTGCATCAATAAATGTGTTAAAAAAAAGGTGAGGGCTTGGCAACTCAGGTACCGCCCTGCTAATCACGCAGTGGGAAAAACTGACTGCTTCCGTTTAATCTTAAAGTGGCATTTGATTGTAATAACAGAATAATCCATCGTAATCAGCGAGAAATAGTCGCTAGTAGTCGTGGTAATCGTGGTAAACCTGACGCTTAAGTCGGGTTGCTGCGTACCTGATGTACCGGTGCACGTAGTACATAATCCAGTTAAAGGATTTGCGTCCTCTGGTAACCTTCATGATGACGTAACAGTTCACCATGCCGCCCATAACGAAGAAGGTGTCGACCGACAAAAGAGCGTTGACCACCATCATAAATGAAAGGTCGTGCATCCGCTGTGGAGATATCATATAGTGAACATTAACGTTAGCCATCCGTTACAAGCACGTTTGTAGCTCTGCTGATGTACAAAGTGGCCAACTCCACAGGCATGTGTTACATTGGCCTGAAGATGGTAACGATTCTCGTAGATTAGACTTAGTGATGTTGTCGTGTTTTGCCGTTTGGCTTAATGAATGGGATCCCGGAACATATTTTCTATGTTTGGAAGGTTTTATTGAATACGTATGCTCCACCACGCATGGAAAAATGATTTAAGCATCCATATATTTTTGCTGTATAAAATAGCTGGGCTCTGTTTGAGAACCGTCTGTACCATGTGTTTGAGTTTGGAAACGTACATTAAGGAAATTCAACTGTCGGAATCTTCAAAGCGCGTACGTTGAGATAAGGGCAGACGACCCAAATGACACTCATACGGCGACGCTCGCGATTGACGTCACTGTGAAACAGATTGGGCCCGCAGTAGGGCTCGCAGGGGCTGGCCGGTCAGGCGACGCCACTCGCCCCATTCATCACTGCCCGCTCTGTCATCGCTCGAGATTGGGCGTGTCCGGTTTGGAAAACCAAACACCCACTCCACAGAGACCAGCCCGAGAGGCGCCAAGCGGTGCCAAGTGACCGCATCGCCTACCGCATCGCTCGAGATGCGGCCACTCAGAATAGGGGAGAAATTATGCGGAAAGGGGAGAATGTAAAAAAAGTTTTTCCCTGTTTTACTGGTCGTACTATTTTATAAGTATTGCTATTAAATACTGGTTCTATTTTTCTTAATTTTAAAACTTAAATCAGGTCACGAGGCGCTGTTCACAAACATATTAAACAGTTTTTACACGCCAATGCCTATGTGAACTGATTGTGGTGATGTCTCTACGAATAATTGCTACGTTGCGCACGGACAAGTCCAAGATTTCAGACCCCAGTCCATATGCTGCAGATCAATGAAAAATCTCACCTGCGTTGTTTTGGCAGCGACGTGCTGTCAAAAGCTACGAAAAAATCTGATGGCCACGGCACGGCCCTATTCCAGCTGTCTTAGTTACATCGATGATTCTGCATACGAACCTGTGTGAAAGGGATGAAGTTCGTGAAGGGGATCTGCAAGCCAGCGTAGTACCGGTGACCCATGACCACCCACATGGCGGACAGGAATCGGATGCCGTTGATGCAGGTGAAGTTAGAGTCGCTGGGTGGCGATATGGTGAGTAGGCGCCGGCCGTTTGTCCACGCAGAGAACGCGAGCAATGCAGCGGCATTCTGCCTCGTCTGTTTGTCTGACCGCGCATGGAAGGAAATGAGAAACAATTGTATCTGACAGCACTGAAAAGTCGCAGAAATAATGTCGTTTAGTACTTAAGATGACTTTTCGCAAAACACAGGTTTCGAAAACGATGCAATTACGAGGATATTCCCCTGACACGTAATTGGGCTTCAAACATGGATGTTTTTCGGGTGTCATCCGTACCCTTAGAGACAGCACTCGAAATAAAATTGAAATTTGTTACTTTAAATTAAAATTGCGCTACGAGGTTTGAAAATACGACTTCCGAAAACTTGCGCTGAGTCAAGCTTTCATATTTAAAGGTGTGTGGATACCGCGTTCCCTCACTCAATACTTGAGTTCCGGGTGGGTAGATGGCATAGGCCTCCAGTGCTTACCGTCTGTTCTCAGCGTCAGGTCCAGGACTGTCCCGACGAGCAGCAATAGAAGAAGAAGAACGCAAAGAGATCTGCGCGAACAATCGTATCATGAACCAACGAACAAGACGTCCAAATATGTATCCGGTATGAAAAATCGCGGTGGGTGCAGACACACAGGCACGGGGGACGTGCGCCATGTTGGCTTTCAATGTCAAGAAACTCTGTTGTAAACAAAGACCGCCTGTGAGATTCTGTGCACCTCTCGACGACAGCGGTAAGCGCTGACACGCACATTCATGTCTGGACGGAGGCCATTTAATGTCTCGCGACTCTTTCTCTTTGTAATTTGATGATAACTGCATTATGAAAACTAAGTACGGGAATCCAACATGGCTGATTCACGCCGGAGTTCCATCGGAGTTACACGGCCTCGATTTGTCATATCGGATTACAGTTCTCGGCGTCATGATGTTCTTCTTTGGATCCGGTTTGGATACAGTGAGATACCCTATCGTACAAACCCAATTTAGTTACGCACAATTTCAGGAATAGCAACTTTTATGCAAAAGTTACGGAGACAAAAGTTACTTTCCAGTCACTAAAGTCTTTTTCCCCTCTCAGGTCTAGTAGTTCTTGGCTAGGCGATAGCGACGCCTCTACCTGACTAGCTCAAAATGTTATGTCTGTCTGTGTCTTGGCGTCTGTGTGTTTGACGTCGACAGGGCTTCATATTTACTGTCTGACCCTATAGGGTCCCACTTTCGGGTGACAGCCGCCGGCACACCCGGGTAGGTGCACGCCAGGCGGGGAGTGGCGGAACTGTGATTTGCGATGAACGAAGCCTGTTACGCCGCGACATGGTCTGGCGTGCGGCTACCTTGATACAAAATTAAACTGTGTTGTGTTGGCTATTCGCACAAGTTGTGAGACTATACACTACCCATCTTCTATCCCTATCCTTCGTAAGAGACGTAACACTTACATGACAAACAGGTCACGGAACTCAGCCTCGCGGTAGGGTCCTGCGATGGCGGAGGCGCCCTTCGGTATGTCCGTCTGGAGTCGCATGGCCGTGCCGTTCAGATACCTGCCGTTGACGGCGGCCGCGACGCTGGCCAGCGCCTCCCGCACCACTGCCTCCGTGCACGTGCTGGGCACACACGCCCCCACGTGCACCGTCAGCACTGAGGTATACTGCACGCCCTGTAGGAGATGCATGCACAGTTCTTAATTCTGCGTCCGGTACGGCTCGTTCTCGATCCCAGTACCGAAGTGTTCACGACTTCACACCCTCTTACTAGGTAGGTCCGGCTCCCCCGCCACGTCCCTCCGTCAAACCTCGATGCCAAGTTCAGTTATAGGAAGCGCATAGGAAGCGGCTTATTTTCCATTTCGTCGTATGGAAATCGGGCCGTTTTCCATGCGTACGTATAAGAGACTGCAAGTTCGGGTTTGCTCACAAAGGCATTGGCTTGAACGGGCAAACACTGTTCCAGCGAACACTGTTAAAAACTTAATCGCAATTTTACGACAAATGCTGTTTAATTTTAATTGCAAACTTGCAATTATATTACAGTGGTCCGCAAACTTAACCAAAGTTAAGATCAAGTAACCATTCATACTGCTCCATCAGTTAAGTGCTGACGGGAAGGGGACACATATTTTTGAAGACTAGACGATTTTCAGTAAACTAGTTGTTTGTCCTTACCTCACCCTCCTCGACAAAATTGCCCCGCTTTGACGTATTCCGTGGCTGATCAAGGAAAACGTTGCGCGTCAGCTGCAACGTTAGGGTCTTTTGGGACGTGGTGTTCCCAGGAACGGCTTTCTGGATCGCCAGGGCGACAAGGGCATAACGCCCACTAAAACCCATAGTACTGGTATCTCCCGACGCTACGCACTCGTCGAAGTTGCCCAGGTCCGCCAAGTTACCGTAGAGCATGCCCGTCACGAACTTGGAGCTCGAGTCCACCACTGCACAAAGAGATGCGGTTGTGTTAGTGCGGGTCTTTGAAGGAGCGCCATCACCATGCCACATGTTGAGATGCTGCCCGAACATCTAGGGCAGGGCTGTGTGGTTATTTAAAAAATAACCAGACCTCTGGTTACAGAAATAACCGGACGATCGAACGATCGAAAACGCTTCCTTCGGATGACGCCCCCCCCCCCCAAAAAAAAATGGTACCATTAGAATTGAAAACTTAATGGCTAAATAGAAACAAGTTATAAAATCGAGTTAACCACTCCCCATACGACATTAATAGAAGACCGACATCAAAAGAAACTCTATGGGACAAGTTTTTCCGATGAAATGTTGCGGTTTTAAGCCAAACACAACATTGGGACTGGGACAAAAAGTCCCATAGACGTGCTGCAAGCTATGTCACGGTTATTTTTTCCTTGACAAAGGCAACATTTATTCGGACAAAATTGTCTCATGACATTTAGTGTAAAAATAGATAAGAGACATTTTTCATTAAATTGTTGTCTGTTTTGTAAGAGACATTTTAGCAAAAACTATAGGCAGTTCCAAAGAGGCTCTGCGCCGGAAGTGAAAGAACAAGAATTCTTCCAAAACGGAAACGGTTAGGGTGAGAACACCCGGATCCAGTATTATGAGGGGTACCGCAGCAGAGAGTATCTCCGCCGCGGGCGCCAACCACGAGCCGACTAAAAACTTTGCGAGGCTTAGCTCTCGCTGACGACGAGTCACGACTATTTGGTAGGGTCACCCGTCAAAAGTAACCACTTCCGGTCCTGCGAAGTGTCTCTGGCGTGCTCGGGCCCGCACAGTCTGCCACACCGTCCCGGGTAGTCGTCTCACATTAACTTGTCATTATTACCGCTCGACACACGCACTGGATTTCATTACTTTGCGAAACTCTACGTTACTCACTCTGGAGGGCCCATTGTTCCGACTGATTAAGGCCTAACGCCCAGCGTGCCACGCTGATGGTGCAGGCTGTGGCGGAGGTTGCGAGGCGTGGGTCGCTGTCCGCGGCCCTGAGGACGTGCTGACTCAGCCTGTCCGGACGCCTCAGTTCATCGAGCACGTGCTGCAGCGCGCCGGATGTCGCCTCGAAGATGCTTTCTTCCCGGCGTCGCACGGGACTGACGCCTCCGGCTGCGTGTGCGGTCCCGGACAGGAGCAGGAACGAGGCCGCCACCATCAAGGCCAAGCTGGTTGTGGTCATGACGGGTACAGTCGGCGCCGGCATGGCGCACCTCACGGCTCTGATTTAGCTGGCCGGCTATCGAACGGCAGCCGCTGGGGCTCACTGGCTTTCTTACTAATCTTCCTGCGGCGGCACGTTTGCGAGCACTCGAGATACACGGCCGTGCGTTACCGTGAACCAGTGCCCGCCAATGCCTGCGTCCGTCCTGCCGCGCACCGAGCACCCAACTGGACTAGGGCAAGGCGAAAAGTGGGACTGACCATCGGCGATTAGTTGTACAACTTTATCTGGCCGCCCTCGGTCGGTGATTCAGGTGGCTTTCCTCGTCAGCATTCGCGCCTTGCGTACGCCGGACGTGAACTTTGGATATCAACGAGTAGATTCAAGCGTCTAGCATAGTTAGGTGACAATATTCCAGGCAATGGAACTGTTGTTTTAAGCAAATAATGTTTCGCGAACTGTAGCGTACGTATTTGAGTGTTCATTTGTGAGAGCGTAGACTCCGGCAAGACGATGAGGCTGCTCCCATTCACTCATTCCTGGAAGATGTCGTTAAATGCAGTGTTGCTTCAACCACATTCTTCTACAAAGCAAGTTACTACGGCCAGTCCCTGGAAATTATATAACAAAAGAGGTGGCGCGGGAGGGGCGTAGGTCACAGAACGCCGTGATAACAGCCCTTCTCAATCAAGATGTAGAGTTTGTGCGAGGGTTTGAGCCGACGTTAATCCTGGTGAAGAGCCGATGTCTGATGCCCGACTGGTGACAAGTGCCTGCCCGCTAGAGTGACGTACGAGGTCGGGGGAAAGAGCGTTTGATGACGACCGAACACTTGCCGTTGTAGACTTTGTCCCCAAGCGAGCCTGTCTGCCACCGTCTCAGCCTGACGCCACGCTGTGAGGACATACGATGCAGTCTGCGAACCAAATTCTCGGTAATACGAGACAATTCCTTGTTTGCTTTTTTACCCTTTCCTGCGTCATTCCGGCCAAGTTCGACGTCGTTTGAAGTACTCAATCGATGCGCTTCGGCGCCACACAGCCAACGGAGGAATCTCCAAATTGGCGTAGCGACGCCCAAGCTCTATCATTGAAGTATAGCGCTACTTCCACCACCGGCTCGCCCGCAGCTACGCGTCAATATCCTTCGCGCCAGCGCGGGGCTCCTACTTTGAAGCGTCGCTGCGCCAACTTGGAGCCTTCATGCCAAGCCGTGGGGTACAGTTTTTCGACTCTAAATTAAAAAATTCCAGCGCCTAAACCGCTGAGTGGTCCTCGGGGGCCAGGATTTCCAATGTTAAAAGCATGTTAACGATTTTATGAACGTAAAAATAAGAAAGTATTCGGTTCGAACCGGGGTCTATCTGTCCAGCGATTCGACTCTTTACAGAGCGCGGCTTCACCAACGTTGTACGAAAAGGCCGTCCGTATGACTGTCACAAGCTGCGGCGCCGGCCTGCGGGCCACGGGACGCCGAACTGGGAAGCCGAGACAACAATAACAGAATATTAAAATTTATTGAAACGATATTTAAACGCGATACTACTAACCTTGGTAATGCATTGAGGCAAATCACAAATTTGTAATTTTTTAGGAGTCATGAACCTTCTGATATTTTAACCGACGACACCACATTTGGTTTTCACAAGACAATAACGGCCGCATGGCCGCGGCCAGCCGCGGCGCGCGGTACCCGCGGGGCCTGCTAACTTGCCAACAATGGTTTCAGAAGGGAACGCAGAGAGGAGAAACTGATGCTTTTTTAAATATTATTTGAATAGTTGTACGTGATGTAATCATAAGATGGCATATAATATAAATATATTTTTGATAATTTTTGGTTCATACAGATACAGTGATGGTAATGTGGATACGGAGAAGTAAAAATATGCAGAGGGGAGGGATGTAGAAGCTAGAGAGCTAGAGAGGCTTGAGAGTGGGAACCCCCTGTAATTTAAAATTTGCATTTTTGGATCGGAGCTAATGGGATTTTTTGAATGAGAGTTTGTAATTTATTTGATGAAAATATATTATTTTAAAACTTATGCAATATATATTAACGGGGAATGAAAAAAAATTGAAACATAGGGATAGTTAGAATGGGAAGCGAACTCATAGCCTATGAGCGGCAACAATGGTTGGGAGGAGGAGAGAAGAAGCGTGAAAGTCGCTGCAAAGGGCTCCTCGCTCCGCTCGGACCCAAAAACGCGGCATGTGCTGCTATGTTCAACGTAAAGGATCTGTACTGGGACTACTCAACTGGGGCTCCGACTCGCTGGACGTTGTTCTGTGACTTCTGTAACTGCCTGTGCTAGATAACGGTTGACACAGTGTCGTAGCAGAGTACGCAATGTAATCGCCCATTTATCAGCATTAGACTGTGACGTCTGTGAAGGGTGAGGATTATATTAGGTTTCAAAGGTTTTTAATGAGTGACAGAAAACCGCACGTCAAATCGCTGTTATAGCAACTCCCTTTTTTTCTTACAACTCCATTCCCATGAAGATGCTCGGTTAAATTTTCATAGAAAAATTTGAAATAAGGGTTTTGAGTTATCCCCCTTTGCCGCTTCATGGACCAAATATCTGTATGTGCGTGTGCGTATGTGTCTGTCCGCTCGATTTCTCGAGAACGGTCGGTCATAAATGGCTCAAATTTAGACCACATTTTTATTGGTTATAAGTAGAGAATAACTTCTTATTGTTCTCTTTTAAATTTATTGTTAACTTCTAACTCTTTAACAAAAACTCAGCGTCACCTCCTCCACTACACTTCTCTACACTACAGCATCGACAACCCACAAATAAAAAACAATCGACTCACGGCTTGAACAAGACTGGCAACATTCCAACAATTTTCCTTTTAACATACTGGAGTCAATCTCACCTCAAGGGATGCAGCTCAAGCGGTTACATAAACAATTTTCACACGTAGTCTAAAATACAAAATCGGCCGGTTGTGCCGAGGTCGGTGTACGCCAGGCGGTACGGGGCGGATCAGTGCCTCGAGTGGGTCAGGCCACGTAGGATGTTTAGGGTTTGGGCAGAAGAGGGTGGGGTGGGAGTTGTGGCACGACACTGAAAACGCCAATGAAATGCACGTTACACGTAAAGTTATGATAGTCTTTAATTCGTAGGAACTCAAGTAATTGCACTGACACGTGCCGCACCCGAACAGGATAAACACATTTCTTAGAGAATTGTACGTCATTGAAGTTAATGATTTACATTGCTGTCTACGAATAATGTAAGTCATCCCGATGAGCTCGCGGATGTCCCAGTCGTATCTTCGCTCTGTTTTATTTGCATCCGTGCTCATGAAGTTGTTAGACTCGGCTCTCCTTTCTCCGGATCGACACGGCCGCCCTCTCTGAACGCCGAGCTGTCCACTCCCTTGTCGCGTACCTCCGCGGGTCCTGAACCTAAAAGTAAATAAGTGAAGGAAACGTTATAGGAAAGAAAACAAGACCTTTATAAAATAAAAAAAAAAACTCAGCACTTTGCCAAGTGTAATATTGTACTGATCTCAGTTGGGACTAGAGCGCCCTATCCATCCCATCGAGAATCACTATTCTACCCCTCTATGCCCACCTGTGGAAACGAAACAGACACGGTTTTCTTTTTTTTTCACTTTTACGCAACTAAGGGAGCGTGTAGAGAGCATCTAGGGGATTAATTTGGTATAAGACTCTAGTTCTAGTGCCATAGTTCTGTTACTTGTTTTCTTTTTCAAATTCAGAAACTTTGATTTTTGGTTGGTTTTTGACATTTTTCAAAGCGTGCGCACAATGTCCATACGGTACGACCTCTGCGGAATGAGTATGCTGGAAATAACGACAAAATTATGACAAGCGAAATATGCAAAACAAAAGGAAAAGCGTCGGCACGGGGATGCGAACCACTGACATTAGGCCTGCGCGGCTGGACGTATCCAGCCCGCACGGCTACTGCGTTGCCACGCCGACGATTGACCACCGAGAGCATTCAAAGGAATGTGGCGATCAATAGCAGCGGCGCGACGTAGACGAAAGGCAACGGCTGACACGTCAATCGTCTAAGTCGAGGCGCCCTAGCGCGTTTAGTGGTCCGACTCGTAGCTGTGAGGATAGCGGCTCGTATCCCCGTGACGGCGCGTCTCCTATACCATACGCCTTTTCCATACTTCGCTTGTCATAACTTCTTGTTATTTCGTCATATAAGGAGCACTTTTAACGACAAAGTCACTGCAGGAAAACGACAAAATTACGGTAAGCGGACTTGTGGTGTTGTCGTTGCTCCGTCGTATGTTTGTGATTATTTTGTCGTTTTTCTGTAATAGTTTGGTCCACCGAGTATGACCAAAAAACGACAAAATTACGCTCTCTCAGAAATACGGGTAAGAATGGCTCTAGTCACAAATATTGAGGTCGTGTTCGTAAACCCCTTCCGAAGCCTCTTATGGCTCAAAACTGGTCGATGATCACGACTGTCATTCTCAGTGATGTGTTTTAAATCGTTTCGAAACATAGAACAGCGTACCTCTGTGGTCGGATTTGAAAATTATCTTCTCTATGGCCATGACCGGCGATTCCATGCACAGGAACAGGGCGGCCCCGAGTATAGTTGCGAAGACAGCGTCCGAGAGCATCTTCTTAACCTGACGGAAGCAGTGGAAGTGTTAACCAAGGAGAAAATGAACAAGTCCAGTATAAAACGACAATTATTACCATATTAAAGTCTGAGTAGTAGTCAGATGTTCTTGCAGTTCCAGCGTCAACCATCTGCACGGCAGCATGAGTGAGATAAATTCCGTAGGACAGGCGTCCCAGGACGGTGAAGGGTGTCCAGGAAAGCAGAGCGTTGACGGGACCTGAAAACGCAATATCAACATATCTTTGGCAAGTAAGCTTCGCAATACACTTCCTTCGTAACGCAGAGCGAAACCCTCCGTAAGCTTCAAACAGTCAAGTGTTGTGCCTACTTGGCGCAGTCATTGATTCGGGACGGGACGAGTTTAGCGATTTTAATCGTTACACTCTAAATGCCCATGGGACAATTTTGTCCAATGAAATGTTTTTAAGCAAAACACGAAATTGCCACGTAAGGTGCCAGTCAGTGGGGCGCGCCCCGCAGACTGGCACCTTGGCTGTGTGGGGTTCGCGCAGCGGCACCCTTAACCAAAAATATTGTCACAATTTAAGAAGGCGACCGAAATTGAAAATTGTTACTACTGTACGTGAATTTAGTTTGAGAAATAAATGTATCCTGCAAATTTTTTTATTATTCCTATCGACGAAGAGTTAGCGCACGTACGTCCGCCCTCGTCTTTCAGAGGCGTTTCAAACAAACGTGTCGGGACGAAACATACCTCCGTAACCTAGGATGCACGCCATGACCACCCAGGACACGCCCAGGGCCCAGGCGATGCGGTGCAGCCCTGTGTACAGGCACGCTTCCCACACGTGGTACGGGTGGTGGAACCTGTTGAACAGCGGCTGCGCTGCGAACACGACCGTCAGGCAGAGAGCGGCACTTCCTAGCCAACCCAGCGCCGCTGCAATCTGCGATTGAAATAGTTGGAGTTTTAAATAATTATTGGTGAACAATAAAAATGTGTGGTCACGGGAAAGGCTGCTATGAATTTTAGGGAAACATGGGATTACTTCTCGACATTTATTGCTGTGCGGTGCAGCTCTCTCTGAAAAGTTTGACAAGGTGTTTGCTCACTATTCCTATACTCACTCTGCTCATGTTGGGCCTGAGCTTCCCAGTCTTGATTTGGTAGAGGAGGTAGCCCATCGCCGTCCCAATGACGTACGGGGTGGCCCGAGTGTGCATCGGGTAGTACATCTCGGTATTAAACTTGGGCCAAGAGGAGGGGCTAAAATTTAACAAATTCAGGCTTGTGAATGACTTTTCAGACAAAAGGATTTTTCGCAATATCAATTAAATATGTAAAAGTGCTCCATTTGAAAAGTTTTGCTTCAGAAAACGCTGATATTGGAGTGTCCCGTCGGATACCTCTCAATTATAACGAAACTGGTTTTTGATGAGACTCTTTGCGGTATTAGATTCTAAAACCTACCAACCCAACAACACTGTAAATAATTGTCGAACGAATAAACTTCGATACAATAAATGTATCCAAGTTTGTGAAAGCAAAATTGATTTCCACCGTGAAAGAAATTTGAAAATACTAAAATATTTGCGTGTATTTGAAGAAAGAATCCTGGCAAAACTCCCCCTCAGTGAGTGCACTCGCTTCCCCTTACTCCGGGTCGGTGGCGATCGGCGAGGGTAGGCGGTCCACGTAAGTGATGGCGGTGGGCACGGCGGCGGTGATCACCACAACAACACACAGCCAGGCGAGGCCCGCGCGCCGCCACCGCCACAGCGGGTACAGCAGCAGCGGCGACAGCCAGTGCAGCTGCATGTCCACCATGAGGTACCACGACTGCATCATGCACTGGTCCTCGGGGTTCACGTAGTTGGCCAGGTACAGGAGGGCGGACCACCAGTTGCGACGGCAGTTGTCGCTGGCGCCGCCCACCAGCGAGTACCACAGCGGCCCCGTGCTCAGCAGACTGATCCAGGTGGCCGTGATGGCCACCATGAGCGCGAGCGCGGGCGTCAGCCTGTGGGATAGCAGGTTAGCGTGGCGGCATACTGCAATGTAGCTTTAATCTCGTTTAAATTTGGGGTCGCGAAGTGTCGCGTGACGACGTATTCGCAGGTGATTGGCAAACCGTCATAGAAAATTTCATCATTTGACGAACAATTTTTACACCGTATACAACCTCGTGGGAATTCGAGAAGGAAGTATACCATTTCGTACCTGATGTAACGGTGCACGTAGTACATAACCCAGTCAAAGGACTTGCCTCCCTTGACGGCTCTGGCCATGGCCCTCATGAAGGAGTAGCAGTTGACCATACCACCAATCAAAAAGAACGTGTCGACGGAGAGCGGGGACGCGGTGACCACCATGAAGGACGCGTCGTTTGCTCGCTGCAGAAGATCACAAGGGTGATTAGGATTGGCGATAGTCAAGGCTCCTGGGCTGCCGATCTTCCACTTTAATAATCATCCGAGTCCTTTTGAATATCGGTGATTCTGTATATTTTGGAAACGAGACGATCACTGACGACACGTGCATATTCAACAGCATAGCTAGCGCGTCAGCGGTCCACTTTTTGTCATGCTCGCTGCTATTTCCCTGTTGAAGTCCTGTGCACACAGTGTGTGAAATCTCACATTATGAATCACTAAAACGCACCCAAATATATCCTGACCGGACTTCCAGATCATATTTAAGTATACAGGCTGTCATTTAACAAAAAAGTTCCAAAAAAGTCTATATACAATTTTTTTAAAATTTGGGTTGCCGTTTTGGGAAGTCCTTTGTCGTGAAATCGTGAAATTTGAATATCAGTATCAATGTGAGGTTGGTAGTCGAATCGGCGGAAGCAGTTGCATTCAAGTGAGCTGGCTGCGGCAAGGTCAAGTTAGGCCCTGGGTGCGACCAGAAGTGATTTTATCTAAGCCGGAATAGTGTTCTATTAGCGACCTTTTACCTCCGGGATGGCGAGGAGGTTCTGGAAGGGGAGCTGCAGCGCGGATATGTACCGGTGGTTGAGGATGACGTACAGGGACGACAAGAAGCGCAGGCCACTGATGCAGGTAAAGTTGGTGTCGCTGGCAGGAGAGACGGCGAGAAGGCGGCTGCCGTTGGTCCAGACGGAGAAGGCGAGCAGGGCAGCCCCTTTCCGTCTCATCAGTTTTTCTGAGGACACGCATGTTTTTGGTGTAAGGTTCAATTTTTTTAAATGTAATTTTAACTTCACCCCTAGTATTTAACACAGTCTATTTAGTGAACGAGAGGGTGTCCCGGCGATGGCATTAGTTTCGAAGAGCCGTATTTCGGCTTGCGAAAATCGCTTCTGCGTCGTACATCTTTAAAAAATTCTTAGCGCAATCTTACAGCAAGATTGCTCGTTGTACAAAGGGTACTTTCCTTAATGTGCTGCCGACTGTGCATTCTGGCCGGACAAGGGCATGAAATCAAGGAAATATTTTTGAAGGTGTAAATTGATCTACACATAGCATTCCGATTGCTTTATTAATTTCCCATCACACCTCTTAAAATCATGTTGCGCTCACGTTGTTTTATTTATTATAAAAAGGGACGGCAAAGGAATGAGTTATAAAAAGTTACGTTATTTGCCAAAATCTTTCCATAGGTTGGACATTTTTTCAGATGACCAATGCACCTCTCCGTTGTGAAAGTTCACGGCCTTAACAGGATTTGAAATGGCGGGTTTTAAAGAAACAGGGCGGGCTCAAAAGAGAATTTCGTAAAGACTGTATTTACACAGTATTACGAAGAATTTACGGGGCCTACAAAGAAATGCTTGTGAGATTTGTTGCTGTTTAGACGAATTTCTGCGACGGTTTCTCACTTCGTACTCTTACCATCCTCGTGGAGTGCTATGTCCATGGTAGTCCCACAAATGACTAGTAAGACAACTATGACGCAAAGGATTCTGTGAACAGAAGTACACATAATCACACTTTTCATTCACTCAAAAAGTCTAACTGATACTTTAAAATCGTACATATAAAAATGTGTGTTGTTTTTTTTTAAGAAAATCGATGTTAATGTATGTCAGAACACAAAACCTTAAGCATTGCCGATTAGACGATAGTCAAGAGTGCCTAATGGGTCTCATCTAGGAGGTCCAAAAATTGATCATCATTTTTAAAAAGAACACTAAGATCGAGAAAAAAGTGGACAAAATACTTGCTGTGCACCTTGTTTCTGGTGCTTTGTGCAAGTTGCACTCACATAACGAACCAGTCCCAAAAGTCGCTTTCCCGCCAGGGTCCGTCAATGGCCGTGGCGGCCTCCGGCACCTGTCCCTGGAGACGGAAGCCGGCGGGCTCCAGAAGCCAACGGTTGACGGGGTCGACCACTTCGCCCAGGACCGTCTCCAGCAGCGGCGCGTGGCAGGTACTCGGCACGCACACTGCCATGCGCAGCGACACCAGCGTAGAGTACCCCGAGGCCTGAACAATGCGTACACATATTCTTCACATGTAAATAAAATATGAGTGAACTGTGCCGGTTGGCCCAGCTAATGCAGCACAGTTGTGCGGTTTGTCCTCATAGGCCCCCGTACTAGGGGGTAGCATGACCGCCGGCCTGAGGCTGGGCCAGACCCTGGCTCACGGCCCGGAGTAAGGGTACGCCATCGCAATGTGGTATTTAACCCGAAAAGCTGTCAAAGCCGGCACAATATAATGCCTAAGCACAAGATCGATGCCTAGAGCAACGTGATTCCACACATTTTCTGGTCAAATATCTGAAGCAAAGCGGAGTGTGTACCTCGCCGTTCACCAGGAGGCCGTCCGTGGGCAGCAGGGGCTCGTTGGACACCAGGGCGAGGTAGGCGCGGGTTCGCGCGTCCGTCGCGTTCCCCCGGTCGCTGTCCGGGGCCGCGGCCTGCTGGATGTCCAGCGAGAGGAGCGCGTACCGGCCGCTGAAGCCCACGTTAACGCCGCCCGCGGAGACGCACTCGTCAAAGTTGCCCAGGTCAGCCAGGTTGCCATACAACACACCCGTTATCAGCTTTGAGCTCGAGTCTACCACTAAAGACAAACAGAAATAACAACTTATTTTGTTATCGTACATTTTGGTTTATCTTAAGCACATCGGTTTATCTTGCGCACATCGTGGTCTGCGATTACTATAATGTGTGCGTGCAGGGCCACGCATTCATTTACTAATGCGGGGCGGAAAAACGCCACAACTGTCAGCAGTTTGCCCCGTAGGCAGGCACAAGTAGGCCCCATCACGCCGTGTGTGTTTTTTTTGCCTACTCTTTAGCCCCCGATGGACTCGAAGCCAACACTAAGCCAGCACTAAGCCAGCCCACCCGGCCGGCACCCTTCACTGTGCCGTGACGCACGAGACAAGAACGCTTGGCCGCCTGCCTACGCACGTTGATTACAAACGGACACTTATGTGCATTGCTATGTTAATGGGCAGATAGGGGCATGTTCACGAATGCGACTGATAGAAGTCGATGGTTAAAAGTGTTGAAAATGGAAACGTGCGCATGCTGGTACGATCCAGTCCGTTGCACTGGAAGGCTTACATCAGAAGTACGCGAATGTCTCTTCATTAGCAACACGGTGTTCCTTTTGAATGCGGTGACGCCGATCGCCTGTGAAGTGCGCTCATGGGCGTACACCAGCAAAACGAAAGGCGAACTACGCATCGATAACACTGTATGTGAATTGGCATTGAATTCATTTTTAAAAAGTGCTCAGTTAAAAAAGGCACAAGACACTAATCCATATCGTGTTTACAGCACCCTGGAGCAACCCTGAACGCATCGCTCTGAGAATGTGCCATGTGCTGGCAAGTCATCTGGTCACTCTCAAGATTTTTGCCACAATATCTACGCATCGCTTCTCTGGGTGTTCATTGATATTAAAGTTTCACGCCGCTTTAATCTATGTAGGCAACTTTGAATCCCATATATTGAACTAAAAAAATCGATTTGCTAGCGTTGTAAACGTCATAAGACAAATAAAATAATAATTCGTTTGTACCTAACAAGAAAAATTTCAGTCTATCCTGCATGGTACAATTTGTCCCACAGTTGTGTTTCGCTTAAAAACGCAACACCTCGTAGAACAAAGTTATCCCACGGACAGAGTGTACACGCGTTCCAGACAATGTTTGGTTAAAAGAAGCCGCCGAAATCAGATGCCTCACATAGCGACGTGCCGCTTTTGTTGTGACTTACTCTGCATGGCCCATGGCTCAAACGCTTTAAGGCCTGCCGACCACCGCAACAAGCTGCCGGTGCAGTCCACAGACACGGCCGACAGGCTGGGGTCCTTGGCCACGGCCTTCCGGACTTGCTCGTGGAAATTGTCCGGGTACTTGAGGGGGTCGAGCACCTGCTGCAGCGCGCTGCCCACGCCCAGGAGGTCGGCGCCGGCGCGGAGAAGGTCCAGCTGCCCGAGGCCCCCGGGGACGCTGCCTCCGTCGTCAGCGATCTCGTCAGCAGTCCCCGAGGCCACGGACACCAGAAGCGCGGCCACCGCCAGGAAGGCGAAGCTCGCCCTCTGTTCGCACGGGACCAGTTTGGGAGTTGACGGCGGCATGGTGGAGACCTGGTGCCGCAGAAGGAAATCTTTTGACTGGCGGAACCTGCGCATCGTGGCTGCGCCGGCGGTGACTGACATTCCATTAGCAGCACAATCGAAAGCGACCTTGGAATAAATTTACGCACATTGCTATTCCAAAAGGAGGGGATTGACATTGTTTACATGCGAGCATAGCATGCGTACACCGTTTTTAGGTCCGTCAATGATGATCACAAAGGTTATGCGACTCACAGGAGTTTCGTGATTTTCTCAAAAGTTTTGATCGTTATCGCTGAAGTTAGAATTGTCTCTCAGTTTTGCCATCCTGTGTGTGTGATATGCGTCGTAAATTCTGTAATCTCCATTGATGCGATTTGTATCGCAATATCTAGTGGTAATTTTCAAAAACGTTTTGGAATGGATATTGCAATTATGCAATTTATTGATTGGAAACCAGAAACTGCAGGAATTGTCGTCAACACATAAGAATGCAATTACGACGGTTATTCGGAACTATAGATGTATGCAAGAAACGATTAATTTGCCCGATTTTGCTCGTTCCTCAAATCCAACTATTACTGATCAAAAATTATTTGACACTCCTAAAAATGCATACTTGAATTATAGCAAAATGTCTCCAAAGAGGGATTCCTGGCAGTGCAAGTTCAGTAATCGACACTCCTGCATATTTGGAGGGATTTCTTGATTCGCATGAATTGCAAGCATTGCGCAAATTAAGAATCTCCGTGAAAGCAAGTGTTCTTTTTGAAAACATGCCCTTCATTGACATGTTTAGCGTCTTGGGCATAAAAATGCAAAACCCAAGCATATTACGTTTAAATCGAGCAAGTGCGGTATGTGAACTTTCTCAAACAATGTTTTGGCCTTGATTGGCAGAGGTACTTCTGTGGGCTTTCTTGCTTGGAGCTGCCACCATTCAATATTCTCGGCAAAGATTCAAATGTTCAGCGTATTGTGATAACAGGAGAATTAGAGGTTCAAGCAAAAAAATACTGCATTTGATTACGTGTACTATACTTGGTTCAAGCATTTATTTCTAAGAGTGTACGCAAATGAAAAGCGCGGTTGAAAGGGCAAGGTTTCACTCCGCGGACCGTCATCGTAATGAATGTTGCTCAGACCAGATTTGTCACAAAATGCTGTTATTTAGCGGATTCACTTGTGGAATAAGTTGTCCGTGGGCTGTCAGTCCGCGGGGCGCGTCCCTTGCGCCACGCACACATTCTACTCACTGAGCGTGCGGGACTCGCGTTGCGGGTATCGTCCCGTTGCCGTAGAACGCCGCCAATCCCACCCCGGGCGAGGTCCCTCCCGACTGGACCGGCAGCGGAGGCCGGCCGCGGGGCGCCATATCTGCGTTATCGCCCGCCCACTCAGGAGTCAGTTGTGACGACAACGCACGTGGCGGCAACTACAACGTATTGCCCGTGCACTTCACGGTCGGCATACACCGTTCACAGGGAAAGGGGCGGTGTGTCGCAGCGCAACCCACGCCGTAAGAAGCTAATTATGAGGCATTCCAGATAAAAGGGAAAAAGAGAAACGCCACTTAACGCGGCGGAGGTCACCAAGCAATATCAGATCTAAGGAGTTGCTTTGGTGCGCAAAAAGATGCCCACTTTTCTGGTAGCCGCGAACGTCGACAAGGGTTTTGTGCCATATCTTACCGTTTACGAGAGAACTATGAAAATCATGCTTAGAATCTACCCTTCCAGAAAGTAATTTTAGCCAGCTTTCATAGGCGGAGGTAGGCACGCAGTTACACCTGTGCGGTTGGGCTTCTTTTGTCTATATTTGCAGAGCAGTGCAGACAATAGGAGCAGTCTGGACTGTTGTGCACGTTCGGGGCCCGGAGGGCGGGGGGGGGGTTTGGGTCGGTATCTGGTTGAACAAACGATATGCAAGGGCAATCTGCCAAAATCAAAATGGTTTCTCTTCAACTCCTGCGCCCACGGCTCTACTATCGCAAAGGGGGCCAATACAGCCTCAAGGGCCTTTTTTGTGTTTTACGGTCACGCACCAGACACGTCACTTACCCGTTCTAATCCGAGTCGCTACTTATCGGTTCTCTCAATAAAAGTAAATCGGAAGCATAGGGGTCGTAGTTCAGGCCGCTATGGGCCGTTGTTCATGACATCAATTCCATTGAATTTACAAGTCTCTCGCGCCCTTCACACTAACAACCTTCCCACTATCAGCGTTGATTACGATCAGCTGAGAGCACATCGTGGGACCACGCCATGCGAAGTCGGGCTGATAGCAGCTACTGTCTCCGCATTCTGCCCTGGCAGCTGCAGGCAAACCAAAGATATTTCACTTTCTGAATATACTGATCCGCCGCTACCGCCTAGCGCACACCTACCTCGTCTGACCGGCGGACTTCAAAAATTGGACCAGTTTTACAATTATCTGGGAAGTCGCTTGAGCTGCGGTGCCCCTGAGGCCCTGAGGTGAGGTTTGCCATGGTGATTCAAGGAAGATGTACAAATTTGAGACCCTTACGACTAACCGGTCTCGAGAAATGGCGCGGACACAGACGGAAGACATTTCCGGACTAATCGGGCAAGGGCTGCGCTTCGCTAAACCAAAAACAACTTAGGTCAGACCGCGTAGTAATAGGCTCCGCTCACCGCGACCTACTCACGCTGGGAACCTAAGGACCTAAGGGTTTAAAGGTCGCCTCTTGCTTGGAGCATACGAAAATGCTGACGTAATGCAAAACAACACGGCGACCATCAAAGAATCCCAATGACAGTCCATCGGAATGCAAAATCAATTGGAAAGAGCACTTAATGATTTTCTCATCGTCGTCAATAAGCAGGTTTTTCTGAACCTCCCCTTTTTAAATCTCCACACACTTTACATACAAAAAGAAATCAGTTTTATTCATATACACTTTACAGGCACCCATAGGTAATAAATAAGAGACTTTTTACAAAATGTTATGTACAGTATTAAACTTAACACAAACAATACAAAATCAAAGGTGATATGATACATTCGTGGTTTGGTCCCAAAGATCTTAAAATAAATAAGCTTTATGGAATATTTACAGAAGTAACAGAAGTCAGAAAATTCTATTCCTCCCTTACATTTAGCAATCAAAATTTACATATTTCATTAGTAGGATGTAGGAACATTGATATACAGCTTCTTTGGCAATGAAGCAAAACACTTTTGGAATTAGTTTACCGTTGGACACGACCCTAGTCCAATGTTGTGCAGGTCAGCCATGACCGTCCAGTCTCTCCTCTCCCCACCTACCATCACTTTACGAATGCAACCCTTAAAGTTGTCCTTGACGCTCAGAGTTTCACTCACTATACCTTCTGGCAAACCACCTATGTACATGGGACTGTTGATTCTGGTTCCTACATGATGACCATCATCAGCCAGTGGGTGAGTTTGCATCAGGTCATCGACCTGCAACTCTATCTCACCATGCTTGTAACTAGTCCGTATACTGTGCCATCGGTTATCGCATAGAGTCCACTGGGAAGGCAAGGCGAGAGACACCTGGAATCGACGTCTGTCACCAATATCACCAGCCAGAACAACTTTTCCGTTGTTCAATTCTAAAGACATCGCAGGATATCCCTTCAGGTCAGATATGCTGAGCAGAACTCCGCTCAATTCTGATGTTCGAAACTCAACCTCCACATGTAGAAGGTCACCAACAACAAACTTGTTTTCTGGAAGTAAAACGTGAGTACAGTGAGATCTCATGGCTGAGAGAAAAAAAGTAGATGTTAGATCAGAAACTTCTACTCACTATAGATAGCATATGCATCCCCAGCAAAATATGAACCTAGTTCAACATTTGAAAAACACTGGCCAACCTGGTGGTGCATTGCATTATCGCCCACTAAATCCTGATTTAATGAATTTACAGTCAGCCCTCTCATACAACCACGGAAACGCTCAAGCCTCTGGACCTGGAATTTAAAGTAATATATATCACAAATTCATATGATAGATAAAAGGAGAAAGAACGAAAGTCAAACTTACAAAATTATCTGGAACAAGAAGGTTGTTGTCTGGCAGTCCTCCAATGTAAATAGCGCTGCCAATATTCATCTTCTTTGGCCCTTTCATCCGTTCTGGTGGGTCACTGTCCACGGTCAGCGACAAAATTCTACCCTCTTTCTTCAGTCTCACCTAAGAATAAAGAGTGAAGAAAACTTTTATCATCCGTAAACCATACATTCATAAGACAAAATTTTTCTTTTTAAACACGGGAGAGCATTCGGAGTAAAATACTAAACATCTTGAACTTGATTAATTTCAGAGCCACACCCGAGGCACGGCACTAGACAATTACCGGACCATACGACGGATCACGATCAGCCCGACCGGCGGGGCGGATCCGCCGGATGTCAGTAAAAGGCCAGCACCTTCGGGCCTTCGGGACCGTACTGCTCAGACCAGAACTCACCGTATGCCAGACGCCGTCGTTGTACGTGTTGGGGAGGGAGACCTCCAGCTTGTTGCGGCCCTTGTACACGACCTGGAGGATGCCGTCCAGCAGGTAGGCGGCCAGGTACTGCCGCTGCTTGCCGGCCCCGGCCCCGCGACCACCCCCGCCGCCACCGGCACCCGCGGCACCCGCGCCCCCCGGCACGAGGTACAGCATCCCGTTGGGGTAGAACGTCCTGAACTGCAGTTCGATGGCGAAGTCCCTTTGCAGAAGATTCCGTCGTCGGAACGTGACGTGGACGTGCGAGTTGGGGGCGTCGCCGAACTTGACCGCGTCCGGATCGAACGAGTAACTGGACAGGCGCTGGCAGCCCGCGCCCGCGCTGTGGCCCCCGCCGCCATGGCCGCCGCCGGCAGCGTTCGCCGCCGATGCCGGCTGGGCGCCGACGCCGGGCAGCACGGCCGGGGCGGTGGCCTCGGGGGACAGCGTCATCGGCGGGTCCGCGACCGCGTTGGAGCCCACCGGGCCCAGCCCAGGGCCCAGCCCAGGGCCTAGCCCCACGGGGCCCAGCCGGCCGATGGCGGCGTGCTCGAAGGACACCGGCCGGTCCATGGACAGCAGCCTGAGCGGGAGAGGCGTTAGTGCAGTGGTGCTGCGGTACTACAGTACGGCCAACGGCCGGGGCAGCAGTCAGAACTCACTCGTCGTTGAAAATGGCGTCCCGGAGAGTCCCGATCAGGGGAATGGTGGTGGCCACCATGTCCGACACGTTGAGCGAGGCGGGCACGCCGCCCAGGAACAGGCCGCCGACGTCACCGGGCGCGCGCACCGCCGCCGCCCCCTCGGGCAGGGTCGCCGTGGACTGCAGCACGTCGTCGACGCGGAGCTCCAGCCGGCGGCCCGCCTTGGCGACGGTCACGGAGTGCAGTCGACCGTCGTCCAGGGCGCCGCCGCCACCGACGGCGGACTGTGGCTCCCCGGCGACGGCCGTCCCCGTCTGCCCCGTGGGGCTTGACTGCAGGGTCACCGTTCCCAAGCCGGCGTCGACGCGAACCTCCAGCCGGCCGTTCCATAGCGCGCAGGAGTAGTAGCTGTTGTCCTGGGGAGCGAGGGGAGAACCTGAGGTGCCGAGCTCTGCGCTAACACGAAGACAGTAGTTGTGACTGCTCACCCCAGTTTCCAGGATGCCGTTGGTGTTTTCTTCCTCGGCTTCGGCGCTACTGGCACTTCCCTGTTGCCCCAAATCGGAATTTTTAGAAGAAAAAAGAAACAGTGGACGGCAGATTAATTGGGTGATTGCTGAACGAAGCTACTCACCGGCCGCTGGAAAGTGGAGATCATGAGCAGGGTGTCGGGCTGCAGGGTGGCGAACGCGAAGCTGAAGGACGACTTCTTGCGGAGCGAGTGCGAGGCCAGCTCCAGGAAGCCGTTGCCGTCGAAGCTCACCGTCCGCACGGGCTGCGGGGAGACAGAAGCGCTCGTCAACGCCTGCGGACCTGCGGGTAGGCCGGCCCGCGCGACGCGGATGCGTGGCTGGCGTGCCTACCCGTCAGGCGCTCACCACACAGACTGACTAGGCCCTGACGCCTCACCTTGTCCGAGCAGGACGGCTCCACGCCATAGAACTGACCCCGCATCGGGTTGTAGCCCTCCTGCGCCACTTGGATCGTGGACATGCACCCCAGGAAGGATGTGGGCTGCGTGAAGGGGCCGACCGGGCGGAAGCCGGGCGGCACGCCCCCGACGTAGTACACGGCGCTGGACAGGTCCGGCAGCGCGTCCGCCTTCAGGGGCGTCGACGGGGAGCCGTTGCGGGCCTCGCTGTCCACCTTGAGCAGCCCCTTCTCCAGCTTGCGGCTGCGGTCGAAGTACCTGGAACAGCCGACGGCGTGTTGAGGAATGGCGGCGAGCGACAACGGGGGGCGGGACTCGAACCCGCGACCTACCTGCTGGCCTCGACGCGCGTCCAGTTGCCGGTGTTGTACTTGGCCGTGGTGGCGATCTCGAGGTGATTGTCACCCTTGTAGCCGATGCGGAACCGCACGCGGCCCTGGTGCAGTGACAGGGACACGTAGCGGCCCCGGTCGTGGTCCGGGTCGTCGGGGTGCCCGTTGACGGCCAGGTACAGCAGCGCGTTCTCGTCGAACGAGCGGAAGCTGAGCGAGACGCTGAAGAAGTACTTGTTGTAGGGGCTGGCGCTGGAGTGCCGCAGCTCGGAGTAGCCGTCGCCGCGGAAGCTGTACGTCTGGTCGTCGTGCTCCTGCTCCACGCTGTGGGGGGGGGGGGGGCGGAGCAGAGTCAGATACGGTTTCCCGCCCAAAAAAATGTTAAATTAAATCTAGCACCGAAGCAACCCCTCTCACCCCTGCTTGCAGGCGCCGCAGCCCGCCGACGATGTCCGGAAGTTCCACAGACCGAGGGGACGGCCGTCCAGCTTGAGGGAGTGCATGCAGCCGCCCAGGCCGGGCGCGTCCTCGCCGCTGCCGCCCACCCAGGCGACGTCTCCGGGGTCCAGGCGTCCGAAGCCGGCCGCCGTGGCGTTGAAGACGACCTTGGCTGGCGGCGCGCCGTCCGCCCGGATCGCCTCCGTGACGGCGAGGTGGCCGATGTGGCCGGTGCGGTCCGCGTCCACTCGGTACCACACCACCTGCTCGTCGCGGTCCTGGCCGAGGCCCTGCGCCGACTCGTGGGGCCCGCGGAGCATCGTCGGGGAGGTGACGGAGCCGGGGCCGCCGCCGAGGTCCCATGACAGGCGGATGCGCCGGTCCACCATGTCAAGCGCGATGAAGTCGTCCTACAGTCAGGAAGGAGTTAGTTTCAGCCGCCGTGTAAGCGTAAGAACGGGCTGAGGCCGGGGCGGGCCGGGGCCGACCACCCCACTCACCGACGCGCCGCTGGGGAGGTAGAAGATGGGGGCGGAGCGGGCCCTGCCGGTGACGGCGTAGTACAGGCTGAGCGAGGTGGTGGTGCTGGGGCTGCGCTGCGGCAGCGAGTACGACCGCGAGCAGCCCCCGCTGGCCTTGGAGCTCCTCAGCGAGAGCCGGATCTGAGGGGAAGAACGAACCGTGCTGCAGCTGATCACAGGCGGAGAAAATAGAGGGGACCGGGATTCGTCAGAACACGAGTTCAGCTCATCAACTGGATAGAAATTAAACGCGTGTGGTCGCTGACTGAATCGTCGGTGGTGGTACGTACGCCGTCGGCGATGTGCCTGGCGCGGGTGATCTTGTCCCGGAGCGCCTGTAGGTTGTCACCGAACGTGTCGTTCCACCGCTGGAACTCGCGGTGCTGCTCGGCGGTCGTCTCCTCCAGCGAGATGAGGGTGTCGTTGGCGCGCAGGAGCAGGCTGCGGGCCTCCTTGACTGCGGACAAGAAACGGGGCCGTGAGGGGCGGGCGCGCTCCGCGGCGACCAAGTGGAGCCGGGCGTGCGGGCGTGTGCTCACCCTGCTGCTCGCCGGCGGCGGCCGCGTCGGCGCCCCCCGCCGCGCCGTCTCCGGACAGGCGGCCCAGGGTCGGCCGCAGCAGCACGGTGGCGTTGGCCAGCACCTGCCCGGCCAGGTGGCGCAGCTGCTGTGCGCCGCGCTGCTCGTCCAGCATATCGTCCACGACGCGCTGCGCCGCGGCGCGCTCCGCGCCTAGCTGCCCCTCGAGCAGCTGCAGCTGCTGCAGCGGCCGGTGGTTGTCGTTGTTGCGCCGGCCCGCCAGGATGATGGTCTCCCGCAGCCGGTCCACCGCGGCCTCCTGCTCGGCGTGGTGCGCGCGCAGGCGGCTCACGCGGCGCGTCTGCTCCAGAGCGGAGCCCTGCAGGCGGCGCGAGTCCTGCAGTGCGAGGCTGCTCTGCTCCAGCAGCGAGTCCAGGTGCTTGGGGTAGGCCTGGCGGTGCGCCGTCTCGGCCGCCGCGCTCGCGTTGTGCGCCGCCTGCCACGCGTCCCGCAGCCCGTCCGCGATGTTGCGGTACGCGGCCGCGGCCTGCAGCGCCAGCTCCGCGTCGCGCTTGGTGCCGGAGAAGAGGCGCTCGTACATGTCGGCCGTGTGCCGCAGCATGTTGGCGCGGTCGCGCGCGATCAGGAAGTAGTGCGTGAGGTCGGGCCGGCCCTCCGCGCGCACGCGCTGCTCCAAGATGTCCGTCATGTTGGCGATGCGCGCCTGCTGCCGCCGCACGCCCGCCAGGTTGGCCTGCGCCGCGCTCACGGCCGCGTCCGCCGCGTTCAGCGCCTCCGAGCTCTCCGTGACGGCGGCCGACAGCGACGCCTCCTCGCCCGACAGCCAGGCCACACGCGAGGCCAGGTCCTTGAGCTTCCGCCGGCCCTTGTTGGTGAAGCGGTGCTCCACCTGGACAGAGACGGGGGGCGGATCAGTGTGGGCGGCGCGCCTCGAGCACCGCGTACTCCTGCTAAGCACGACACTCACGTGGCTGGCGTTGCCGCCGCTGGCGGCCAGGGTCTCGTTGAGGTCGCGCAGGCCGTCCCGCAGCCGCTGCACCCGGCGGCGCACGTCGGCCAGCCGCTGCGCATCCCCAAAGTCCAGCCGCTTGACAAGGTCGTCGTGCACCTCGTCGCACTTGCGGAAGTTGTTCCAGGTGGCGGTGGCGCGCGGCTCCAGGTGCGCCATGGCCGCCGTGATGGACTCCAGCACGTACTGCGCGTCCGCCAGCGCGCTGCCGGAGGACACGTGCGGCGGCCCGTGCGGCCCGCCGGCGCTGTACATCCGCAGGCTGGCCATGGTGTCTGCAAGAGGGCGGGGAGCATTGGTCAGCGTGCCGGTGCCGCGGACAGGGACGGCGGCGAGGTCCGCTCGCCACTCACCTTCGATCTGCTTCCTGGCCTTCTCGATGTCCTGGAAGACCTCCTCGGTCCTGCGGCTCAGGTGCAGCCCCGCCGAGCTCGCCTCGACGCTCACGTGCTCCACCCGCTTCGCCTGGGGAGCAATAATGCACACAATGTCGACGTGCTCCTTCGCAAACCCCTCGCGATGGAGGACAGCCGGTGAGGACAGCGAAGAGCGCTCACCTCCTTGACGGCCTGGTTGGCGGGCTTCCGCAGTGAGGACGGCTCCTTGGTCAGCTCATTGGTGCGGTTGGCGAGGACGCCCCACGCGTCGAGCCGCGACCGCGCCGCCACGGCCTGGCCGTGGATGCCCTCTAGGACGGACCAGGGCGCCTCCAGGACGCCGGCGGTCGCCTTGCCGGCGCCCAGCTCCAGGTCGTAGGCCAGGTCCTCGACGCCGCGGAGCAGGTCCCCGGTGCAGGCGTCGTCACAGGTGGTGCACGCGCCGCGGCCCGTGAGCACCTGCCGGGTGGGGCACATGCTGCAGCGCAGCCCCGTCACACCTGGCCGGACAAAGGAACGGTTTCGTCACCCGCCCGGACCATTTGTAAAAAAAATTATTCCAGCACTTCCATAGAGATTACCTGGCAGGCACTCGCACTGGCCGCGCGCGTCGCAGCGGTCGCCCATGCTGCCCAGGGGGTCGCAGAGGCAGGGCTGGCAGGAGCCGCCGGGCCGATGGGGCTGCCCGTACCAGCCCGGGGCGCAGCGGTCGCAGCGCGCGCCCTCGTAGCCCTCCCTGCAGTGGCAGACCGTGCCGAGCTCCAGCCCCGGCTCTTCAGGCTCGCCCGGCTCCGCGGCGCCCGGCCGCACCTCGCAGGCGCGCGCGAAGTTGCGTTCCTCGGAGGGGCACGGGCACGGGCGACAGCCGCCGGGGGCGTCCGGGTCGCCGTGGTGGCCGTCGGCGCAGCGCTCGCACGCGGGGCCGCCCGTGTTGTGCGTGCAGTTCTGGGAGCAGAGCAGGACGTTAGCGCTGTCGGTGCCGTGCCGGGGTCCGCGGGCGAGACACCTTCTTCTTTTGCCAATTTTCGAAATCAAAAAGGTTCCGCACAGCAAAACGATACTTTCGGCGTGTGGAACCACGTCCGAAATTTCAGTCGCGATACGACGTCATTTGGTGGTGCCGAAAATTTATAAAATAAGAACGTGTCTGCCGGGCGGTGGCGCTGCGGGGCGGGGGCTGGCTACATACCCTGCAGTAGCCCGTCTCCGCGTCGCACACCCCGGAGCGGCCGCTGCACTGGCAGGGCCGCGCCTCGCCGACCATCTGGATGACGATGGTGGAGTGCACGGAGGAGCGGTCGTGCCAGCGGAAGAAGCCGATGCTGGGGTCCTGGCAGGACGATGCGCTGTACTGCGTGGGGCACTCGCAGAGCTCGACGCCGCTCGCCGGCGGCGCCCTGCTGCCGGGCGCGTCCTGCGCCGTGTCCAGCGAGATGCCGCTGAGCCTGCGACGGGGGCCGGGGTCACTGGGGTGTTAGTAACAGAGCACTGACCTCAACAACACCCCCCGCACCCCGAGAACACTCACTCCGCCCGCGTGAAGTCGATGGAGTCCGTGGCCCGGATGAGGACGTGCTGCACGTTCTGCAGCGCCAGCATCAGCAGCTCCCGCGTCACCTTGCTGGTGGCGTTGTTCTTAGCGCGCCACAGCGAGTGGTGCAGCCTGTCGGGGCAGCGTCGACGTGTCAGTGTCGAGAGTGCCGGACGGGGCCGACGCCGCCGCGGGCCGTGGGCAGGATCACTCACCGGACTTCGTAGTGGCCGTCCGGGCTCGACTTGCTCGGGAAGTGCTCCAGGACGATGCGGTTGTTGCCCTGCAGCTGGATCAGCGGGTACGAGTCCAGCACGTCGGGCGGGAACAGCGTCGAGCCCCCCTCCGCGGCCACCGTGAACCGGAGGAACCCGCCGAAGGACAGCACCTGCCCCACACATTTTATTAAAGAGACCCTTTTTTTTAGAAATTCTGGAACCTTGGGAAAATATGATTTTATGTGTTTATTTTTGCAAACTTTTGTCTCGCATAGCTGCCATTTTTGTGATGGTCATGTTCTGGACGCCGCGGCCGCGGCACTGCCCCGCACCGTGACTCACCCTGTCTCCGAGGAACTGCCGCGGCAGCTGCCAGTAGATAGGCGTGTCGAACAGGTAGTTGACGCCCATCTCCACGTCGCCGACGTCGCCGGGGATGATGCGCAGGTTGTTGCTGACGTTGAGGCGGTCCGGGGTGGAGTTGACGGTGCTGGCGGCCCCGGGCAGGGCCAGCTGCGGGCAGAGAAGCGGCTCAGACGGGGAAACGGGCGGGCCGCGTGCGGCAGGCCGATGTGCTCACGTTGATGTAGCAGATCTCCTTGGTGTTGACGGGGAAGAGCTGGGCGCCGGGCCGGAACTGCGGGTTGGTCGACTCGTACTGGACGGAGAGGGTGCGCGGCCGGAACTGCGTGAGGCGGCCCCACGTCAGCCCCCGCTCCGAGCACAGCGACGACCGGCCGAAGCAGAAGCAGGCCTGGCAGCCGTCGGGGTCCTCGGCGCGCAGCCCGAACGTGCCGGGCGCGCACGCGTCGCAGCGCGGCCCCGCGGCGCGCGCCTTGCACGCGCACTGGCCCTTGGCGTCGCAGCCGCACCGGCCCTCCGCATCGCAGCTGGCGGGGTCGGCGCCGCGGCGGTCGCAGCGGCACGCGCGGCAGTGCGGGTAGCCGTAGAAGCCGTGCGCGCAGCCGTCGCAGCGCGGCCCCGAGAACCCCCGCCGGCACGAGCACTGGCCCGTGCCCGCGTCGCACTGCGTGGCGTACGAGCCCGCGGGGTCGCAGGAGCACGGCTGCAACGGGAGAGAGTGCCGTCACAGGGAGTGTCGTCCACCCGTGTTGGGAGAATTTCACAAAAAGCCCCCTCTAGGACAATTTCGAAACTTTGACCAAAGTCAGATAGTTTTTCCAGCTAGTTTTTCCCCTAAATACAGCAATCTGAACATATTTAGAATCACCTCGTCTTTCCACGTTGACTTGAGTGTCTCAAAGTGGAGCCTAAAATAGTGCTCGAAATTGAGATCTTTACAATCGATTTTCTCAAAAAAAAAAAAGCTTCCGTCAGAATCGATTTGAAATTTTGTAGGTGCTCAGAATGACCCACTGTATCAAGTAAAAACTGTACAAGCTCGCCTGGCCGCTACTTTTTGCAATGAAGGGTGACTGGACTAGAGTCGTGGCTCGCGGTAGAGCGGAGCGCCCGCGGACGCCGGGGTAGCCGGCCGCTCGACGCGCGTGCGTGCCGCGGCCAGCGCTGCCTACCCGGCAGGCGCTGCCGCCGCTGCCGCCGCTGCCGCCGCGCTCTCTCTTACTCACCTTGCAGCCCTTGCCGGCCCGGAAGCCCCACGAGTTCATCTCGCACACCTCGCACTCGTCGCCGAAGGTGAGCGGTGGACACACGCAGCGGCCCGTGTCCGGGTCGCAGACGTGGCCCGGCCGCTCGCGGGGGTCGCAGGGGTCGCACTCGCGGCAGCCGTCGGGGGAGAGGCCGACGTAGCCCGGCAGGCACGTGTCGCAGGCGCGGCCGCCGACGCCCGGCCGGCAGGGGCACTGGCCGCCCGCCGCGCTGCACGAGTCGTTGTAGGCGCCCAGCGAGTCGCAGGCGCACGGCGCGCAGCCCTCGCCCGACTCCAGGCCCCAGAAGCCGTGCTGTGGGAGACGCACGGAGGCGGGCCGGTCAGTGAACCAACACAGGAAGTTACACCCGGAGCGGGACTCGAACCCGCGGAACTCACCTTGCAGGCATCGCACGCGCGCCCGACCACGTTGGCCCGACACTCGCACCTCCCCGTCACGATGTCGCACGCCGGGTGCAGGGAGCCCGCCGGGTGGCAGCCGCAGCCTGCAGGGCACAGCAAACAGAACACCAGTCAGTACGGCAAAGTCAGTGCACCGTGGTCAGTTCATCATGGGCAGTACACCAGGGAGCCAAGCATCCAGCCGGCAAAACTCATGTGTCGCGTGCCAAAAATTAACTCGATCGCTCCACTACTTCGGGCCTTGAGCAGAGCTCGCGTGACGGCCACGACCGCCACGCCTCTGTGTGTGTGTGTGTGTGTGTGTGTGTGTGTGTACTCCTTGCCGTTCAAAAACTGCTGTCATTGTCGGACAGTTAAGCGTTTCCAATCTCCGCGCACACATCAGCTTTAGTCGATGCCTGCCGGATACGAGCAACAAGCCAACCACCGCCCATAGTCCGGACCAGCAGTGCAGCGGATCGGACTCTCTCTCTGTCTCTCTCTCTCTCTCTCTCTCTCTCTCTCTCTCTCTCTCTCTCTCTCTCTCTCTCTGTGTGGTAGTGCCATCGCCCTCCTGCATCCCACTCTACAATAACGGCGATCCGATGACCATATAATATGCTTTGCGTATGAGGGCGGCGAGGGGAGAGGGGTACGAGGAGAGCAAGAGAGAGGGGTGGGAGGACTTTTATAAGGGCGCTCGGAGGACGCGCAGCAACGCGGGCGGACACCAAATCTCCCACACATAATTCAAGGTCTAACGCGTTTTAAAGAGACGTTTATGGGCGGTCGATAAGACTCCCCCCCCCCCCCTCCACACACACACGACACACACACGACACACACACGACACACACACGACACACACACGACACACACACGACACACACACGACACACACACGACACACACACGACACACACACGACACACGCGCTTGCGCATTATGCTGCAGGTAGCCGGCCAGCTAAGGGCCTTTTGTCGCTGCTCGGTGCCGCGGAGACGGAACTCTCCGTGGTTCGACTGTGACTGGCGCCGTCGGTTCAATGTCCGAGCGAAAAATATGTAAAAGAATGGGAAATAAGTGAGAATGCGTGAGTGGGTGGGCGGGACGGTGCATAGGTTCGCTATCAGCTTAAGTGTACTGAATGGAAGGAAAGCTGAGCAACATATGAATGAACTCGGCTCTGTATGGCGTTATCTGTCCTCGCTCCCTCTCCATCCCCCCCCTCTCTTTCTCGCGCGCGCCGCACGCATCTCGATATCTCTCTTCTTTTATCCGGTGCGTTTCTTTTTTTGCAGCATCCATGGTTGGTACAGGAGTGGGGCCGCTAGGAGGCGCCAGCTGTTATCAGCAACTGCAGCTCATTCAGCCTCAATCGGCAATTTAGCGGATGTGGATGTCGGCCGCGGCAGTCGCGGCCCCCGGCGGCACGCAGACAGGTCAGACGAGGCCACCCCCCCCCCCCCCCCCCCCCCCCCCCCCCCCCTCCCCCTCCCCCTCCGCCCACTCCTCCCCCTACCCCGCGACCCGGTTAGCTAAACGTCGGCGAACCCGACACCCTCGCTATGATCGGTAATCATAATTCCGATTACTCGCCGCACGAAATAATTATTGCAGTACTGATGAACGAGTATATGCGCTGTATGTATCGGTGTTCGGCATGCGTGATATGTGCGACGCCGTTCTTTATTTTCTCCCCGTGTGTGGGTGTGTGTGTGTTGTGAATGTGTTGGTGTGCGACTGTGTGTGTGTGTGTGTGTGTGTTGCACCGCTCAGCAGTAAGACTACCTGACGCACTCGCTGCAGACGCCGCACGACACGACGGACGGCTTCCGTGGGCGCGTATGCAATTCACTCATTGACACGTCTACTTTGGTTTATTCACGTCCCCTGCATGTGTGTGTGTGTGCGTGTGCGTGTGCGAGGGAGCGGGGGAGGGGGGTGGTGGGGAGGAGGGGGTTATATTGAGGAATGCATGCTTGCCAACCTGCTCAGAAGACCGCCTACCGAACCATAAAAAATATTAAGTTGGTCGTGTTGGTGTCACTGCACGCGCGTGGGCCGCCGCCGCCGTGCCGCCGAGGCGGACGACGGAGTTTGCCTGCCTTGCTGTTGGTACCCCTGCGGCGTCGCGGCCGGGCGGCACACAGACAGGGGCCTCCGCACAACGCAGCACGCCTGACAATCATTGACGATCAGTACTCATACATGCGTTCATGTTCCATTCCTTCGCCCCTCTGCATCAGTCCCCCTTTCAATCTAATTTCTATCCGGGCAAAGCGGCAGGGAAAAAAATCCAGCGCGGCGTCATTTTACTTTTCATTTGAGTATAGTGTGGCAGTGCCTCGGCGCTGCACGTGAACCGGCAGCAGCGTGCGCTCTCTGTCGCACCCGCGGGGCGGCCGCAAGGCCGGCGCGGGGGCGGCAAGGACAGACAGAGACAGAAGGCGTCGGGGGTCGGGGGCGGACCGTCCGGCCCGTGCCGTGCCGTGCCGTGCTGGCCGCAACGTGCCGCGTGAGCCGGCAGCAACGCTATGTCACGTAATTGAAGCTGTTAACTCGGGATCAAAGAAGCGGTAGTCATTACAACACGGCTAGCCGCAAGGGTGGGAGAGAGAGAGAGAGAGAGAGAGAGAGAGAGAGAGAGAGAGGGGGGGGGGGGGAGCAGGCGAGAAAAGAGGGGAGGAGGAGGAAGGGGGGGGGGGGTGGACGTTCTATGTGAACAAATTGAGCGGGTTACGTGTTGAATGAGCCCGTCTCTTTGTTCTGGCCACCCACCTTGTGGCGCGGCCCCTTCCCGCGCTGCTCTCCTGCCCTCCTCTCCGCACCTCTCCTCTCTCTCTCTCTCTCTCTCTCTCTCTCTCTCTCTCTCTCTCCCTGCCTCTGTCCCTCTCTCTCCGCACGGCGCGGCCGCACGCTGCGGGTTCCCCGCTTAACACCTCCCAAATTCTTGCCCCCCCCCCCCCCCTCACTTTCCCTCCTCAGGGCTCGCCTGCCTCTCATATTGTCGCCGCGGTGCGGCATGCAGCGGTGCCGTACTGCGTCGCCACGCGTGTTGTGTCCGCAGACGGCGGGTCGGCCGCAGGCAGGCGGGCCTCTCGGACCTCTCGCAAGATCCGGGCACAGGAGACAACCGCTCCAGCTTCACGCGCAGAGGCATCAATGTGTGAAAGGGCGGACGCGGCTCTGAGGCACCACCTCCCCACCTCTTATCGTCTACCATTTCCTTATCAAGTCGGTGGCCGTGCAGACGGAGGCCTACTTCTCGAAGAGCTCGCATTTGTCTCAGATACCGGCCGACGTATTGTCCGAGGGAGGATGACCAATTTTGTGTGTATTTCCTTATGTGAATGGGGAAATGGCCGGAACAGAAATGAGTGGGGCATTCCGGAGGAGACAGGAAGGGAAAAGGGTAGGGTATCCCAGCGAAGTCAGGAACGGAAGTAAAAAGGGTATTCCGGAGAAGTGGGTTCGAGTGACACCGTTCAGTATTTGGGAAGGCCACGGGCCTCGCAATGTGTCGCTTTCACTGTCCTTCGGCGAGGTCCTCGGGGGGGGGGGGGGGGGGGGGGGCTCGAGTCGAGTCCCTCAGGTCACATGTGTGTCGCTCGCCAGACAACAAAAGCCCTTCCAATGCCGCTCATTGAAAGCGACAAGGAGATGACGAATGTCCCTTGCCAACGAGAGAGGGGAAAAAAAGAGCGCGTCGCACGCTGGTGCGTGTTTCACACATTTTTATTCGAGAATAAAAGAGGAGATATTGAGGATATCGCCGGTGCGCGGCGGCCGTGCGTGTCTCGGTTAAATCCGGCCCGGCCGGCCGGCGTCCTGACAGCCAATCACACGGCCGAGACTCATTTACATATTTCAGCCCCCTCCCCCCTTTCCCTATCCCGGACCACTTTTCTCGTTCGCTGATTGGTCGATAGCGCCACGCCTTGCGTCACGCTGGGTGTCTATGAAGCGCAGCGCTGCAGTGGACCGTCCGTAAATTATGCTCGTCTTCCCTTATCAATGCGGAGCCGTCAGCCTCGCCGGCTCCCTTTCCACCAAAACAAAAAAAAAAACGAAAAGAAAACGAAAATATGAAAAATAGGGAAACAAAAATTCTCGGGAACCGGAGATCGCTTTCCGTATCGCGACAAACATAAAAGTCCACAACAGAAAAGAAAGAAAATCTTGCACGCAAAAAAAATCAATTGCAGAAGAAATACGAGGTTGCGCCTTCACCAGCACAATACGTTATTCACATACATAAAAAAATTACAATAAAAAATTCTCCAACGACAGTCTGTTAATTTACTGCGTCTACGTGCGTGCGTGTGCGTGCGGTGACCAGCGCGGGGCAGGGCGGGGCCGGGTGGGGCCGGGCGGGGCCGGGCGGGGCCGGGCGGGAGCAAGGCGCGGTCCGAATGATTAAGATGTTGGTTTTGGCAGCCGGCAATAATCGTCTGGTCGGCTTCGTTACGGGGTCCATACGTGTTTGGAGGCGGTGCCCGGCGGTGCGGGTCACACAGGGCCAAGCCGGCCGAGGGCGAGCCGAGCACGCCAGACGATGTCCCGGCGCCGCACTGACGGCCCATCCGGTGACCACGCGGGGCATTCGGGGGGAGTCCAGGGTGTTGCACCCAGTACAGAAGTGGATGAGGGTATTCCGTTCAAAACAAAAGTGGATAGGTTATTTCGGGGGGGTCAGGAACAGGGGAGAATAGGGTATTCCGAGCAGAACGGAAGTGACTAGAGTACTCCGGAGAGTTTAAGGACGGAAGTGAATGAGGTATTCCAGGCGAGTGCGTAAAGTGAATAAGGGTTTTCCGTCCAGATCGGAAGTGAATAGGGTACACCTTGTTGATCCAGAGCAGAAGTGAATAAGGTTCGCCAGAGGTTTTGTTTGTTTGGCCCCCAAAAAACAACATTTAAAAAACAATCGCTGAACAACAATAACATTACGGCTTGACAGTGACGGTCCAGCCAGATGAGCAGGTGCTTCCTATCGTGCAGCAATCCTTGGACCATCCTAGCTGGCCGGCGAGGTCAGGGGCACGAGTGTCCTCCGCGGGGTCCTGCGGGGTCCTGCGGGGTCCTGCGGGGTCCTGCGGGGCCCTGCCCGCTCGGCCGCCCACGCCCCCTCTTTCAGCGCCGGCTGCGGCGGCAGCAGCACGAGTCACGAGTCGCATGCGACTCATTTTTATTTCGCCAGCGACGGGGAGGGGCTCGTTTGTTCCGCGGCGGGGCGACGCGTGTTCTCCGGGGAACGCGCCGGTCATAACTAAACGTCCGGGGGCTCCGGGAGGTCAGACCCGATGCCGGAGGTATGAATGGTATCCACAGAACGGCAGTGAGTAGGGTATTCCGGAGAATACCAAAAAAACGGAACTGAATAAGGGTATTCCAGGAAATTCCGAGAGCGAAAGAAAATAGTGTGTTCCGGAGATGTTCGGAAAGGTATTCCAGAGAAGTTCAGAACGGAAGAGAGAGGGGTATTCCGGAGATAGGCTTTGTCGTGATATTGCATTACTACTCTGGCAGAGGCCGGGGTTTTCAACAACAAACAGATATTTGCAACAAATGCCATAAAAAGGCTAGGTCTCGAATGGGTCTTGAAGGAGGCACTTGTTTTCTGGGTCAGGCTCGACGGCCCGCGGCGCACCGAGTCCTGTCCGCCGAGGCCGCGCTCGAGGTAGGCGTCGGCGGCGCGGCTGCGGCCGGTGTTCGAACCCACGTACTTCTGGCCGTCGCCGTCGAGGTGCGTGCGGAATCGCCCCCCTCCCCTTCCCCCTCTCACTCTGCCCTTCTCTCTCGCTCCGTCCGCAAGAAGCAGGCACACTGACAGAGAAGGAAGAGCCCGCACTGCTCGCGGCGGCCGCGTGTGGGTGGCTGGGTATGGCGTGTGCGGAGGTGCGCGGCGCGCGCGTCGCTCCGAAACTGCTTGGCCGGCGTCCTGTCTCCCTCTCGCTCGCACCCACGGGCCCGCGCGGGCCGCGCGGGCCGCTGCTCTCGGACGCGGCCCCATCATACTTCACAGCATTTGCAGGAGCCCGGCCCGGCCGGGTCACACAAGCGATGCAATAAAGGACGCCATCCCGTCAGTTTGAATGCCGCGCGGCCGAGTCGACTGACTGTAACAGATTCTTCCACGCCAGGA
The DNA here is from genome assembly GCA_026979955.1 of Megalurothrips usitatus. NCBI lineage: Eukaryota > Metazoa > Arthropoda > Insecta > Thysanoptera > Thripidae > Megalurothrips > Megalurothrips usitatus. The sequence continues at coordinate 11,322,637 of CM049598.1, read as the reverse complement.
AATATGCGCCGAGTGTGAGGCGAGGAGAGAGAGGGGGAGAGAGAGGGAGAAAGAGAGAGAGAGAGAGAGAGAGAGAGAGAGAGAGAGTGAAGCGGGACAGGACGGGACAGGGCGACTCGGAAGGAGACGGATGCGCTCAAGTTGAAAAATTTGGTCGGAGCCGCGCGAGACGACCTTGCGTTTAAATCCCTTGGCACCGGTACCTGCAAGACGCGCAAGACCGACTGAGCTTCTCTCTCTCTCTCTCTCTCTCTCTCTCTCTCTCTCTCTCTCTCTCTCTCTCTCTCTCTCTCTCTCTCCCTCCCTCTCTCCCCCCCGCCCTAGCACACACGCACACGCACGAGGGTTCCCACGTGCAATAACAAATCATGGAACCGACTAACGAACCGTCCGATTGTAAAGCCCCCACGGAACAGAGCAAGCTAATGGGCGTATTTCAGGCCGAAACACCTACAGGAAAAAAATCAACAACAGCAGCAGGAGCAACAACAGCAAAAGGCAGCATCAGATAGGCCAACGCGTGGAGTCGTCGGCCGCGATGAGGGGAAAGCCTTCGCAAATCCGTGTGCACGGACGCGTATGCGGGCAGGCCGGGGCTGGCGGCGCTGCGGGCGCTGCTGTCACTTCACGCACCGCTGACCCCCGCGGGGCCCGGGTTCGAAACCGACCTGGTCCACTACCACTTTTCACGGCCGCTGCCGCCGCCAGGAAGGCGCCTGTCTGTGTTGCACGCAGCGCACAGCACCACCTGGGGGGCTCTCATCGAAGTGCATGGGGCTCTAGTAAGCCGCGGCGTCGCTCGCGGTTAGGAGTCGTCCACATAAAGTGACGCCGTCTCTCTCTCTTTCTCTCTCTCTCTTCCACACACACACACACACGCACACACACGAGTGAAAGAAGGCCGCGGCAACGACAGAGCGATATGAAAAGAAAAAAATACTGTCCCACTAAGTGGGACACTGGTAGGCCCGAAGTTTTGCACATGATTAGGCATTTTGTAGATTTGTAGATACTGTCTCACTCTGTGAGACACTGGCAGGCCCGGAGTTTCGCACGGGTTTGGGTTGGTTACGTTTCCGCCTATTTAAGTTTTATGAGTTTATTTAATTTTGTTTTTTAAAAAAGGATATTTGAAGGTTTGTATCAGTTTTGTAATGGAACGGGGCAGTTTTAAAATTATAGTTTTATAGTAACGGTCAGTGCACCGTTTTATTCTCATACGCGGGCCGCCCAGCGCTGGCCTGCAAGGTGTTGTCCCCGCCCGGCTTGGCCCGGCGGCCCGACAATGCACGCCTCGCTTTGAGTCTCGGGTCCCTTGGCTTGTTGTGCGTACTCTAGGGTAGAGGGGAGGGGTAGGGTCCCACCGAAACGGTCCGCCTGCCTTGAGTCGCCGCTCTCGTAGCCATGGCTCGGCCAGGCCCCGGCTCGGCTCGGCACATCGACAATGGGTACCCGGCAAGGGCTGCGCAACAAAAAAGAAGGATGGAAGATTTGGTGGTGGTCTAGAAAAGGATGGAATAGCGGATGCAGCCAGCTGACGAGCCGAGCAGGGGTAGCTCTGTCCCTTTCTTTTGCCATTGGATGGAGTGAGATAGCTGAATTTCAAATGCGTTTTTACGCGAAGTGTTACATTTTATAACTTTAAAAGTAGGTTTGCTGTACTTGCCCAGTCACCCTCGATATTTCTGTTTGACAGATTTTAGATTTTTTGCCTCGTTATCGATCTACAGCAATTGGCCCTGTGGACCATAGATGCGCGTATAGTTGTGTCCCTTTCTTTCGCCATAAGAAGAAGTGAGATAGCTGACTTTTAAATCGATTTTTCGGCCATTTGGAAGCTTTTTCAAAGTGTAAAAACACGTCAGCGTGCCTTGCAAAAGTATCCTGCGTCCACGTGCACAGTTTCAGAAAATTCTTATAAAGGGCCATAAGGGCAATGCTTAAAAGAAAAAAAAGTCCAATCGGGTCAGACTATAAGGCAACTCCGTTTCACTTCGTGCCTAAAAAGGCGAACGATCCCTCAGCGGTGGCGCGGCGGCGCGGCTGGATGACGCCTGCCGGGTGGGCAGCCGCGGCCGCCGCGCGCACACGCGTGCCGTGCGGGCGGCCTACCCCGGCGGTGGCAGGCGCCGCGCGCTGCGGTGCGCTAGCGCTGCCGACGCACACGGTGACGTCGGGTAACGCTCGGTAACGCCGTAACGCTCGGTAACGACGGGTAACGCACGGCCACATAGGCACGCAGGAGGGTCATCGGCGGCATAAACGTTGGCGCTGGCAGCATTACGGCTGGCCGCGGTGATTTAGTCCCACTGGGCCCGGCGCACCCCGGCGCCGCAACGGCCTCCTCGACTTTGTCTTCCCAGAAGATAATCTCATTAAAAACGCGCCGCGGACGCGGTGCGTGCATCGTCAAGCTGTCGGCGGCGTGCGGGAGAGTTGCGCACACGCAGAAAAATTGAAATTTAAAAATTATATTAGCCGGGCTAATAGCCACGCCCTTTTTAGGCACGAAGTGAACTGACCCGAGACTCAGAGCGAGGCGTGCATTGTCGGGCCGCCGGGCCAAGCCGGGCGGGGACAACACCTTGCAGGCCAGCGCTGGGCGGCCCGCGTATGAGAATAAAACGGTGCACTGACCGTTACTGTAAAACTGTAATTTTAAAACTGCCCCGTTCCATTACAAAACTAATTCAAACCTTCAAATATCCTTCAATTTAAAAAAAAATTAAATAAACTCATAAAACTTAAATAGGCGGTAACGTAACCAACCCAAACCCGTGCGAAACCCCGGGCCTACCAGTGTCTCACAGAGTGAGACAGTATCTACAAATCTACAAAATGCCTAATCATGTGCAAAACTTCGGGCCTACCAGTGTCCCACTTAGTGGGACAGTATTTTTTTTATTAATGGCGGAAATGCCACCCCATCACCATCTGTAAAGATCGTCATGTCACGAGACGAGAAATCAGGTAACGAGAAATATTTTTAGGGTGTCGCGGTGACCGCAGTGCGAGAGATATCCATCAGTTCTTCATCAGAGTACACGCGGATCGCTTCCCGCGGGGACCGGAGCGCGCAGCATTCCGAAGCTGTTATCAGAATAATTTATAACAAACGGCATAAAAAAGAGTCAAATAAAGACTTTCTCCGTCTTCTTTATCTTTCACTGAAATATTCGCACGCGCGCGACAAACAGACTTTTGGAGTCACCCTCGCGAGACACTTGTGGAAACCCGAGACTGTCGGGGAAGGGAAGGGGGATTGGAGGGGGGGGGGGGGCGTCCGCTCTGACCACCACAGCACGTAAGTACTTCGCGGCGAGGTGTCAGCTTTGGGAACGGCGCCGCGGAATAGCCGCCTGCTCTCGTGCCGCGGCCAAGGTGGGTATCGTCGAGCAGAGCATAGCAGCTGCGTTCCGTCTTTTAAAAAAAATCTATTTTGTTTGTTTTGTAGGTCTAGAAAAATATTTTTAGATTTGTGGTTTTTAAAAATTACTTTTAGTTTTGTATTGTTGTAGTCGTTGTTTCTTTTTCCGCGGTAAGTCCGCGGAAATAATAACCACCTCTCTCAAAATTCCCGAACTTGCATACAAAACTGCTATTTTTACGCAGAAGTGATTCTTCCCTTTTTTCAGGTCCGCGGGGGGTCTGGGGTGGCTCCCCCGACGGCAGCGCGCTGCGCGTCTCCCCTCACAGCGGGCTGCCTATCAGCGCACCATTACCCGCCGAGGCATCACCTCCTGCCGGCCTCGCCGGCTGCCGAGGCCCTTTTGCAGTGTAGAATGTATGTTGTGACGAGCAGGACCGGTATGCGACTGCCGCTGCCGCTGCCGCTGCCGCTGCATGTTGCAGATGTGAGCGCTCCGGCCCTTGTCCTACCTTGCCCACAGCCATTCATACCGTGTGTGTGTGTGTGTGTGTGTGTGTGTGTGTGTGTGTGTGTTGGGCCGCGGGCGGGGCGAGGATAAACCAAACCTACCGGCGGCGCTAACTGCTTCTCGGCACACCACAAGGCCGATGAGACAGGTGCTGCTATGGCTACGCTACGCGCCGCCACCGCCCCCTCCCTGTCTCTGTCTCTCTCCTAGGGTGTAGCACATGCCGGAGCACGGCGTCAGAGAGACAGAGACGGCGAGAGCCGTACAGCGCATGCTAACTGGATGCACCACAGGCTACGCTCGTTGACGCTGCTCTGCCGCGCCGCTGCCATATGAGACTGTGTGCATCGCATCGCGGACCGAATCAGATTTCTATCCGTTCTCGGTTTAAGGCACAGAGGGATAGATCAGGCGCGACCGCAAGCACGGATGGAGAGGGCGCCGCGGCCGGCGCACGCATTAAACAGGCCACCCCTCATGGCCGCGGCGCGCACCCTGTCCGCCCGCCACGGCAGCGGAGCCCCACTCCGGCCAGAAGAGATACGCGCCGCACGCGCCCGGAAAATAAACTCTTCGGGCTGTTTTTGTTTGATAATAGGGGACGTTAGGTCGGGCCGGCCGGCCGACCGGCCCCCCGAAAAGCCCTCGTGCCGGCTGAGTCATGGGGCACGGCGGCGGCACGGCGGCGCGGGGCCTGAACCATACAGTCTCCTCGGCTCCTTGCCTCTTCTGTGCCGAGCCGCGCCGCGCCGGCACCGCAACGCAGCGCGGCGCGGCAGCAGCCGCAGCCCCGCTGTCAAGCAAACGGTTAGCGTCAGCCGGGAGGGACAGATAAGAAAAGCCATAATGAGACAAGCTTGACCCTACAGAGGAAGGAGAGGGGGAGGGGGCTCGGCACCGGACACGCGGGGGCGTGGCAGTGTGGTGGTTAGGGGGCCCGCCGCGCCCGCCGCGCCCGCCGCACCTGCCCCGCCTAGGCCCCCGCCGCCCGCTGGGCCCCGCCTGGCCCCGCCCCGGCCCGCGGCGGCGGCGTGCATCCGACTGTGTCGTGTCACAGACGGTCGGTCGCTTCGGGTCCGTTCGAGTTCGGGTCGCAGCCTCTTTTCCTCCCCCTCATCCCCTCCCTTCGCATCCCCTCCCCCCCCCCCTCCTCTCCCTTCGCAGCCCCTCCGCTCCCCTCCCGTCTGGCCCGGCCGCATCTCTCGTGTCCGCCGCGGCGTCTAAATTCAGCACAACACAACGGCGTGCACTGTGTGGCACTGTGTGGCACTGCGTGGCACTGCGTGGCCGCTTGGCACTGCGTCTCCCACGTGTGCCTCGTGTGTCTCGCGCCCCGCTCCCGTCCCGTAACTGGAGTGCACGCGGAAAGTAAAACATTCCAGCGCCAGTGCCGCTGAATGGCCCTTGGGTTGTCTTCACGTCGATATGCAAGCATCTCGGAGTGACGTGGCATTTTTTTTATTTTTCGGTTTTGTTCATATTTTTTTGCTTTAAATTGAACTTGATCTAAAACGGCGCCATAATGAGACTTGGGTGGCGAAGAAAAGAAACTATACCGCCCCAGCTTCCGCCAGGACCCTTGCCTGCTGCTTCGGTGATCTCACGGGAACGGGCGCCGACGGCTGCTTCAGTAGTTGGCCCCGGGGCACAGCACGAGAGCCCGCGGACGGACCCCCCTGCGACCCCTAGCCCGTGCTAAGCACAAGGCCCGAGGAACCCTCCGCCTGACCACGGCCTTCGGAGAACTCCATCATACTGTAGTCTCCTCAACTCCGCAGAACGGTTTGGACCTCCATCGGGAACGACATTGCGTACACGACCGAAGCCGCTGCACTCTACAAGTGGTAGTGGGTCCGCACGTGGGGGGGGGGGGGCAGAACTCCGAACCCTTAGAGTCAGTCTCCTCTACGAGACCGTAGCCATCAGACACACACACACACCCAGAAAAAAAAAAGATTAGGGGCAAATACGGGACGATAGAAATTCGAAGATTCTTGCAAAGCAAACGCCGCCAGCGGCGCACTGGTTGCGGGAGCAGTGACTGCGGGCTGCGCCGGCTGCACTGCGTCTCTAGAGAGCCTCCACGACGTGCAGCAGCGGCCGCGGTCTGCGGGCCTGCGGGCCTGCGGGCCTGCGGGCCCCTGAGGGCCTCGGCCTGGGCTCGCCTGGCCGTGTTTTGCACCCTTTAAAACCACAATAAACCGCCTGTCTGTCCGCCCCGCCGCCGCCGCCATAGTAGAGCCATTCATAAATCTCGCACTTTCCGCGCGTCTCGCGCACGTCAAGTGTCGCCTTGTCTTGATTTAAGGCTCCAGTGTGTTCGCGAAGGGGGAGGGAGCGAGAGGGTGAGCGAGAGAGGTGCATGCAGAGCGGTCAGAGGGAGGGAGAGAGACGGCAGAGAAAACTCTTTCACTTCTCCCTCCCGCCCCCCAACCCCCCTCGCCTCTTTTCCCCCTGTTCCCTTCGTCGGCCGTGGATGCGCAAGGGCCATGAAGACATGAAGTGATTACCATTAATTTTCAAAACAAATTATTTCTTCTTGCTATCCGTGATGGCGTCCCTTTAATTCAATTACCCGCTCGAGTCGGGCAGCCCGGCAACCCGGTGCACAGGTTCACCTCAAAAGGGAAGTGCGGCGGCGGTCCCGACGGAGCGCTCTCTCATCGCCCGGATAGTCGATGATATCGCCCACGCCAAACGGGTTCGCCTACATCCTCGTCCAGGCGGACGACGAGGGCGCAGGCAGGAGGCGGCGGCAGCTGGCGGCAGCTGGCGGCAGCTGGCGGCAGCTGGCGGCCCGCTCCCGGAGGCTGCAAGTGGCTGCCTAGACGCTGCCCGCCCACCCACCTCACCTCACATCACCTCCCACACACACGCCGTGCACAGGCAGTATGTATAATCACCACACAAACTACCTGTCAATACTACCGTTCAATTAGCTCCAAATTATTATAACCGCTGCGCTGCTCCGCCTGGCGTCCGGTACCCCATCGGGCCGGGGGATACTCCCAGGTACCCGCCAGCGGCCCCCGGTGACGGACGCGGCCACCGCGCACGCGACGTCTTCCCGGGGCCCAGCGGTGGCCCGACGGCGGCCGGCCGGGGCGGACCTCCCCTGGCAGCGACCGCCGCCGACGCCGGCCTCCGCTTCCCGCGTCGTTCTCTCACCTCATTTTTCACTCCGCGGGCGCGGAGTATGTGTGTATGTGTGTGTGTGTGTGTGAGTCGGGCTCCGGTTTCAGCAGCACGCGGCCAGAGGACGGGCATTGTATGAATACCCCCCCCCCCCCCCCCCCCCCGCGTCCCGCGGCACCCCGCGGCTCTAAGTAAGTCTACCTCTACAGCGCAGCGCCACACGCCGCGCGCCCTGTTGCAGAACTGCAGGCCGCGCTCCCCGCGACACGGTGCTACGCTTCCGCTCTGCTTCCGCCTTGGGCGAGCGGTCGCGAGGGGGAGGCCAGTTTGGAAAGCTCAGTGGAGACGCCAGCGGCACTCGTATTCACCTTCACCGACATCAAAACACCGGACTGAATCATTTCCCAGGTCATACTCGGGGGCATCCGATCCAGAAATGGAACGTGCACGCGGTGCGCACCCGGGCGCAGCTCACTCACCGTACTTGAGCCCTCGCCAGTTGGCGTAGTGTTGGTCGTAGCGCCCGCCTCCCGGGGGCCGTCTTCGCGGGCCCGGCGGCTCGGCGGGGGCCGCGCTCTTCCCGGACCATCCCGCGGTGACCACCTGGATGGTGGCCATGGGCCGGTAGCGGTAGCCGTAGGGCCTGTGCGGCCCGGCGGGCCCCGTGGGCGCGGCCACCGCGGTGGGCGCCCTCAGGGCGGACACGGCGTCCGAGTCCCTGTCCGCATCGCCGTCGGCGGTGGCGGCCGGCGCCCAGGGCGGCCGCGGGCCCACCACGCGGGTGTGGATGTTGCCGGAGTACACCCTGCCGGCCGGGGCCGCGGAGGCCGCCGCCGGGGAGGTGCTGGTCGTGGTGGCGGACACGGCCACCTCGATGCAGCGGAGGGCGCAGATGCGGTGCACGCGGCGCTGGTGGTGGCGCCGCGCCTCCAGCGGGCCGTGCCTGGGGATGGCGTTGTCGGGCTCCCTGCAGAGCGCCCCGCCCACCGCCGCCAGCAGGCAGAGCAGCCACAGCGCGGCGCCCGCCCAGGGGTCCCCGCCCGCGCCCGCCGCCTCCGTCCGAGGCCTCATCGTGGGGCCATCGCCGAGGCCATCGTCTCTACGGCCTCGCCATCTTCCGGTCCGGGGTCCGGGGCCGGGTTAGCCTCCCCGACGGCACGGTCCCGGGGCTCCCGGCTCCTGGCCGTCAGCTAGCCGCCCGGCCTGGTGTCGGGTGTCATCTGCACGCCGCCGCCGCCGCAGCTGCCGTCGCGGAGCCCGATGTCGCACGCAGTACGTGCCGGCGCGCCGCCGCGGGGGCTAAGACCCCCGGCCCCCAGGCCTCCGGGCCGCTGGCCGGGCCGCCGGGTGTCCGCGTCGGGCGCCCGCCGCTGCACCGCAGTCGCCGCTGGTGTCGACGAGGAGGTAATCCACAGGTATTCCTCAGGTGAGCCACTGGTAACACAGCACTGCACTGCACTTGTCGCCGCAATCCACTGGGAATCGTGTCGAGCGCGGGACTGCAGGTCGGGACCGCGGCCACGAAGTGAGGCTCGCGTCTCGCGTCGCCGCGTGGGGGCCCAGCGCTCGCAGCTGCGCTCTGCTCTCCTCCGCGTCCGGCCGGGGACTGGCGGCGGCGCGGCTGCCGGCCGCGGCCACGGGGGCGCGGCGGCGGGCGGCCCGGCCGGCCCGGCTCACGGGTCGGCGTGGCTCAGCGCGGTTTGGCTGACGCCCCCTTTCCCCCCCCCCCCCCCCTCTCTGTGTCTCTCTCTCCTCTCCTCTTTCTCTCTCTCCTTCTCTGTCTCTCTCCTTCTCTGTCTATCTCTTTCTCTCCCTCTGTCGGCCAGAATCACACACAGTAGTGCAGACCCTGCCCGTTGACCAGGGGGGGCCGCACCGCAGCACCCCGCCCCCAGGACTCTGGATCCGCCCCCTGCAGCCCGCAGCCCTTCCGGAGCCCTGGTATCAAGCCGTTCATTCTCATTCCGTACGGTGGGCAAGCCGGCCGCGTGGAGAAGCGGAAATTATTGACAAGGTGCAGAGTGCGTGCAGGTGTGTGTGTGTGTGTGTGTGTTGGCGTGTGTGTGCGGGCGTGTGCGTGTGTCTGTGTGTGTGTTTAGGTGTGCGTGTGCCTGCAGCTCAGCCTGCAGATTTGCTGTACGTGGAAGCGTGAGCGGTGCAACGGAGGCTGCGGTCTCTTCAGCCTCTGAATTAAAAAGGAAAAAAATGGTTTTCAATTTTTTGTGCAGCTGATCCTTATAGTACAAATATTTCGTTTTCGTTTTTCTTTCAGAATTATTGAAGGAAAATCGGCTTCTTGTGGGGCTCAAAACCCGCTTGCCGCGCAACCCGAAACCCACTTCTGGACCCGGGTGATGCGGTATGGTTGGAGGCTGTCACTGTCCTCCGTAGGGCGGGAGGCCGTAGAGGCCGTGGAAGGCGAGGAAGGCCGTGAGGGCCGTAAAGGCCGTGGGAGGCCTTCGCAGGGTGGGAGGCCGTGGAGGCTAGGGATGCCGAGGAGGCCGTGGAGGCCGTGAAAGTCGTAGAGGCCGCCGTGGAGCCGCCCCGCCCCGCGTGCGCTATCTCGATCGGTCCGACTTATACTGCCTTCCTTCCCGATAAGGGTCATATAGCGCCTGCCAGGCCCCGGCAGGGCTGCCGCCCGGGCCGCCATCCAGCTGCAGGCACTGCAGGGAGGGGACGGAGGGCGCAGCGGGGCGCAGCCGGGCGCAGCGCGGAGACAGTTTTTTCGACGAAAATAGGCAAAAAATAAATGTAAAAATATGGAAAAAAGGTAATCATAAAAATTGAAGGTGGTGGGATTGTTAGATTTGCGAGGGAAACTAATTAAATATTCTTGGTTTGTTGCGGCCCCGCTGTGTCGGTGAGAGGTGTTTTTCCTCCCCGGAGCGGCAGCAGGGTCTCCGCGTCACTTTGTCAGCGGGAGGTGTGGGAGGGAAAGGGAGGGGATTGGAGGGGAAGGGAGGGGATGGGAAGGGAAGGGAGGGGAGGGGAAAGGGGTCGGCCACGCTGCGGAGCTGCAGTGTTTCTGGAAAAGAGATGCGATAAGATGGTGCCAGGGCCGTGTCGATGCAAGCAGCGCTATCTATCGGCGGACGCCGGGGAACTGCACTATGGTATATGTGAGTGTTGTGTAAAGTGCAGAGAATGGCTCACGGCGGACGACCGGCGACAATATCCCGTGCATCCCATATCCCCCTTCCGCGTACCCACCTCTGTGTGTGTGTGTGTGTGAGTGGGTGTGGGTGTGGGCGTGGGTGTGTGTGTGTGCCACCATCACTTTCTCAACTAGACGGGTGAAATTGCCATCCCAGTTCGCTGTGTATGCGGTCAAAGACAAAAAAAAAATGTGTGGGGATAAAGAGCACAAGCTGGTACTATACTCTGTAGCTCTGTAGCCCACCATTGTTCCACTGCCCGCACGACAGTGCGTGCGCGCGTGTGTGCGTGTGTGCGCGCGTGCTACGTACATCGTGGGTAATGCGCCGCATGGCAGTCCGCAAGGCTCTCACATCACATACTAATCAGAAGAAAAAATAAAAAAAGGTAAATATTAAAGGTTAAAATTTTGAAATACTGCATGAAATCGACTTTTGAATAGAGTGATTTTAAGAGTGCGAATTTTAATTTCATTTTTATCCGCGATTCATATGGATCACACACACACACACACACAAACACACCTTCTGGTGCAGTTTGAGCGGTGTCAGGTTTCGGGGACACCGGGACACCAGCACCCGGGGCGAAAGCGACATTGCAGAACGCGAAAAAGAGCCCGGGCATTTAATCAAAGGTTTTATAGCAAAACTGCACGCGTATTCCGTGAGTGGTCCCCGATTGTAAATCATATAGAAGGTAATTCGTTGCCGTGTCGGACGCACCGCGCGGACGCGGCGGACGGGACGGGAGCGCTCCGCCGCCGCCGTAAAGTCATGTATTTTCGGACGGTCCCCGCCGGCCCCGCCGCCGTGCGGTGACAACATAGAGCGGCCCGGGCGGCACCCGCGGGGAGGCGGCCCCCGTTTTCCGGCGCACAAGCCAGGATGCGTGTGCACGCTGGCATACGTGCCCCGCGGCACCTGTAGGCGAATGGAGGGAAAAGGGGGGGGGGGCGTCGGGGTGGTCCGTGCGGCCGGGACCGAGGCACCGCCGCCTTGCACGGCCCTGAGCACCCAGAGATCCCCACCGCTATCGGCGGCCGCGACGAGCAAACGCTTTCAGGTGATATAGACAGGACGCCGGAAGCGGCGGACACAGCGGTCAGCGAAAGGGGCTTTTATTGTGGATGATGTCCCGGCGTACGGCCCCTCCCCCGCGCGGGTGAGCGACTGTGCGCGGACCGGCTGTGCGAGAGAGACGGCGCAACGGGGGAGGGGAAGGTGCCGCCGAGTCAGCGGGGGCGGAGGGGAGGGGGTAGGAGGATGCGGCGGCCGCGGCGGGCGGAGGCGCGAGGACCGCGGAGGCCGCTGCTACTGGGCACGGCACGGCGCAGGCGCCCGCCCGCCGCCGGCGCCACCCACTTGGATGCCGCCGCCGCGACAACACCGCTTGGCGCACCGCAGCGAGCCGCGGCCGCCACCCCAGTCCCTGTAGCGCAGAGGAAAGCGCGTTGGACTTCTAATCCAAAGGTCGCGGGTTCGATCCCCGCCAGGGATGTTGGCGCCGGCGCTATTTTCGGTAGGGGGCGGGTCGCCGCGGCGCGCGTTTTGGACGGGCAGGGCGGGGCGGGGAGATAACCGCGTCTCCGTTACCAGAGCCCCCGCGGACCCCGCCGTGGAACAGAAGGGCCCCATTCTCTGCGCGCCGCGACCGCTGCAGGTGCGGGAGCCGGGTGACAAGGAGCGCTCTTTATGCACCCGCCGCAGCGGCGGCAGCGGCGACGCCCGGGTTCCGGCTGCCGGGCACGTGTTCCTGCACCGCCTGGCCTGGTGCCTTCGGGCTTCAACAAGAGCGCTCCTCTCCTCTCCTCTCCGCTCCGCGGCCTCACGCCTCCCGCATCTCTCGCAGTGCTGCTGCCGGGCCGCGCTCGGGCCGGGTCGGCGCGCTGCTTTGAACTCTGCGCTGTTCTCGCACGTCAATTTCGTTCCTGTTTTTGTTCTCCTCCGCGCTGCCCGTGTGCTTTCCGAAGGGCGTGAAATGCGCGGACACGGCTGCACCGCACACCGCTGCCGGGTGGAGCTGCTGCTGCTGCTGCTGCTGCTGCTGTTGCCCGGGCCGTTACAATGTAGAAGGCGCCGGGACCGAATCCAAATCCCAGAGAATGTCCAGCACCGCCCCGCGTCGCCACGCTGACGGCGGCCTGCTGGGGCCTCACTACTTGTTTGTGGCGGCGGCGGCGCAAGCCGTTTGAAACACGCCGCCGCCGCCGCCACTGCCGCCGCTGCCGCCGCTGCCGTCGGCGTCTGTTTGCAAGTTTGCACCGCCCAGCGGCGTCGGCGGCGGCGGCAGGGTTAATCAAAAAGCACCGCCTTCTGTTCTGCACAGCTTACGTTACTTTTTTTGGAAACGAAAAGGAGGAGGTAGAATAAATGTTTAAACAGCGCAATGAGGGGAAGGAGAAAACGACGTGCAAGACTGCGGATAACTATCTGCCGGCGTTATACGCAGTGGTGTCGGGCGCGCGCTGTCATCACGACGGTAAGCTGATTGTCGCGCCGGGGTGAGCTGAGCGTCCTCGTCCCGCGGCTTCGAGTCCCGCCGCCGCCGCCGCTCTCGTCTTTTTCTTCCATCCGTCGTGACGGCTCACTTGCAGTTGCAGCGGCGTTGCCTCCTCCCGGCCGCAGGCAGCCGCACACCACCCCCAGCCAGGCCCGGCCAGGCCCCCGCCAGCGGCTGCCCAGCCCATCCTCCCCGGCGCACTTCTCCGCCTCCGTGCTCCACACGGCGCGCGGCCGCCAGCCAGAGAGATAACTTAAAAATAGCCGCCCCATTATGCGATCGGCCGTGCCGTGCGTGAAGACCGGGCAGGCCGCCGCGGCCCTCGCCGCCCCCGCCCCGTCAGGGCCCCGTCAGGGGTCGGAGCCCCTCCGCTCGCGGGGGCGGGCCGTCCAGTACCGCCCACCGGCCCCGCCCAGCGCCCTGTCCAGCGCCCTGCTCGCCACGGCCGCGGGCTCGGGGTTGCCTGCCTCGGGTGCGACCCGCGCTTCGCAACTTCTTTTCAACTTCTATTTCGTGATTCTTCAGTGTGTGTGTGTGTGTGTGTGTGTGTGTGTGTGCTGCAAAACTACGGCCGGGCCCTGCTGGAGCTTCAGAAAATGAACGGAGAGGGGCGCGAGCTGCGGGGCCGCGGGGCGGCGGGAGCGCTGGCTAATGTCTTCGCCCGTGTTTATACACGCCGCGGCGGCCGAGCCGCGCCCGCCCCGCGCCACGGCAGGACCTGCTATGCACTCCGCTGCAGACGATCGGTCTCTGTCGCACTCGTGAGGAGTACCATAAGAGAGTGAGAGAGAGAGAGAGAGAGAGAGAGAGAGAGAGAGAGAGAGAGAGAGAGAGAGAGAGAGGTCCGAGTACAGCCGGTGAGCCGAGTGGCCGGCAGAGCCCAGAGGCGAGCGAGCGCACGGCCAGGGATATTTCGTCTTCTTCGCACGATAGCGAGGAGGAGGCACACTGTAAAAATGTTTCTATGGCATTAAATGTCGATACGAGTATTTCGTCACTGTACGACTGTGTGTCTTCAGAATACGACCTTGTAAGAGTAGGGGGGGGGGGGGGGGGGTACAGAAATCCTGGGGCCGATCAGCGGTGCTGGTACAGAGCAGCAGGAAGCCGTCGTCGGCGACTGGGATGCGAGATGCTCTGAGTGTGCGCACCGCTGGCACCGCCGCCACCGCGCAGAAGAACCCCGTGGCGGAGCCCCGCCGAGCCGCGTCTGCCGGCCTGCCTGCCTGGCGGCGCAGCACACTGTGTGAAACACTGGCCCGTTATCTGAATCGGCTCTGGATATGTCCGCCATGCGCTGCTGCAGCTAAGATGCAGCCGAGAGAGAGAGAGAGAGAGAGAGGGGGAGAGGCGATAGACCGTCATCAAGTGCTGCTGGCCGGCCGACCCGGGCTCTTCGGACATAATGCCCAGTCAGTTTCATCACTCTCCTTTTGGGCCGTGGTGTGCCGCGCGGAGAGGAGAAAGAAGAGGAGAGATAGGGAGAGAGGGAGAGAGAGGGGGAGAGAGAGGGGGAGAGAGAGAGAGAGAGAGAGCGAGAGAGAGAGAGAGAGAGAGGGGGGTACGCCGCTGCACATACTGTGGCGCGGTGTGCGGTGCAGTGCCGGCCGCCTGTCCGTCCCACGCGGCCCAAAAGATGAAGAGGATGATGACTGGGCCTGGGAAACACAAGGGAGAGAGAGAGAGAGAGGGAGAGGGGGGGAGGGGGATAGAGAGGGAGAATATTTATTGTTATATTCTCGAGGAAACGCGCAGGAGACGCACGGTGCGCGCTGACGTGGCGCCGCGGAGCCGCGCGGAGCTCCGGCAGGTCACGATCGAGTGCTGTTTCTAGCTGTATGGACGGCCGGACCGCACCGGCCGGCCCGGCCCGAACCGTCATGGACGCAGTCCTCCGAAAACCCGAAAATTCACTCACTGTGATGTGCGTGCGCGCGCGTGTGCGTGTGTCTGGGACGGAAATTTGGTTGTTGCAGTCGCCAAAAGTCAAGAAGGGGCAATAAAAATAATTAATAAAAAAGAGAGAAAAGGTCGGCGATGCAAAAGCGCGCACGGCCTCTAATCACAAACGCACACCGCCCAAAACACACACACACACACACACACACACACACACACACACCCAGACACACACACAAGGCCGGCAATTTGTCTTGCCACCTCACTTCTACACAAAGTCCTCATGAATGCGTAATGAATGAGTTTGCGATTATAGGCGTTATTGCGGACGCGCTGCGCCCTGCAGGGTGGGCCAATTTCGTCCACTTCTTTTTTGTCCGTTTTCGTCCGCCTCCGTTTGAGTTTTTTTTTTCTCCGGAGCGCCTGGTTCCTCGCGCTTATCCTTTATCCGGTTCCGTTTCGAGTATCACCCGGAATGCCCTATTCTCCGTGGTCTACTTTCTGTTTCAATCCATCTCCGGAATACCCTGTTTCTCCTTCGGCTTCGCCTTCCTACCGCCCCTTCCTGAATACCCCAGAGCCAGCCGCAACCATTTTCTCGCTTCCATATTTTCAATTTCTTTGGAATAACCTGTTGCCCGTCGTGCGGCCTTCCCTTCCGCTTCCGTTTTGAGCCATCGCCACAATGCCCGTTGCGTGGCCGTCGCCCTTTCTCCATTTCCGCGTCTCTGCAGAATACCCCATCACCCGGACCCGACGGTTCATCTCTTCGCTTCCATTTTGAGCTCTCTCCGGAATACCCTATTCCCCCCGTTGCCCTTTAAAAATAGCGGGTTTGTCAAATCTTTCCGGTGCACCCTTAAAATTGTAGGTTTGAATCAAGAATTTGTCTCCGAGAATGTCGAAGTGCTTGTGTCAAGCATACACATTTAACGTGATACAAGGCGTATGCTTGAATTGTGCATCCATATTTAGGGTGATGATTGATTTAAGCATACGCGGTATTCTCGGGGACATATTCGTCAATCAAGCATAGAATTTTGAGGGTGTAAGTGGAGGCGGTGCGCGGCTCTCGCCTTGTGCGCCACACCGCTGGTTGGCTATGGTCGTGGCGCGGCGTGACAATTCACTCTGAGCGTCGTGCATTTCCTCGGGGCCCTGCGAGGCGGCCAGCACGGCGACATCCCCGTCAGACCCTTCCTGACCGCCGCCACTGCGCTGCCGCCAAGCGGATCGGCTATTCGCAGGGCGAGCGCGGCGGACACACATTATTGGCAGCGTTACTCCCGCTGCTGCTGCATAGCGGGCTGCGGGCGGGGGAGTGGCGTGGCCATGCGATATTGGCAGCGTCACGCGACGGGACGCGACGTCTGCTGCAGGGGAGCCCCGCGGGGACCGCCGTGCAAGGGGTCCAAGAAAGAGAGCGGGAGGGAGGGAGGGAGGGAGGGAGAGAGAGAGAGAGAGAGAGAGAGAGAGAGAGAGAGAGAGAGAGAGAGAGAGAGAGAGAGAGAGAGAATGGTGCATGAGAAGAGGACGCGGATCAAGGCGCGGCGCGGCAAGACAAGGAAAACACGGCGTTTGATGGATGGCGGCGGGGGGGGGGGGGGGGGGGGCGGGGCGGCGTGCCAAGACACACAGAACGCGTCCCCCGAACACGAGGGAGTCTCGACACCGCAGCCCCCGCGGCACGCACCCCGCGGCACGGCACCTCGCGAAACGGCATCCCGTGCTCGAGCGCTTTAGCGACGCTCCCTCCCGCGGCCTGGATCGTGCGGCGCACCGCACATAGTATTGGGACCGGTATTCGCAGTCACGGTGACGCGAGCAATGTGTCGACGCGAAAATCAATACGGAGCTACGTCATGCGGCTATGCGGCCGCGTGATAAGAAATGTGATAAGACGTGCGCGTGCGTGCGTGCGGGGCGAGGCAGGCGGGCACGCGGCTGCAGCAGCCGTGCGGGTAGGCAAGGCGCGCGGCGCGCCCGTGCCGCGCGGGGCTGCCTAAGCCTGGCCGCACGGCGCCCGCCGAGAGACCGTCCCGTATACCCGTACACACCGCACACACCGTGCACCGTGTACGAGAAGTCCGAACGGGGTAACGGTGCGCGCAGGGCGGTGCCACCGAGCCGCCTGCAGCGTGCAGACACCTGCTGCAGAAGAGGGCCCCGGCCCCCTCCCCACCGCAAGGCCCCGCGGCACGCCATCTTAAACCTGCAGGACTGATTAACGGAGTCAATCGATCTCAATCTCACAAGACGAATCGATGCCTGCAGGGAACGGGTGGAGGAGGAAGAGAGAGAAGAGACAAGCAGAGAGAGAGAGAGATGGGGGTAATCTGGGCACCGTGATCGGGTATTAGCGAACGCCACGCACGCGGCAGACGACATACACAAGAGCTCGGGTGTCCGTGCGAAAAAAAGGAAAGTGGGATAAAAATAGGTGCCGTCTGTGCCCTGTACCGGCCCGCCGCCAATGACCCGCGTGCTCGACTCGCAACGCAGACAAAAACCAGAGAAAAATCGTAACGTTACGGGACCACCGATTTAGAGTTACTCCCGTGACGAAATAATTCCTTTGGGGGGAGTGGAGAGGAGGCGTGGAGGGTCAGCCCCTGCCTCCTGTATCCCTGTTGTAGCGCTGTATATCGCCGTGTCCCTCGCACGGAGATGTGTCGGCGCGATAAGCAAATGTCTTCTCACACCTGCTGAGCCCGCGAGCTCCCCCCTCTCTCCTCCCTCTCTCCCCCTCTCTCCCCATCTCTCCTCTCTCTCTCCCCCTCTCTCCTCCCTCTCTCCTCTCTCTCTCCCCCTCTCTCCTGCCTCTCTCCTCCCTCTCTCCTCCCTCTCTCCCCCACTCTAAAAGTCTTATAGTGAATTTCCTTCGTAATTACGAAGGTATTGCAGCAAGCATATTACGAACATGAATTTGTTTATATTACGAACGTTTTCGCGGTTTCCTTCGTATGTTACGAAGGGGAAAATTTATAATACGAAGAAGGAGATTTATATTACGAAGAAAAATTTAATTTATATTATGGTTGCACTGAAATGTTTATAATACAAAGAAACTTCTTCGTAAGAATTTTAGGGTGCCCCACTCTCCCCCCACCCTCCTCCCTCTCTCCTCCCACTCTCCTCACCCGCCGCGGAGGGTCGTCAGCGACATGCGACCCGAGGGAACGCACTGGAGAAGACAGGACACTCAACCCCCACCCCCCCACCCCCAAAATCGTATTCTGAAATCGCCGTATAATCGCATGCCGTCCGTGGTGAGAGTCTGTTCGCCTGTCACTGTACGTGACGTCCTTCCAACTGTTTCATAGTACCGTGCAGAAAGAGACACCGGAGCCGCCGAGCACGGCGCCTGCGAGCGGCGGGGTAGGCCGGCCCGCCCGACACCCGTGCGTGGAGCCGTGGGGGGTGCCCCCCGAGCAGGCGCCGTGCCCACGCAGCGCGGACGCGGCGCGTACAAGTGAGGCAGGGCATGCGGCGGGAGTGGCGACACTCGCGGCGACACGACATGACTTACCTGGAAAACAAGGTAAGCGGGGGACGCAGCCAGAGGGAATGTGTCGGGAGTGGAAGCTGCGGCCGCGACAGGACAAGCCTGCGGCCGGCGGCGCGGCGGCCCCAGGCGGTGCCAGCGGCAGGGGAGGCACCGGCGAGTGAAGGGAACATAATAAAATTCGTTTCGTCGCGGGCGCCGCCTGCTCCGCCGGCACGCCGCATGCCGCGGCTCGCTGCTGGGGGCTGTGCGGTGTGAGTCCAAAGGGAGGACCGAAATGAGCCAAAGTAAGCCTAAGTGCTGCGCTGCGCCGCGCCACGCCGTACGGCTGGCGGGCTCTCATGCGGCACTGCACGCCAACACCGCAGGCCCGCAGGCCCGCAGGCCCGCAGGCCAGCAGGGCTGCACCGCAGGCCCACAGGACGCTCTTCAAACCGCACAGCCGCAGCTCTGTGCGCCGCCGCCGCAGCTCTGCACTCCGTGCCCACGAAACCACCACCTCGAAGCCGCCGCCGCCGACACAGCCAGAGCCGGGGCGAGCCGGGATGAATGCAAGCTAAAGTATTAATCTAACCATTTCGAATCTCACAGAGCGAGAGAGAGGGGGGAGAGCGGAGGAGAGAGAGAGAGAGAGAGAGAGAGAGAGAGAGAGAGAGAGAGATCTATAAAGGGAGGGGAGGGAGAGGAGACGTGTCACTGTTGCCATTTCTGTATGAGGGCTGCTGACGCAGGGGTCATGGAGGGGGGGGGGGGGGGGTCACGGTACGGAGGGACGGCAGTGTTCCCGGACGGCTTATGAAGTGGGAAAGGGAAAGTCTAGGCGGCGGTGGCGGCTGAAGCAGTCGGCCCTGCAACGCACTCGTTTTGATGAGTCGGGCCGCCGGGCCGCCGGGCCGAGGTCCGCAGGCACCTAATTGAAAAGCGTGCGCTGGACGTCAGCGCGACGTGCTGGTGGGCCGGGGGTACGGGGCGTGACGAGACGTGACCAGACGTGACGAGACGTGACGAAACGTGACCGGACGTGGCGAAATGTGACGAGACGTTACAAAACATGAAGAGATACGTGACGAGACTATCATCTCATCGTTGGAACCTGGGCACATCCATGATGCATGGTGATTGCTAGATGGTTGTGTAATAATGGCCTTAATTGAATTCATTAATTTTTAAAATTTTGATGAAAAATAAATTTCCACTTATTTTTAGTGCAGTGAGTGCAGTGATACTATTTCCCCCTCGCTGAAACAGCTATTGCCGGGACTCAAACTCCCAGTTCGGTCCTCCGCTCGTGACGGGCTGTGTGCACTGGACGCTGGTGCGTGATGCCTCCGAGCGCACACGCACACGCACACGCGTACGTGCAGTGCCTGCTGTCGGTCTCCTCGCGTGCGGCCTGCTCTCACCACCACGTTCACCACGTCCTCGCCTTGCTTCTGCTCAGCGGCGATGAGAATGACGGTGACGTTTGCGTGGCGGGGGCCCCGCTGTCAGACAACACGCCCGGGGGACTCGGTCGCGCACGTTCGGCCAGAGGTTCGGCGCCGGCCGGCCGGCCCGAGGAGGCCGTCACGTCGTCGGCGGCGGGGAGCGACATGCGTTCGCGGTTCGTTACGGCCGGCCACTCGGGCCGAGGCCCTCCGCCGGCCGCCCGTCGAGCACCCGGGGGCCGGGAGGGGCGGGCGGCGGCCGGGCGGCGGCCGGGGTGCTCCGCGGCCCGCACTCTGCGCATCTCCTTTACGATCATCTCGAGTCTTCACGGCGTCGTTGGCCGCACTCTTTTACGGCATTTTAAAAGCCCCTTGGAGATGAGAGTCGGAAAGGTTTCGGGGGAGTCGCGGAGGAGGTGAGGAGCGGCCGGCCGGGGGTGGTCGGTGACGAAAACGGGCCAACGAAACGGCGGCATCGTCTCGTGCGTGTGCTGTGCAGGCCGTGCCGGTCCAGTCACACGACAGTGCACGCGAATATTAACATTAATATTCCGCGACATGACAGTTCCGACACAGCGCCGTCAGCCCGCCGTCAGAACGCACCGTGTCGCGGCGGCGGGAACAGTACCGCAGAGCGCACTACAGCCATCGAGGCGGTTCGGTAGCCCGGTGGGCTGGCGGGCGGACCGACGTCCGAAAGGTCCTGGGTTCGAATCCAGGAGAGGTGCTCCCCGGTGGCACTATCACTGGGGTGAAATTTTAATGTTATGTGAATTACGCAGGCACCTGTTTCTCATGATATTCATGAATACTTACAATACTACTCAATATTCAAGGAACGAATATACGCAGTGTACACTGAGATCAAGAGTGGGTACCCCTCAGCCCTCGGGCCTCGTCCCCGGCTCTAGCGCAGCCACCCAAGCCTCGCAGCCGCGCGTTGGGCTGCCTACGCTCCCGGCGCACTGCTCCGCTCAGCGTCCTTTGGTCCTCCGTGGGCAGGCCGGCCCGCCAAAACGCGAAATTGCGGGCATCGCGATTGCCTAACCGGCAGGCGCCACCCCTGTCTCCTCGAGGGCACGTACCTGCGCAGCCCGTGTCGGGGTCGTTGTAGTGGTGGGCGAGGCACGCGTGGCAGCCGGGAGGCGCATACCCGGGCCGGCAGGTGCACTCCCCGGTCACGGCGTCGCACGCGGCCGCCGACGCCGTCCTGGAGCCGCGCGCGCTGCACGCGCACGCCACGCAGCCCGCAGTCACGTTGCCGAAGCCGTCCTGCAGGACAACGACAAGGTCTGAAATCAGCTCACTATCATTTCGGTCAGGGTGTCACGTTCCAGAAAGTTTTCGAGAAATTTCAGAAATTTTACGAAAATTTTTAGAATTTTCCGGAAATTTTTCGAAAATCTCTTCCAATATCACGGGTCTGGAAACCTTAAAATTTCTCACAGTGTTTCGGAAAAACGCGAACATTTTAAAAGGGGGGAGGCTTACCTCACAGCGTTCGCACGTCCGCCCGGCGAACCTGGGCTTGCAGGAGCACTGGCCGTCGTCCGGGTCGCAGGAGTCCGGGGTGAGCGCGCCCACCGGGCTGCAGGCGCACGCTGCAACAGGCGAAGCATGCCGTCAGCTAGGACGTCGGGCCGAGAAGAGGAGTAGCGCCGCTGCCCCTCGCCGTACTCACGCTCGCAGCCCGTGGCGGGGTCGCCGTAGTGCCCTGCCTTGCACTTCTCGCAGCGCCAGCCGTCTGTGTTGCGGGGGCAGCTGAGGCAGCGGCCGGTCTGCGGGTCGCAGGGTCCGCCGGCGCACTCGCACGGCCGGCACCGCTCCCCCGGCACCGTGGGGTCGCCGAAGTGGCCCTCGGCACAGCGGTCGCAGTGCTTGCCGGCGTGGCCGGCCGGGCACGCCGTGCACACGTAGTCCTCCACCACGTCGTTGCCGCCGGCGGCGTCGTCCGGCATCTGCAGCTCGCAGGTGGGGCTGAAGTTGTTGGAGGGCAGCAGCAGCGGGCAGGCGCACGGCCGACAGTCCCCGGGCAGCCCCCGGAGCGCGTCCCCGAAGTAGCCCTCGGCGCAGCGCTCGCACCGTTCCCCCGCCGTGTGGTGCTCGCAGGCCTGCAACGCGGCTCTCGTCAGGGTGGTGGCCTGGGTGGTTAGGTTGGGTTAGATTAGGGGCGCGTACTCACCCCGCAGACGTTGGTGTCCGGGTCGCAGCTGGCGGCGTGGCCGTTGCAGTTGCAGCGGACGCACAGGCCGCGGTGGCCTGACGCCAGCACCGTGGTGGCCGCGCTGGCGTTGCCGCCGCCGTGCGCCGGCACGCGCGCGTAGCCCCAGGCGCACGACTCGCAGGACAGGCCCTCGTAGCCGTCCGGGCACGAGCACTGCTCGACCAGCGACAGGCCGGGCTCGGTGGGCAGCGCGCCGTCCTGGTCGCGCACCGCCACGCCACGCTGCAGCTCCGCCGTCTCCAGGCTCCCCTCGACCTGGTCCGTGTGGTACTTGGCGCGCACCAGGACGTGTCTCACGTCGGCGAGCACGGACAGCAGCTGGTTCCGGGTGGCCGGGTCACCCCGGTACAGCGAGGGCTCGCCGTCGGCGCCCATCCGCCGCAGCCTGGTGGAGATGTCGCGCACGCCGTCCCGGAGCAGGTACCAGAGGCCCTCGCGCAGCGGCACCCGCACCGTCGCGTTGTGCTCGAGGTGCGCGCGGTCGCCCCACCCGACCCTCATGCCGTTGGAGCCGATGAGCACCAGGTCCGGGCCGGGCGTCGGCTTCCCGCTCGTGTCGCCCCGCATCACCACCCAGGACGTGGCGAAGCGCAGCTCGCTGCCGTACGAGGCCAGCAGGTTGCCGCGGTACGCCTCGGGCGCCAGCCAGAAGTAGCTGTCCACGTCCAGGTCGGCGTCGGCCACCGTCAGCAGCCCCGTGTCCTGGTCCACGACCGGGGTGATGGTCTCGGTGACGCGGATGTCGCTGACGAGCCAGCCCTGGTACTGGTCCACCTTGTGCACCGTGAGCGCGGCCTCGGCGCAGTCGGCCGTGACGCCGGAGCAGTAGCACGCCGAGCAGCCGTGGGGGTCGCGCGCGTCCAGCCCGAAGTAGCCCGGGCGACAGCGGTCGCAGCGCGCGCCCTCCACGTGCGCCTTGCACAGGCACTCGCCGTCGCAGTCGGCGGCGTGCTCGGAGCCGCGCGGGTCGCAGGGGCAGGGCTCGCAGGCAGGGAAGTTGCGGTGGCCGTGGGCGCAGCGGTCGCAGTGGAAGCCGGCGTAGCCCTCGCGGCACTCGCACTGCCCGGCCTCCAGGCCCGGGTCCGCGTCGTCCGCCGCGCATCCGCCAAAGGAGCCCTCCGGGTGGCACTCGCACGGCACGCAGGGCCGCGGGTCGTCGGCCGCCACGCCGGCGGGCCGGAACCAGCCGGCCGCGCACCGCTCGCAGTTCACCCCCGCCGTGTGGTCCTGCAACGTAAAAACGCCTTGTCATAATTATCAAGGACCTGGTAAAAGCTCAACAGGACATTTTTAGTCGCCCGCGTACATTTTTTTAAATGAAGAGAATACTCGATAAATCATGGTAAGACTGTTACTCATACATCCGACCCGAGCTTCAGCAGAATATCCTATTGCACCCATCTTACTCCCAACGCTCATTATCGGCAGTGACCGCTCGTCACCTGACGCGGCACTTACCGAACACTCAAGGCAGACGCCGCCGCCGCGGTAGACGCCGTGCTTGTCGACGGAGGCGGCCTCCATGGCAACGGCCGGGTCGTAACGGCAGGCGCGGGCGTGGCCGTGGCACTGGCACTCGACGCAGGGGGCGCCGTGCCGCCAGGGCTCCTGGTTGAAGCGCGGCCGGCAGCGCTCGCAGGAGGCGCCCTCCGTGTTGTGCTGGCACTTGCAGGTCGCCAGGCCTGACCGCTGCCAGTGAAAAAAAAACCGTTACTAACTGATTCAGCTGATTATTTACAAAAAGCATAATGTGGCATGAGACGTCTGGCGCCCGCTGACGGCAGGGTAGGCAGCCCATCCTACTCGGTGCCGCTGAGCGGAGGCCGATGGGCTGCCTACCCTCCCGGCGGGGGCGCTGCGCCGCTGCGCCGCTGCGGGCTGCCGGGCCCAGCACTCACCCCGGCCTTGGAGGGGCTGGTGCACTTGCTGGCGTGGCCGTTGCACGCGCACTGCGCCCCGATGGACAGGAACTTGATGGAGTAGAAGGCGCGGCGGGGGTCAGCGCCGTGGGACCCGTGGGGTCCGTGGCCGCCGAGCCCGAGGACGCCGCCGGCCTGCGACACCTTCTGGAAGCGCAGCCGCACGCGCCGCGCCGCCTGGAACTCGCGGAGGGCCTCGGAGGACGTATTGGCGCCGGGGCGGCCCTTCACAAGCCACGTGTGAACCTGGGGGAGGAGATGAAGGCCGAGGCTGAGTCCGTCGCTGTCGTCGCCGCCGTCCGAGGCGCCCGGGTGTCGGGGTCAGAACTCACGGCAGCGTCCTCGGCGGGGTAGGCCTTGGAGTGGAAGCTGGTGCAGACCACCTGGTCGTCCGCGTCGAGCACGGCCTTGGCGGGGTCCCCGGGGGTGGCGGGCACGCCGTAACGGCTGTAGCAGTCCTCGTCCGTGGGCGCGAAGTACTGCCAGGGCTGGAAGCTGTCGCCGTCCTCGTCCAGGCTGCGCTCCAGCACCCAGGCGGCGGGCCGCGGGCTGGGGCCCGTCTTCAGGATCACGTAGGACACGTGGTAGACCTGGAACATGCAGAGGCACGGCGCGTCATACGGGGCTGCCGGGGCTGCACTTCCCAAAGGTTCCCCGGTTCGGTTCCCCGGCCGATCCCAATATTTTTCTCGCGTACGTGTACGTGTGTGGGTACATGTGTGTGTGTGTGTCCGCGCGGCCCCACTGCGCGTATCTGCAGCCGGCATCTAAATTAAAAGCCCCGCCCCCTTTTCAAAAGGCGTGAGGAGTCTTTTCGGGGCGCACGCGTGTGTGTGTGCGTGTATGTGTATGCGTGGTAATGGCTGCTAATCACGATAAATCGACCGGAACGGATTTGATTTGGACGCGTTCGGCTCGACTCTGGGATTCGTACAGTGGGGAGGAGGTGGAGGGCCACTTTGTGAGTGGTTCACACGGGTTCACACCTCGCGCTGCGTCTTGCGTCGCCTCTGGTGCGATGGATAGAAGAACCCGCGCGGACTGCGGGCGGGCGCTCCCGGCCGGAGCGGGCTCCCCCAGCAAACGGTGACTCAGTTGCTGTTTGCGGGGGAGTGAGGGAGTCGATGTGGGGGAGGAGAGAGGAGGAGGGGGGGGGGGGGCACGGGCTCCAACACGCCGCCGCCCGGCCGGGTACGGCAGGTAGGCCGGGAGCGTGCACACGGGCGGGCGGCGCGCTAAAACCCCCTTCCTTTTGTGAGGGGCCGGCTGCTGCCCCGGCTGCTGCCCCGGCTGGGCAGCTCGGGCTGCTTGGGCCGGAGCCCGGACGGCCCGGACCCTGGCCGCGCGTGGAATGTCCTTTGGCCGGTGCCGACAGCGCGGCCGGAGCCGGGGCGCCACAAGGGGGCCCTCGGCCCTCGGCGACAAATGACTTCGTTAGGGGACTGGAGGGGAAGAAGAGGATGAGCTCGACTCCCCCCGCTCTGAAATGTTCGAAATACTCGCGTAATTGTGCTCGGATTCTCTCCTTTTCCCAAATAAAATCCGCAAACATTATGGTGCCCACCCCGTATAATCCCCCTTCCCCCTCTCCCACCTGTGTGCTCAGGTGGGCAGGCAAATAAGAGAGACTTCTGGAGTACGCCGAGACCCCTCCCCCCTCCCCCTCCCAGGCGCCTGTACTGTGCGTGTCTCCCTCGCACCGACCTGCCTCGGCCATGCCTGCCCCCTGGGAGCGAGAAAGACGGAGAAAGACGGAGCCGCCTGCAGCCAGGCGTGGCCGCTGCTCCACCCGCTCCGCCCGCTCCCCGCCGCTGCAGCGCTGCCCGGACATGCCGGAGTGCGCCCCTCTCCGGCGCGGCTGCTCCGGCGCGGCTCCGGGACGGCCACCTCCTCGCACCTGCTGCTCGCCTGCTACCGAACTGGAGCAAAAGTGCCTTCCAGCTCGCTTGCGTAATCAATGTCCAGCGGCGCGGGACCGGCGGGCCGGACTCCAGCGTTGAGGCGTGCGGCAGGCCTCTGGAGAAGTGGTGGTGGTGATGGTGGTGGGGAGGAAGCATCGCCGGCTGCCTACCTTCCAGGCGCCCCGCGCTGCCGGAGCCCGACGCGCCCGACACAGCCCGCTGCCGGAGCCCGCTGGAGCCGCTGGAGCCAGTCAGACTGGAGTACACAATGTGTACGGTGCGCACCGAGGTCTTTCACCTCACAATATCACCCCCCCCCCCCCGCACCGCACCCACCGCCCCCAACAAAATATTTTATTTAAAAAAGCCAAAAACTAAAACACGCTAAACACACAAAAGCCGCGAACAGTTTAAAATTAGAAAATAAATCGAAAAAAATCAGAAAAAGAGGAGTCAAAAATAAAATCAGAAAAAAATCAAGTGAGATTGCATGACGGTGCAGAGCTGGGAGGCTGGGATCCGGGCTGCCCTGTCTCCGTGCGCGGCCTGCCGGTTCACTCCAAAGGTCACGACGCACCACGCCAATCACCGAGGGCCCTCAAGTCAGCCCGGCGCGGTCCGTTTGTGATGGGTAATCACCACGGGAGTACTGACGAGCGGCACTCACTCTCTCACGCACACAGAGCATAGGCCCGCCACACATGGCAGTTCCCCCCGCGGCTCACAGCGGCAGCGGCGGCAGCCGGTCGCGGCGCCGGCAGATCATCCACTGTGACAGAGGAGGCGGTGCCCCCCCCCCCCCCCCCCCCCGGGATAACTCCTGTGCTCCGCTATCCGGTGTTGCACGCCTGTCTCGTGGCTGAGCTGCCTTTGATGCGGGATTCGAGCGAAGGTAAAAATGGAGCACAGACTCGAGAAACCCATCCCTGGCGGGGGTCGAACCCGCGACCTTCGGATTAGAAGTCCGACGCGCTATCCACTGCGCTACAGGGACCGCGGTGCTTAGTCCGGGCTGTAACGGGAGCGCAAGGCGATGTCCCCGACATGGCGTTACGTACGCCGGCGCGCTGGGCTTCGGCTGCGGCTGCGCTGGGCAAAGGTCTGCCAGGCCTCTGCCAGGCCTCTGCCAGGCCTCTGCCAGGCCTCTGGGCCGGGCCTCTGCTGCCAGCACCATGCCAGTCGCCGGCGCGGCGCGGCGAGAGCCATATTTGGCAGACCAGGCCCTGTCCAACATTCCTGACGCAGGCCAAGCCGGCCGAGCTCCAGCCGGGCACGGACCACCGGCTCATGGGCCTCATGGGGGCTGCAGCCGCGCCGCGCTCATGCCATGTCACGGCGGGGCCATGCGCGGCGGACCAAACCCAAAGGCATTACTTTTCAGCCACACTTTCCTGCGCGGTCGGAAAAATATATGGCCGTAAAAAAAAAAGAATCTACATAACATATCGTGTGTAGTATAGTAGTATTTGAACACCAGATCGCATAATTCTTCGGGTCCAATCTCTTTCATGTCTCGCCACTCATCGTCGTCTCCGACAGGAGAGAAGAGAGAGAGAGAGAGAGAGAGAGAGAGAGAAGAAGGATAAAACAGAGAGAGAGAGTTTGGCGAATGCGTTAAGGTTGGTTACGGTATGAGTGACCTAAATCAACATGTGCGGATCGAAACTCTTTCTTTCACCGGCCGATTAAAAAATAATGGCAAAACAAACAGATGGAAAGGTCCGACATGGCAGGCGGCGGGGACGAGAAGGCCCGGCCCTTCCTCCCGCCGCCGTCGCCCGAATAAATAATACGCCTTTCTCCGCTTCTGCCTGCCGCTGCCTCCGCCGCCGCCGCCGCGGCTGCTCCCACATATTACTGCACAAGATGATGACGGACTGCGAGGGGTCAGAGGGAGAACAGATACGGCCGCTATTTTATTAGGATGCAGACGGGAGGAGTGGGAGGGGGGGGGGGGGGGGAAGGGGGGGGGGAGGGAGCGCTGGTCCCGCCCCCGACATCACTCACAGCAGTGATTGAAAAATGACAGCATTAAATTGTTTCTCATAAGGAGGATGTGATGTGTTTACACATCATGGTGGCTGCACGCACGAACGCAGACTTAAGGAGAGTGGGGAGGGGGGAGTGGGGGGGGGGGGGTAGACAAGGGGTTGACAACTTTGGTTACACCCCCACTCTATAGCGTGTGAGAGGGAAAGACACAGGGGAGGGAGGGAGTAAGAGAGACAGAGGGAAGGAGAGAGAGGCTGTCCTTGTCCCCCCGGCGGCGAAGCGGCCGTGTCTTCGTGACATTTCGCGGCTTTCCGAGCCGTTTCCTCGTTACGCGTCGCCACGTCGTCGCCACGCGCTGCGCTGAACTGCAGCACTCGACGCGAGCGCCGCAGAAAATATGGGTCAAGAGGGCAGCCGACCTGACCTATGCATCACGGTGCACCACAGTCGCCCTCTTGTAGCGCAGTGGATAGCGCGTCGGATGCCCAGCCCGAAGGTCGCGGGTTCCATCGCGGGCGGCCCGTGCCGCGCGGTGGTTGTGTTTCACTTGTTTGGAGCCCAGGGGCGACGAGGCCTCTCCTGCCGTGTTTTTCTCCAAGTTGTACACGGTGTCCGAGCGGTGTTGGGCGGGGCAACACGGTAGAGGACACACACACGACACCTCCGGCGGGGGACCGGGACCACACAGGTAGTGTGTTCGGTGGTGCGCGTTGAGGCGAGCGCTGCCGCTGCGCCGCTGCGGCCTGAGGGCGCTGGGCCACGCTGGGCTTGGCCCGGGGCCTGTCTCTCTAGGCTAGCCTAGGCTAGAGAGACTCTCACCGCGCCCCTCTCCGGGCCTCACCGCCCTTCCGGCCGCGGCGGTGTCTCGGGGTCTCCGGCGCGGGGCCCCGACAGTCCAACAAACTAACAGAATAGCAGAAGTTACAGACCGAACTGCGTACAGACAAAGGTGAAAATCGGACCCGTTTCTTGGATACGCTGTACATTTCCCCCGAACATAAATTGAGCGTGTACAGCCGCACTAAGTGGGCTCTCCTTCCGGCACGTGGGGTCCGGTCCATCAGCGGCTGGGGGCTCGGCTCCCCGCCCGCCCGTGGCCTCCCAGGGCCCCCATAGGGCCCCCCAGGGCACCGGGCGAATCCAAGTGCGCGGGACCGCGCGGCTGGCGCGGCTAATTTGGGTCATCCCATCGGGCTGCCGTGGGCCGGCAGACGTAATGGCAGCGCCCCGCCCACCGAGCGCAGCGCTCACCGGCTCCTCTTCGGGGCCCACTCACTCAGGCGCGCGCGCGCGCTTGGGTTCGATCCCCGCCGGGGGCGCCCTCAAATGGCTGGAATTAACGTCGACACGCGCGGCGGCAGTGTGTGCGCTATTGGCAGCGCAATCGATCGGCGGCCCGCGCTGCGCCTTCGTCCGAATAAGGCAGTCAGGCCTTATTTACACCGAGACACGGTGACTTCTGAGCTTGTCAGCGCCTCGTTCAAAACGTAGAGGAAGTTAGGAGAAAAATGTCCGCTACAGTTTTTAGGCACGAAGTGAAACGGAGTTGCCTTATCGTCTGACCGGATTGGACTTTTTTTTCTTTTAAGCATTGCCCTTATGGCCCTCTAACAGAATTTTCTGAAACTATGCACATGGATGCAGGATACTTTTGCAGGGCACGCTGACGTGTTTTTACACTTTGAAAAAGCTTCCAAGTGGCCGAAAAATCGATTTAAAAGTCAGCTATCTCACTTCTTCTTATGGCGAAAGAAAGGGACACAACTATACGCGCATCTATGGTCCACAGGGCCAATTGCTGTAGATCGATAACGAGGCAAAAAATCAAAAATCTGTCTGACAGAATTATTGGGGGTGATTGGGCAGCAAACCTACTTTTAAAGTTATAAAATGTAACAGGAAGCGTAAAAACGCATTTAAAATTCAGCTATCTCACTCCATCCAATGGCAAAAGAAAGGGACAGAGCTACCCCTGCTCGGCTCGTCAGCTGGCTGCATCCGCTATTCCATCCTTTTCTAGACCACCACCAAATCTTCCGTCCTTCTTTTTTGTTGCGCAGGTACCCAGATGTGCCGAGCCGAGCCGGGGCCTGGCCGAGCCACGGCTACGAGAGCGGCGACTCAAGGCAGGCGGACCGTTTCGGTGGGACCCTACCCCTCCCCTCTACCCTAGAGTACGCACAACAAGCCAAGGGACCCGAGACTCAGAGCGAGGCGTGCATTGTCGGGCCGCCGGGCCAAGCCGGGCGGGGACAACACCTTGCAGGCCAGCGCTGGGCGGCCCGCGTATGAGAATAATGCGGTGCACTGACCGTTACTATATAATTTTAAAACTGCCCCGTTCCATTACAAAACTAATACAAACCTTCAAATATCCTTTTTTTAAAAACAAAATTAAATAAACTCATAAAACTTAAATAGACGGTAACGTAACCAACCCAAACCCGTGCGAAACCCCGGGCCTGCCAGTGTCTGACAGAGTGAGACAGTATCTACAAATCTACAAAATGCCTAATCATGTGCAAAACTTCGGGCCTACCAGTGTCCCACTTAGTGTAAAATGTCCGCTACAGTTTTTTGATTATAATTTTTCAAAAATAAAAGCAAGATTAAAAAGAAAAGTTGTCCCTCCGATTCCGAGTGTCGCCAAGAGCGATGCCACGTCCCTCAGGTCCCTCAGGCGGTCGACCGGCTGCCATGTCGTGGACACTGGAACGCTTCATCTTGGGGAGGCGAGAGGCGAGGGCCGCTGCTTGTTGATAGGCCCCGGTCAGGACAGGAGGCGGCGGCGGCGGCGGCGGCGGCGGCGGCAGCGGCGGCAGCGGCGGCAGCGCCGACGGCAGTAACCGTTCCTTCTGAAAATCTCGGAAACGAGACGAAACCAAACGATGGCCATTCTGTCCTGCGGGGCTACGGGGCTGGGCGGGTCGGGGCGGCCGGGCGGACGGCGGGACACGTTTGGGCGCTGACGGGAGACCGGAGCTGGGAGTCGGCGCAGCGCCGCGTCCCGCAGGACACATCCAGTGTAATTTGGACGTGAATAACCCGCGAGAGACTCTCAGCACGCACAGCCGGCGGCGGTGCAGCGGCACATACAGGGAGTCTCCCGCCGCCGTGCCGCGTCTCCGATCAGTCCGTCCCGTCCGACAGGAGCGGCGCATTGCGAGAGATGGAGGAATCGATTGGACGCGGCAGGGAGGTGTTTCAGTCACGTTTCCCTATGCAGCTCTGACGCCGATCGCGCTGAGCTCTCCATCACGAGGAGGCGACCGGACCGGCGGCCGCGGCAGCCGAGGCCGCCGATGACGCGGGTGCGAAGCTGGCGAGGCGAGGCGGTGGCGGAGGCGGAGTCCGCCGAGATCCGTATCTCCGCGACTCAAATCACTTTATTTCCAGGAGGCATCTCACACTGGAAAAAAATTAATCCAGTCTCGACTGTTTTTTTTTTTTAAAGAAAACATTGCGCCGCAGTGGGTGTCTGCGGTCGCTTGTGGTGCCCCTCAGGCTTCGAGGAGAACACCGACAGGAGCTGTCCCGGGCGGCCGCCGGGGCCGCGGGGGCCGCGGGGGCCGCGGGGCACTCAGAGAGTGTCTGGACATGCGGGGGGCGCGGGGCCGGGCCGAGTGGACTGCATACTAATGCCTGCCAACGGCCCCCGAGCCGAGACATTACCCCCGAGATGGCTGGCTGTGCAGATCGGCGACGGGCGGCCGCCACGCGCCGCCACGAGCCGCCACGCGCCGCCAACCCCTTGCCTGCGCCCGCCCGCCGGCGGCACCCCCCCCCCCCCTCCCCCCGCCCCCGGCGACCACCCGGCCGCAGCCACCGCGCGCCGCGAGCTCCCGCCGCACAACAATAAATACGATGACACGATAAACGGCCGCCCCGACGAAAATCCGTAACAAAGGGCTTTAGTGCTCCACACGTATACAAGACCCCAAGGGCCCCACAGAGGGGAAGGGGACGGGATTCGAGTGGAGTTATGTGGGATGCGTGCGGGCGGAGGGAGCGCCCCCGGACGGGGCCTGGCAGCGCAGGCAGCGCGGGCAGGTCAGGTGTTAAAGAGAACTATTTTTCCGGGAAGCCCCCCCGGCTGTCAAGAGGCGGCCTAGGCCTATGTCTAGGCTAGAGCAGGCTAGAGTCGGCCAGGAGCAGGCGCCCGCCCCCCTTCACCGGCCTCGGCCCGGCTCGCCTAGTTAGTCAAGCGCGTCAAAATGTTTGGACCCCGCCTGTCGTTGATCCCGGAGGATAGGGAGGAGTCGGGCGGCGGCTTCCAGCGCGGAGCGGCGGATGCGCGGCGGCCACGGCCGGGCGACATCTCCAGGATCATGTTATTAAAACACACGTCGCCGTCGTGCACGGCCTCGGCACGGGGGGCACGGGCGGCACGGGCGGCACGGGGGGCACGGGGGGCACGGGGGGCACGGGGGGCACGGGGGGCGGTATCTCAACAGGTGCCGGCCCACAACGGCCGCCTATTGTGTGCCTCCTCCCGGGGCGCTCAGGAAGAGACTCGGTTTGCCCAGCGATAACCACGGCCACTGAGAGACAATCTCGGCAGCTGCGCGACACACTGCTATAGATGGCGGAAACGCCGACATCGAACCGGCCACCGCGCCGGCCGCCGCCGGGCCGGTGGCTCAAAGTGGCCGTAACGGCTGGCGAGTGGGCGCGGAGCCGCGGCGCGAAGCAAGCGAAGCCAGCGGAGCGGGTCCCGTGCCGCCGTCCCGTCAGCTTGCTGCGGGGAGGCGGCGGCGGCGTCGCATAGCACTCCACCAGCCGAGCCGAGCTCCGCGCGAAATCGGCGAGTATGTGTGAACGTCGCTGCGCTGCTGGGACGATAGGGTTCACTGTCAAACCGAATACAGTAATGTGAAGTTTCTGATATCGCTTTACAGGAAATTCTCTCCTAAAAATTATCGGGAAATTTTGTGAGATTCGAGAAAGTTAAAATTTTGAATCGGCAAAAAGAAATGCGAACTGAATGAATCACAGGAGAAATTAAAATTTTGAGTAGCAGCGAGGCAGTAGGCAGCGGTCAGCGGGCTACGTCGTACGGCGCCAGCACGACTCACCCCGTCCCGTCCCGTTCCGTCCCTCTGGCCGCTCTCGCTGCTCTGGCCCGTTCCAGCGGGGCGTATCAGCTAACAACGCCTGGACCACTTCCAGGACACTTCCATCCCGCCGTAAATGCTCTATCTGGCAGCACGCGGGCTGCGTGCGCCTCTCCCCTCTCTCTCTGGCTGTCTGTCTCTCTCACACGTGGCGCGGGCGGCAGTGCGGGCGACAAGGGCAGACATACCGGACGCAGTCTCTCCCACTGATACCCTCATATGTGCTACTCAAACTTTGTTACTGCGGGCGTACTGCGGCCCACATGGCCTCGGAAGTGCAGTGCGATCCGCGCTAGAAAAAGAAAGTCGACCAGGCCGTGGCGGTGGCCCTTCGGGCAGCGAGGCCTTGAGTTTCAGAGCCGAGATGACGAGGACGAGGCGAGACGCGCATCCCTGACCGACGCAAACAGGTCCAGTTTCCCATGGTGCCACGCCCCGCCACGCCCACGACAAGACCGCAGGCCAGGCAGGCGTCTGTGGCCGACGCCGCCGCCACAGCCTGCGGTCGTGGTGACGGACCGGGGTGGACGACGGCGGACGGCGGCGGCGCTGCGCATCCTGGGTGGCGGCGGCGTGTCGGCCACCGCAACATCACAATCGGTGCACGCAGACTTACACACACACAAACACACATACGTCACACGCCCGCCTCCTCTTATCGTCTCTACTTGTCCTTGTCGCACACCAGGAGGACTACTATGTCAGGCAACAAACTATCGCCTCTCCCACACAGGATCAGTGGATTGCTTTCGGTTTCTCGCTCTGCCGTCGGAAATGCCGCGGCCCGCGCGTGAGTCACCGGGCCGGCCTTGACCCTGGTCACCCTGGTCCGGGCCCGGATCCTCTCGCCGCGCTGCACGCTCCGCGGGGGGCGCGTGGGCGAGGCGCTGCGGCGCTGCGGTGAGCTGCTGTTGCAGCATTTATTAGAAATTTCCAAAGGATTTCAGGGTAGAAATTTATCAACCAATTTTCCTTTTTGCCGGGGTGTTTTCCCAAAAAAAAACATCCAGAAATTTGAGACAGTTCAATGGATTCTCATAGAGCGACAAAGACAACTTTTCGAGAACTTACTTCTCTAAAATTTTCATAAAAATATTTGGTTGAATTTTTTTTATGAAAAAAGAAAATATCCCCGATATTTTCCAAACGAATTTCTGACGACGTGGTGGTTCGGTAGGGCTCACCTGAAGCAGGTCCAGGGTGACGGCCACCTGCTCGTACTCGGGGCCCTCGGCCAGCGAGGGCGACTGCCACCAGGAGTCGGGGCCGGCGTCCAGCGCCAGCTCGGCGGGGTGCGCTTTGTCCGGGTGGTGGCGGTGGCAGACGGCGCACTGCTGCCCGGGCTGCCCCGGCTGCCCGCGGCCGCGGCCCCCGGCCTTACACCAGCGCTCCTCGCCGCGCTCCCCGCACGTCGCGTTCGCCGAGATGCGGCCGTGCGCCGCCACGTTGACGACGGGCGGGTACAGCGGCCAGCCCTCGCCGCGGCCGTCGCCGTCCTCGTCCACCGTCCAGTACAGGGTGGAGGCATCTGGGGAAGAGAAGCAGAAGCAGAGGCAGTCCTGTAAGCCACAGCCAACATTTTTCATTTCCTCAATTATGTTGATTTCCATTTCAAAAATCCAGTCTCTACTGCAAAAATTTTCTTCGTTACACTTTACAAAAACATCCGCTCTAAAATTTTGTTCCAGAAAAAAATTGCCATGACAAAAGCGTCTCAATTTTTTTTCGGCAAGTGACGAGAAAATCGGATATTCATCACTTGATCACTATTACACACATCGCACATGGCGAGATATTCTTATAGTGTACATTTTACTGTGGATTTCTGATTTTCATTCAGCTTGCAAGAGCCTGTGCGCACTGCGACGCAGGTGACTTTGTGACACGGTATATAGGAGGCGAACCGGCGACCTTCGGGGAAGGAATCGACCGCGATCACCACTGCGCTACAGAAACCAACGGACCCTCATAAGGGCCGTGTCAATCAGCGGCGATGCGTGGCGGCGGGCCGATGCGCTGGCCGCCCTATTGTTATGTCTGAGGTCCAGTAATAGCCTCACACACACACGCACACACACACACACGCACACTGACCCCACGTCAAAACTTCACACGGAAGGGAGATCAGTTCCGACAAGCGGTTGGCCGCGCGGCTCCCTGGGCAGCAGCAGCCCCCCCCCCCCCCCCCCCCCGCTCATGCAACTCGCCAATCGGAGTGAAAATGATACCCTAACCTCTCCCGGTCCTGATTAGGGGTTCCCACCTCATAGGGTTAGTGCCAGTCATATTCGATGTGCCCCCACCCTACCCCTTCGCATGAGCGAGAGAGAGAGAAAGAAAGAGAGAGGGGGGGGGGATACTTTTCAAAGCCTGGCGCCCCAATGATGAATGCTGAATGAACACGCGGCACACGCGCGATTAGAAACTAAAGTGTATAATATACTCGGAGCAAGAAAGAAGGAAGGGGGCAGATAGAGAGAGAGAGTGTGTGTGTGTGTGTGTGAGAGAGAGAGAGAGAGAGAGAGAGAGAGAGAGAGAGAGGGAGAGGAGGGAGAGAGAGAAGGAAGGTGGATGGCAGGAGCAGCGGGGCAGGGGGGACCATTTATACCGAAAGGTAAGCTCGTTAACGCGAAGGCCCACGGCCGGCCCTCCTGCTCCGACTGATCAATGGAGAAAGGGAAGGAGAGGGGGAGGGGATGGGGTCCTCGACAGTCATCGCAGGGGACGGAGGGGGGGGGGGGGTTAAAAAGCAAAAGCAAGGGAGGATGAAAATAAAATGTGGACATACGTCGTGGTTGCTGCAGAGTTACTGCCCCGCCCCGCCCCGCCGCGCCCCGCCCCGCCGCGCCGCCGTGTCTCCGAGCGCAGGACGCACCACTACCGCAGACACGCCGGGACGGCCGGGACGGCGCGGGGTTTATTTTTAAGCGCGGAACTTGAAGTCGCAGAGGTGCGGTGCGCGGCGCGGTGCTCGGCGGCGGCGGCGGCTGCGGCGGAAGGAGACAGTGTCGACGGAAAGGGTAGCGGGAGGAGGGCGGCAGCGGCGAGGCTGCGGGCGAGGCACGCCGCCGCCCGGGAGAATGCGGCGGAAAATGAAACCGAGCCATTTTTCATACTCGCGACAAAAGAAGAGTGCAGGGGGCTTGGGGGCTTGCGGCCTATACAGTACCCAGTCCTGGGCTGCGTAGCAAGTGGTTGATAGTAAATTTCTCATACCGAGCGGGGGAAGGTGATCGCCTGTACGACACCACAGACGCCCCAAATGATGCATCGACACCTCGCCGGCGTAGCACGAACGAGAGCAGTGAGCAGGCCCCGCGGCCCCGCGGGACTCCGAGGCCCCACGCACGGTGGACGCAGCCATGTTTTGTAAACCAAGTGACACATTACCCCCGGCCCCTGGCGTGGCGCCAGACTCGCAAAGGGGATGGGTGGGTTAGAGGGGTGGGGGCCGCGAGGGCCGCGGGGGCCGCGGGGGCCGCGGGGGCCGCGGGGGCCGCGGGGGCCGCGAGGGCCGCGTCTCCAGCGCAGGCCGGTCCGACACTCCCGCGGGGCACACGCCCGCCGACATGAGCATCCCCAACATTGTGCCTCATGACAGCCGGCAGGCACAAAGGAGACACTCCTCTCGCTGCCGTCTCTCTCTCTCTCTCTCTCTGTCCTTGTCTCGCGTGTCGCGCGGCCCGAGCCCCGCCGCGGGCCAGACGAGGACGGGGCGACACAACACGGATTAGAAGTGTTCCGGACGCGGCCGCGTGGCCCGGCGGGCCGTGGCGCCACACAATGGGTCCGCAGCACCATCTCAGCGACGGCCAAAGACTCCTCGCGCCTCCAGCTCGGGGAGGTGGGGGCACACAAAGGGAGGAAGAGAGAGAGAGAGAACACTGTAAAAATATTTCGTCATGTGACGAAAAATATTGATGACGAATATTTGTCACCTAAATATTTCGTCACTTTACGATTTTCTCGTCACGTGACGAAATATTCCTGTGACAAAATTTTCGTCACTTCTGGACTAAACGTTGTAAAAAATGATTTTCCATCATTCCCAGATACAATTGTTTTTTGTGACGATTTTTCGTCACACCATGTGTGACGAAAAAATCTTGAACAAAATTTAAGAGAGAATTTTTTGTAAAGTGACGAAAAATATTTTTACAGTGAAGGAGAGAAGGGAGAGGGAGAGAGAAATAAGGGAGAGAGATACATCCAGAGAGAGGGGGGGTGGAGAGAGACAAGGAGAGAAAGAAAGGAAAGGAGAGAGAGAGAGAGAAGAGAGAGAGAGAGGTTGAGAGAGAAAGAGAGAGAGAGAGAGAGAGAGAGAGAGAGGAAGAGAGAGAGAAGAGAAAGAGAAGCCTTTCGGTGGTTTCGTTTGAACACTGCAGCCACACCGGACGCACAGCAGCACGGGCACGCACAGCAGCAGCAGCATCTGTCCACATCTCGGATAGTGCCCGGCTTGGCCCGGCACCGGCCCTTTGGCCCTGTGTAGCCGTTAAGGTCCTTTTTACGATGGCGCGATGTGCCGCCACGCCGCCACACACACGCACACACACACACGCGTCCTCCCCCGCGCCCATCCTCATGCCGAGGGTGAGGGGGTGACGGGGAACGGGGTCATACGATGCGTGCAAATAAAACCTCAACGCTCTGTTTGTATGCAGAGGGCCGGGCCTCTCTCAGGCCCCGAGGGCGGCGGGGAGAATGTGATGCTGAGACCGATCAAGCCGGCCGACGGCCGATCACCTGCAGCTCAGAGAAACCTCAAAACTTTCAGTTTGGCCAACATGAGTTAGTAACTTGGATCAGCTGCGACTGCCTGAGCCATGGGAACGCCCCACACTCCATTTATGCACACCCAACACATTATCTCTCCCTCTCCCTCTCTCTCCTCTGTCTCTCATATATCTCCTCTATCCTCCCTTCCTCTTCTCTGTCCGTCTCTCTCTCTCTCTCTCTCACTCGCCGTGCGCCCCGCGGCTGCAGCCGGGTGTCTCCCCGGGCCCGAGCATTGTCTCTATGGCCATCAGCAGCAAACACACAAGAGGCTTTTCCTTTTGCACGGCGCGCGGCGGCCGCCGGTGTCGGCATTAGCATGGACTATGGCACTCTGTGGTGGGGGTGGCGGTGGCACCCGTTGGCCCATGGGGCACCCGGGGCCCAGCACTCGGGACCCACTGCACCCGGGGCCCAGCACCCAGCGCCCCGGGGCCCCGGGTTGGTAGTGTGGTGTAGCACTTTCGCCGTTATCAAATAGGCCAATGTCCATAATGGCAAGCCGGCGTGTGTGCTTACAGACGCCGCCGCCGCCCGGTCCCTCGCCAAGTACCGCAGCACTCCGTGGCGGTGAAGGGAGACAACAAGGGAGAGACAGACAGAGAGAGAGAGAGAGAGAGAGAGAGAGACAGGGATCCGCCTCAAGCACACACTGGCCAGAAGCAGCGTTATAAAAAAGGTAAACACGGGCTGTACTAGTATTGTACTGCGCGTCGCGTGTGCCAATTACAGACGGAGTGTGTAGTGGTACTGTACTATGGGGACGACTCAATCCCTGTGAGATCACATAACACGCTGTCAGGGCGGCAGCAGCGGCGGCAGCAGCGGCAGCAGCGGCAGCAGTAGCGGCGGCAGCAGCGGCGGGGCGCCCGGCAGCGTAGGCAGCCTGCAGCGCGCGCGGCTCCCGCGGGCCGGCCTACCCCGCCACTCGCAGGCGCTAATGATGCGATGTTGGCGCGGCGACTTGAACGCGCTGCCGAGCCGCTGCGCCGCGGCGGGGGCCGACTGCGGCCGGTACCCGCACCGCACTCTACACTCTTTTGCCTTTGCTTCCCCGCGTCGAACAAAGTCGTCCGCATATTGCAACCAGAGCGCACGCAGACCGCAGCTGCCGCGGCGCGTCGCGTTCAGTTCGCGAGAGGCCGGGGTGGCGCGCTGCCAGGCCGCCCCGCCTGCCCCTCTCTCCCTCATCCTCCCCGTCCGCGTCGAGGCGACATACCGTCCCCGTCGCCGCCGCCGCGCCGCCGCCGCGCCGCGCCGCCGCACCGTGCGCCGCCGTCGCCTGCGCTGCTCATCGCATGCAGCGCAGCAGGTTTCGGCGTCGGGCGACACTGCGCGAGGGTTCGAATACACAATCCGAAACGAAACTGACCTTTTATTTTTGTTCCCATCCTTTTCTTTCTCGCCCCGGTCTCACGGGGGTACGCGGCACCGAACCGAAAGGAGTGAAGCAACGGGATGCGCGGGGCCCGTGTTGTACTTTTCTGTTGTCGGTTTCGAATCCCTCTCACAGCTGCGTGTGTGTGTGTGCGTGTGTGTGTGCGTGTGTGTGTGTGTGTGTGTGTGTGCGTGTGTGTGTGTGTCGGTGTACAGCACACGCATCTCCACTCCCGTCCTGATTTAAACACCAATAAATAGTCGTGAGAGGAAGCGCTGTGAGCGTGCCGCCCTGACCGCCGTCGGCCCCGGCCCTGGGCTAGCTGGCCTCTGGGCCCCGCGGGGGGGTCCGCGTCAGCCGGCATCAGCCCCTCTGTGGGCATCTGGGGGCCCCCGGGGGCCTCCAGAAAACCCTCTGGGACCCTCCTCGGGGGCCCTGCTCCAGGGCCCTCCTTCGGGGCCTCCTCCGGGGCGTGGCCGCCGCACCGCCGATGGAAATAAAAGGGCGAGCAGCGGCGGGGAAATAAGAAGAATAAAATAGTGTGTATGAGGCCGGGGGAATAATTATGAGATGGGGCTAGTTAGCGGCTCACGCGGGAGGCACACAAAAGCGAAGAGACGTCAGAGAGCGACGACGGGACACACGACACGGCCGCATTGTGAGGAGAGGAGAAGGGGGCAGCCGGGGCAGCCGGGGCAGCCGGAGCAGCCCTTCTGGGGAGATATCGTGTTCCTCGGGCGCCCTTTCCTCCCGA
The DNA here is from genome assembly GCA_026979955.1 of Megalurothrips usitatus. Classification (NCBI taxonomy): domain Eukaryota; kingdom Metazoa; phylum Arthropoda; class Insecta; order Thysanoptera; family Thripidae; genus Megalurothrips; species Megalurothrips usitatus. The sequence goes on along the minus strand of CM049598.1, from coordinate 11,283,077 downwards.
CTGCGGGGACTCTGCTTCCTCCTCCGCGACCGTCGCGTCCGTGCATCAGGGAACAATGGACAGGTTTTTTGATGTGTGTGTGTGTGTGTGTGTGTGTGTGTGTGTGTGTGTTGCGGGATCCCCGGCCCAGATCAGCATCACACGGGGGGTGCGGCGGTGCGGCAGTAGCAGCGGTGCACGCGCGCCGTGCCGGACCAGGTTATGACGCTGCACCTCATCAGGGACAGACACAAGTGGGGACCGATTGGCGGCGCGATTCGAGATCTCGCGGCTCTCTCATACCGGATCCCCGCCGCCGCCAGATCCGATATGGCAGATAAGAACAGCGGCGCCGCGAACGGCTGGGGCTGGGCCGCGGAGGAGAGGCGCGTGGGCGAGTTTGGTGTATTGTGCCCTCCTGGACCGCAGAGAGAGAGAGAGAGAGAGAGAGAGAGAGAGAGAGGAGGGGGAGGAGAGAAAGAGACAGAGGGAAGGAGGGGGGAGCGGGAGGAAGGGGCGACTGAGAGAGCGTCATCGTCATCGTCAACCAACGCACAGCTCCCCAAAAATAAATCCACCTTCGTAATATTTTAGCAGATAATGTTTTATCTTCAGCTAGCTTCGACTCCCGATTAGCGGGGTTAGGTTAGCATAGCAGGTAGCGTGTTAGTTATTTAAATGAAATTAACCAATTTGTATTTTTTTGAATAGATTTAAGTGTTTTTTTTTTAGATCGTTTGTGATTGCAAAGAGTTGTCGGCCCATTGAGCCCGCGCATCGGCCGGCTGGAGACGGCTGGAGATTGGTCCCCGACCGCTGGCCACTGCTGCCGCACTGCCGCCGGCCCCGCCCTCTCTGCCGGCCGGCGCCACGACGCCGCGCCGCCGCGGCGCAATGGGCTGGGCTGGACGAGTGCCTGCATGTTCTTGTCCGGCCAGTAGTCCCCGCCGTGCAGCGGCTGCGGCGGCTGCGGCGGCTGCGGCGGCTGCGGCGGCTGCGGCGGCTGCGGCGGCTGCGGCGGCTGCGGCGGCTGCGGCGGCGCCCGGGGGCTTCCGAGAACAACTCTTGTATACCGTGGGCCCCGTCCGTGCCGTGGGCCCCGCGGCCCCTCCTCGCCTACCGTCACGGTGTGTTATGTTTACTCCTCAGTTAGTGTCACTGCCACGGCCGGCGGCGGCGGCGCACGAGCAGCGTTCGAACGCGGGGCGCGGCGTGGCGTGGCGCAGCGCGTTTAGGACCCCCATACACGCGTCCGTCAAACGCCAAATCGAAGGGAAGCGCATTTATATAGTCTGTCTCTGTCCCCGGGCGGGCCGCGCTGCTCGCTGCCGCCTCGGCCGGGTCTCCGGACCGTCTCCGAGGCCTCCGCGCCGCCACGCCTACCGTGAGGCCGTAAAACCCCCCGAGCCCTGCAGCCCGGCAGGCCGGCCGTGCCGCCGGAGAGGCTCAGCTCATCCGGGCCGTTGAACCGTGGATATGAGAAATTCGGCCCACGTCGCGGGTGGTATTAACCCCGGACAACCAGAAATCACCTGGACAGTGGGGAGCTCAGACGCCGCCGCCGCCGCTGAGGGAAGACGCGACAGAAAGGTCGGGTCAGTCAGGTTCGGCCTGCATCACCCATTCAAAGTAAATGAGGCCGGGGCAGGCGGGGAGGGCACTATTACCGGACACATGTGCGGCGCAGCCAGCCGGCCTGTCGGCCAGCGCAGCGGCGCAGCAGCGCAGCGGCGCAGCCAGCAGGCGAGGTTGTGTAACGCTCCAGTGCAGTGCAGTCACATCGCACGGCGCCCTGCTGTGTGTGTGTGTGTGTGTGTGTGTGTGTGTGGCGCGAGGCCGCGAATGCCAAGCCGATTCATACCGAGGACCCGTAACCCCCCGCAGAGATTCATAAGCAGCACATCACGTGACCTGGGGGGGGGGGGGGGGCTCCCGGCACAGCAGCAGGCCCTCCTCACCCTCCCTATGCAGCACCCGTTGCGAAAACACGACGCGCATCTGTGCTGTTCAGTCGCTGCTGTACGTCGCTGTAGCGCAGTGGGTAGCGCGGCGGGCTTCTCCATCCGAAGCACGGGTTCGACCCCCGCCAGGGATGTCGCTTCTGTTCCCCCAGGATGTACTCTTTTAATTATTGTTTGTTGGCAGCGTTCACTGGACGGAATTTTAACTGCTTGCCTCGCTTCCTACATCTGTCTTCTCGCGTCGCTTAAAATTTAACAAACTCTATCATAGGTGAAACGTCCCGTTTGGCATGCACTATATTACTACTACACAACGCTCAGCCCATGCGAAGCCAATCTCAGTATCTTCAAAGAGGGGAGAGAGAGAGAGAGAGAGAGAGAGAGAGAGAGAGGGAGAGGGAGAGAGAGAGAGAGAGAGAGAGAGAGTGGGAGAGAGAGAGAGAGAGAGAGAGAGAGAGAGAGAGAGAGAGGAGGGAGGGAGAGAGAGAGGGAGAGACCTCTTGGCCCCCTTGCACCTAGACCCATGGCATGGCGGAGGGCCGGCCGGCGCTCATGGCATAAAACATGTCGCTTTTACGGCCGCATGCGCAGAAATTAGCCGTGCGGCCAAACAGACGGAGCGGACGGCGGCGGCGGCGGCGGCGTGGCGCCCCCAAGTGCACACTCCCCGCGCGGACGTCATCCCAAATTAAAATTATTACGAGAGGGGAAAAAAATTTAAAATATTCTCAACAGCGTTTCCTGACAACAATTTTTCACGTAAAAATATCTTTCCCACCTTAAATGAAACCCTTCTGATTGTCCGTGGAGTATCCGCTTTCACGCACATTTACACACGCACACGCGCACACACACACGCCTCGGGAAGACATCGTCATTAGGGCGCGTTAAATAAGTGAGCAGTATTACTAAACACGCCTTCGGAGGTGTGACGGCGGCGGCAGCGCATCGCGTGCAACAGAGTGCACCGCGCGCCTGTGTGTGCGCGCGCGTGTGTGTGTGTGTGTGTGTGAGTGAGTGCGCTGGGGCCTTTTGCGGTCTTTTATTCGTGCTGGAAACACACACCACACACGGAACGCCGCGCCGCACGGTTAAACGATGCGAGAAGTAGTATTATCATTTAGCGGCCGTTAGTCGGCCCTATCCCTCTCTCTCTCCCTCTCTCTTCTCTCTCTCTCTCTCTCTCTCTCTCACACACACTCTGTCTCACTCACACACAGACTCTCTCTCTGTCACACACACAGACTCCCTTTCACACACACTCCCCCCCCCTCTCTCTCTCTCTCTCTCTCTCTCTCTCTCTCTCTCTCTCTCTCTCTCTCTCTCTCTCTCTCTCTTTCGTGTGAGCCGCCGCGCTGCTCCCGGGCTTGGTTTCGGCCCGCGGCGGGCTTCAGATGCCGGCCACCACCACCACCACACCACCACGCAACTCTCAATACGACGGCTGGCGCGCGCGCGTTTCTCGCGCAAAGTGTGTGCCGCTACCGACCGCGCGGCGTGGTGCGGTGCGGTGCTGCGAGTTATTGAGTTGGCGCGTCGCGGCTGAGTGTGTGAAGCACCGCCGCCGCCGCCGCCGCCTCCTCAGCGACCACCTTCGATATCCCAAGCTGCTTTTGCAGCCCTCCTGCTGGCTGGCTGCTGCTGCAAAACGTCCACAACCACTATAAAAATATTTCCTCACGTGACGAAAAAATACTGATGACGAATAATTGTCACCTGCATATTTCGTCACTTTACGATTTTCTCGTCACGTGACAAAATATTTAGGTGACAACATTTTCGTCACTTCTGGGCTTAACGTTTTAAAATATGATTTTCTATCATTCCCAGATACAATTGTTTTTAGTGGCGATTTTTCGTCACAGCATGTGTGACGAAAAAATCTCGAACAAAATCTAAGAGCAGATTTTTCGTAAAGTGACGAAAAATATTTTTACAGTGACGCGACAAACAACAAGGCACAGCGGAGCAACACGCGACGCCCTCTCCTCCTCTCTCGCCTCACAATGGGCAGTGCGCGAGATGTCGGGGAGGAGGGGGGGGGGGGCTCTAAGGCAACCCCTCTAAAAACGTTTCAATGACGTCGTAACCGAAGATAAACATTGGCTGATACGCTGCGAACGGCGCGCCACAAACGGTTTCGCTGTCGCATCTGACAAGGCAGAAAAGGAGCTGAGAAGATGGAGGAGTAGAAAGGGGGGGAGGGGGGCGGAAGAAAAATTAAAGAAGGCAACGAGGTAGTGAAAAATAAGGATTAGAATTTTGTTTTAGAAGTAGGAGCAACTCTTTAAATAATTGCTTCCTTTATTGACTGGGGGAAAATTAAGGATTTCAGCGCAAGTGCGCCAGCGTGGGATTTTTCTTTGTCAACGCGGTTATTTTCCTCATTCGATTTCCATTCGGACATCGAATAAAAATATTTAAAAGAGCGTGGGAAAATTTGAGTGTGATACTGCCCCGAACCCGAGCGCGTTTTCGTCCTGCACAGGTGCATGCATGGATAAGGCAGGCACTATTGCTACTTACCCCCCCCCTCTCCCAGCAACAGACGGGTAGGGAGAGAGTGGAGAGAGAGAGAGAGAGAGAGAGAGAGAGAGAGAGAGACGAGGGAGAGGGAACAACAAGAAAAACAAGAAGGGAGTGTTTTATTGTTTTATACCGTCGCTGATGTCGCGTAAAAAGTGGCCTGGTCGCGCCGACCCATAAAAGGGGCGCTGTGTGTGTGTGTGTGTGTGTGTGTGTGTGTGTGTGTGTGTGGTCATGCAGGCGGGCGGACCTAAGTCACCGCGACGGGTGCCGTGGCCACGCCGCTATACGGCGGCCGCGGCAGCGTCGCCAGGGCAGCTCGGCAAGGGTCCGCAGACTCCGCGCTGTTCCGAGGAGTTACCGCAGAGAAGCCGAGAGGAGCGGAGCGAGAGCGAGGAGCACCCGGAGCAGAGCCTCAGCCCGGCCGGCCGGGGACGGGGCACTCTCCGCTCCCGCCGCCGAAGGGGTTGCTCCTTCGATTAGTTAATTTGTTTCTGATAGCCGTTTGATGAAAGAGTGAAATTGAGAGTTTGTGCCGCACGGGGCGGCGTTTCGGGCTGCAGTTGCTGTGCCGCTACTATCTGATTCTACGTGTACTATATATACTACCTATATATACTCGGCACCGCGGGAGGATATCTCCGGTGCTCAGGCGCTGGCGGGAGGGGAGGGGAGGAGGGGGCTCTTTTGTCCGGAGACAGCGGCGCTGTCCTCTACCTGGACACGCACCTGTCCCCTGTCATCGCCCTAATTGCCCACCCACAGTCTCCATCTCTGTCGCACCCGATAGGCTTGGCCGGCGGGGCGAGAGACAGAGAGAGAGAGAAAAGGTGTCTAAGTACGAGCGAAAGACATCACAATCAGCGAGCAATGGCGGCCCGTCAGCTCCAGGGTTGCGAAAGGTGACAATACTAAACACCGCCGGCCGGGGGGCACGGCACACGGCGCACCACCGGCAGGCGAAGCGGCCGAGGCGAGGTGCCAAGAGCTTTACGCGCCTTCATCGGAAGAAAAGATAAAGAGGAACAAGAATAACAACAACGACGGCGAGACATGATTTTTGTTGGCGTCACGGCATTCCGGCGGGTTTTATGAGTCAGTGCGCAGCTGAAACTCTTTGGTGCGCCGGGCCGCTGGCCCCTCGGCTGGCCCCCGGCGGGCGGGGGATTCGATGCTGGTCCTGGGGCTGCTGCGAACACTTCTAGTCGCCGTGGTTACGGTATGCTCATACATGGGCCCGGCGGCGGCCCTTGTACACTCTCGATATATCTCGGGAGGAGGATGCGGGAGGGAAGGGGGCGTGGCGTGGCCGCCGTGGCCGCCGTGGCCATGCACGGCACGGAGCTGGTGGGCTCGGCTGGTCCCGGCTGGTCCGGCAGGACTGCGGCTGGCCAGGGCTGGCCTGCGCCCTCGCTACCCAGCTCTGCCCCCATAACGCCCATAAAAGACTTCAACGTGAAAACTAATAAAGTCGCTCCCTCTCTCTCGCACCCACCGCACCGCCGCCGCAGCACCCCCGCGCGCCCGCTGCTGCCGCCGCGCGTGCAGACCGCCCGGCCGGCCACCGCTTCGGCACGCCTCCCCCTCCCCCTAAAATTCCGGAAAACGTGAAAATTATTAGGACAGATATTCTTGGGCTTGTTTTTGGGCGCGAGCGAGGCGAGGAGCCCTTTGCCGCCACCTCGGCGCTTTTATTATTCCTCCCATTGGGTACCATGGTTACAGTTATGTGATCGTTGCCATCGCTTCCCAGTTCGCTAATACATTAGGTTATCGTTCAAGGAACTACCGGTTAATCGGCCACCGACGGTTACTCACCTGACAGAAAATGGTCGAGTTGTAACAACTATAACGATGTGGTGTGAGACCCGAATTATCGCTAATCAGTCAGCTAGCAGTACAGCGGCTGAAGCAAAGAAATCGCGCGGCGGGTATTTTAGACCTTGCCTGACAATGCCAACTTCATGAAACGTTGTCCACAGATTGCCAATGACCATATTAGTCACCTGGCAGAAAATGGTCGAGTTGCAACAACTATAACGGTGTGGAATGAGACTAAAATTATCAAATTAAAATTAAAATTATTCAAATTTTTCATAAAAAATATTTTTGAGAAACTTTTGTTGGAATTTTTTTCGCGGTTCCATGGAAAATTGTGGTCCTCGGAGACGCCGCTGTGACGCCACCCGGGGCCGGCGGGGCCCGGTGCCGGTGGGAGGGCCGGGTTGAATAGGCAGGGGCGGGACGAGTGGACCACAGGGGAGCCGGGGGGGGGGGGGGGCCATGGGTAGCTCGGCGTCCACACCGACGGCCTAGCCGGGTTCCGAACGGCAAACATCTCCTGTCCTTGTCATCGCGCCGGCCCGGCCTGGCCCCGCGTGGGGGAGGGAGCGAGACAGATACACACAGGAGGTGATCCAAAGAGGACCCCGCAGAGGCCAGCGGAGGGCGGGAGGGTCTACGTCCGAGACGGTAACGCCTCACTCATCAGCGACTTCACGGGGGTGCGCCTGCAGCGCCTGCAGCCCTGCAGCGCGCCGCACTCCTTCGGACGTGTCCCTCGAAAAGGGCCAGGATCTGGTCAGGGGTCCGCCGGAGCCCGCCGGGGCCCGCCGGGCCGGCCGTAGATCTTCGTTAAGGTGTCAGAAGGTGCCGGGGTCCTTTTGCTTTGAGGAAGGACGAGGCCGCCCGCGGCCGGGCCGGCGGTCCCGTGGCGTCGGCGTCAGCGGCGTCAGCGCCAGCGTCATCCCCGCATCCAGTGCCAATCACGGTGCATTCCGCTCCGCAGCTCCGCGGGCGCGGTGCGTCGCACGTAACGTGGCCCCGTCCCCGCGAGGCCTGCGACACTGCACCGGCCGCGCAGCGCGGAGACGGTGACATCGCCGGCTGCAGTATCCGCGGGCAACGGGGCTTTCGGGGAACAATGACACGCCAGTGACACGCTAGCGGCACGCGGCCGGGGGCTGCCGGCCGGCCGGCTGCTGCCGCGTGGGCCCGCCGTGCCGCTGCGCCGCTGCGCCGCGGAAGCCGTCCGCACGGCCGCACACGACACGGCCGGGCAGGACGAGGGGTAGTGACTGACGGAGCCGGCGTACCTTGTTTGCTAATCCCGTTATGCCTTGTCGTTCGGTGGGCAGCAGCAGCATCGGCGGCATCGGGTCCGCGGCCGCGACGGTCATGTCGGTGAGACAGCACGCCGGGGAGGCAGCACGCCGCCAGCACCGCCACGGCCAGGACGGCGGCGGCGGGGCCGCGGCGGCCGCGGCGGCGCCCGGGGTCGTCCAGCCCGCGGCCGCCGCCGGGGCAGCGCATCGCGCCCTCAGCCATGGGGGCGGACTTGGTGTTCCCTCATAGCGATGACGGCATCCGGGTAATCCTCAGGGTGCACTGCAAGCACTCGGCGCACTGTAAGCACTCGGTGCACTGTGGGCACTCGGCGCACTGTAAGCACACGGTGCACCACTGTAGTCACGGCACTCGCGGCGCACGCGCACACAGACACGCACACGCGCGTCCAGGAAGACGAGAATAGCACGATCGTGGCGGTGCGGCGGCTGCGTCCTGCGGGGAGCGCGCCGCTGGTACTCTCGGGGCGGCAGCCGGCTGCGCACTGGCTCTCCTCCGTCCGCCTCTCCGCGTCCCCTCCACCTCCTTCGCATCTTCTTTTCTCTCGGCTCGGCGCTGCCAGCGGCTCCCCGCTCCGCCCCTCCCCGCTCCCCCACCCTGCCGCACCCGCCCGCAAGCCCCCCCCCCCCCTCCAGAGGCGCCCCTTCTCCCGCCGCCGCGCGCAAAGGCGCTCGAGCACGGTGCTCTTGAAGCTCAATTGAATCTTTGGAGAAAAAATGGGTTGTTTTAAGAAAACGGCAACCAAATTAATGAAAAATTGTAAAACATTAGCAACGAAATTCTGACACTCATTTTCAAAACTTTGAAGAAAAAATAAGAATTTTAGAAAATACCGCACTAACATTTTTTTGCCCAAAAGTTGCCCAAAGGCGGGGAATATTGATGTTCTAGGATTCGCGACTTATGCAACAACAAGTATGGTTTCAGGGTCAAAAACGTTCAATCCGAATACACAGTACGGTATTTTCATGGCTACACCCTGCCAGCCGTGCAAGCCTCAAAGGCCACCAACCTTTTTTTAAAATGTTTTTCCTAGTTTTTAAAAATACATCCATTACTACTTTGTCTAGTGTACAATTCAGAACTATATTTGTAGAACGCATTTATACCAGGCGATTCAGAAACGCCGATCATTTTAAAATTTAGGCCGCAAAGCATTGGCTTCGTCGCTATCTGGCTCGGACGGATGCGTGAGACGGAAAAGGACGGAGCTGCAGTGCTTTACCGGCCAGCCTATCCCTGAGAATGCGCGGTGTTTCTGAATTTCCAATTGTATAAAAAGTTTGAGCTGGAAGCAATATTTTCAGGTAACGCCTCGCGATCAGGCAATTCTGTGCAGATGTTGATTACGATAAGAAGTACACTATTTGCACCTCGCCCCCCCTCCCCCCTCGCAGGCGCCCAGCCGCGCCCCTGCCGTGCCACGAGTGCATTGAACCGTACCGAGTGGACCATGGTCGCCATGGTGACGCCGGCCCAAACACTGCGGGGCCGCGGCCGCCGCGGCTGCGTGCGAACCGTGCCAGAGGCAGCCGGGCCGGGGGGGCCGCCGGCGCGCGGGGGTGGGAGGGAGTTAGCCGGAGAGCCGGAGAGCGAGAGAGAGAGAGAGAGAGAGAGAGAGGGGGAGAGAGAGAAAGGGAGGGGGGCAGTGTACCTGTCGCGCTGTTCATTTGGCACATACAGTAGCAATATTCCAGGACCATCGCGAGGGACTCTACCCAGCAGTGGCGTCAAGCTTGGATTCTAGGGGCGCGGCAAACTAGCCTCTAGCCCCCCCCCCCCCCCCCCACCACCACCACCACCACCAACACCCCACCATCCCCTCAAAGAGACCAGAAACCACACCCCAAGTCATAAGTTGTGCGTATTTTCTCCTTTTCCTACTCTTTTCCCTCCTTTTCCCTTTCGCCTTTCACCCTTTCCTCCCTCTCGAGGGGGGACACGGTACCTCGGAGGTGTAGCAGCCGCTACGGCAAAACCGCCCCCGCTTGACGGCACTGCTACCCACTAGAATTGGCGAGTGAAAAAAAGACCCGCGACGGCGCAGCAGAGTCGGCCTTCATTCCGCCCGCGCCGCCGCCGACCAGCCGGAGACTCGAACCCGCCGACACGCCGTACTGCAAAATGACTCATTGCGCGGCGCTGCTGTGTGCGTTGGCGCCCCCTGCGAGAGCGGCGCCCCGCGGTCCGGCCCGGTAGTCCGGCCCGGTGGCGGCCTGGAGGGTCTGGGGCCGCGCTCCGCGCTGCCGGGCCGGTCAGTCAGCGGCCGGCGTGCGCACCGCGTGGACAGCAGGGCCGGCAGAGCACCGCGCCCAGAGAGCCGACGGAGTGGGCACCGCGCCGCACCAAGCCGCACCGCGAGCCAGCAGCCGCGGCACCCGCCCACAGCGGCCGAGCGACATGGACACACCCACGAGCAGGTAGCCACACACACCGCCACGCCACACGGCCTGCCCTGCCTGCTGCTGCCGCTGCCGCTGCGGAATCGCGCGCGGGTTAACTTTTAATCTCAGAAAAATGTATTCTTGATTTAAGTCTCAAATTGCATATACTTGGTTTTCACATGTAAATTTTAAGTCAAGTAAATTGCACTTAAATCGAGTAAATTTTACATAAGTCAAGTAAATTTTACTAGGGGGAAACCAAGCGTCAGTAACCTTTTTTACGGGTGTAGAGTCATTTTATCGAAAGAATGCGAGTGGTTCATTTTTCTTCTTTGCCTTGACTTCCGTTTTGGGCTTTCCTGAATTAGTTGGTCAGATTCACCTCAGTATCTATTAGATTGGACACCTTTGAGATATTTTCACGTCGTACTGGGTTTATTTTGGCTCTGCACTAGAACTATTGTGAGTGTGTGCGCGTATGCGAGTGAGATGACGAGAGAGAGAGAGAGAGAGAGAGAGAGAGAGACAGAGAGAGAGAGACAGAGATCAATTCGTCTCAGTGCCGTCCGGTGCCGCCCCACGCTGCTTCCGCTCTCTAGGGGCCCTACCCCCCGCGGCGCCGCGGCTGTAGAGGTGCGAAAATAATGTGTCAGTCTTGTGGACCCTCCCGCGTGCGTTGATAGAAGCCGCACCTCCCATTCATGGCCGCTTCCACTTCTGAATTATCTGAAATTAAATAGACCATCGCGCTGATATTCGGCGCCCCCCCCCCCTACCCGCCCCGCCGTGACACATTTGACGTGCTCTTTGTCCCGCTAGTCACCCGGAGCTTTGACCTACCTCGCGCCTAACTCGGCCTGACGCCACGCCGCCCGTTTTGTTCCGCATGCGTGTTCGAGAGCGATGTCCTCATCTCTCTCTCTCTCTCTCTCTCTCTCTCACACACACACACACACACACACACACGCACGCGCGCGCGCGCACAATACACAACTACCTACCACATCTCTATCTCGCTTCTCGTCAAATTTCATAAAAACCATCTTAAGTGCTTTATCGTTAAATTCTATGTAAAGTAGGATATGAAAATGAGAAAAAACACTAAATTAAAATAAATTGATCGCCATGTGCGGGTTTTGAGCTTGGCGAGCACGCAGACGATAGTGTCGCAACGAGAGAGCAAACACAGAAGGTTTTTCAGGAAGCACTATATACTACTGACTGAGGGTAGTTTGAAATCGATTTGTGAGTGGCACGCGACCCCGTATTGCTCTTGCCGGTTACGGCCCCATGCCGCGTTGCTAGTATTTGACCCCGATGAGCCTAACCCCCCCCCCCCTCTGTGCCTGAACCTGTAAATAATGAATTCTGTTGTCTGTAAATAATGTCGAAACCGACCTGTTAAAACGAAATGAATCAGAATCAAACGCCCCTCCCCTATGGAAGTTCACTCTCCTCACTTGCCCTCGGTTCCCGGTCACGCCCGACTCCACTAACACCAAACCCCCCTTCTCCGCAAAAAAATACAACAAATTTTCTCTCTTGCACTGTCTCTCTCCTGTCTCCTTTTCCTCCAGCACTTTTCGAAGTGTCGCGGTTCCCACACCACAGAGCCCTTCTTCTCTGCACCCCCTCCCCCCCTTCCCGCAGGCCGCCTGCTGCCCGTCCCGCCGCCAGCCGCAGGGCCAGCCTCGCGCGGAGTCCCGGGTTCGAGTTCCGGCCGCCGCCCTTTCCGTCCTCGTCCTCGGGGGCGCGGAAGTAGTGGCGCGGCGCGGGTCCCTCCCGGCCCCGCCGCTGCCCGGCCGCTGCCCTTCGGCCCTTCGGTGCGGAGCGCGGGCTTCGATCGGCGTTTACGTGTCGGCATGTCCGGGCAGAGCAGCGCCGGGCGTCCCGCCGCCCCCGGTCAGCGCCGCTGTCCGTCACCGCCGCGCCGCCGCCGCTCGGCTTCGGCGCGCTCGGCTCGCGGCCTTGTGCTCATTTTGGGTAATGAGGCGCCGGTAGTCGCTGGGCAGCACCGCGCCGCGCTCGCAGCACTCGCGGCGCGATAACCATCGCCCCGACCGCGCCACGCCACGCCACGCCGCGCCGTGCACCCCTCGCGGCGCGTCACCTCTTCCGTCCCCTTTTCCTCCACTCTGCGCCCCCCCCCTCCTCCTCCTCCCCCACTCCCTCCTCCCTCACCCCCCACCTGTCCCGCCTGTGTTGTGTGTGGCGCCCAATGCATATACTGCGGCCACTGGATTTGCATGCCGCCGTATGCTAATGCGGTGGCTTTCCACCCCTTTCTCCTAATCTCCCTCCCCCACTCCTTCACCCTTCACGGCGGCCCCTATGCGGCGCGCCGCCCGCCCCGCCACCCGCCAAAGGTCAGGTCACTGCCGCCTGCAAATCGGAACGCATATTTACATTCCTTTTCGTTGCCAGTCCGAGGCGACGCGGGGCGCGGCGGCAGCGGCGGGGGCGGGGGCGGGGGCGGGGGCGGGGGCGGGGGCGGGGGCGGGGGCGGGGGCGGGCTCGCTGGGCACGCCATTTTCTTTTCTGCAACGGCGGCGGCGGCGGGACTGTGGGTGCTGGAACACCACCACCGGTAGCAGCGAGCCGCGCCGGCACCGGCCTCGTCGTCATTCTTACTGTTTGCAATGACAAAATCAGTTCTCAATATGTTTTTTAATAATTCTCAAAAGCTCGCCGTTCTTAGAGGCTGCGTAAACATGCAATTCTCTTCATCGTCGTCTTCGCCGGAGAAGACTCCCACCCTTCGCTTGCCTCTGCCTGTCTCCGTCTCTGTCACTCCCTCCCTTATCGCTCCGTCTCTGTCGCTCCCCCTGCCGCAGATGGCTGCTCTCGCTGGCCGCCGCGCTGCTGGTCCTCGCCCCGCCCCCGCCCGCCTCCGGCCAGCGGTCCACCTTCCGCGGCGGCGGCGGCGTCAGCAACAGGAACAGCGCCAGCAGCGAGGCCGCCGCCGCCGCGGCCGTGGCCACCCCCAACCCCAACGATGCGGTCTGTATGAACCTCGAGTGTTTGGGGGTTTGCAGAGGACGGCCGACTGACTGGCGTGCGATCTGTTTCACAGCTGCGGAACCGTCGGCAGGAGGCGGGCGTCGGCGGTGAGTTCGGGGTGCACTGCTACCATCCAGACCTCCCCCAGCCCGACCCGGCCTAACCTAACCTACCTGTCCCTCCTGCAGACCTGGGGATCTGTGACTTCGGCGGCGACTCGGACCTGATGCTGTGCGAGTGGACGACGCGCAACCTGACGGGCGGCCAGTACCTGCCGCGCTGGGAAATGGGCTCGGGGCTGCTGTCCAACTGGATCGGCGGGCCCCCCAAGGACGCCGGCGGCGGCGAGAGCACCGACAAAGGTGGGGGTCGCGGGCCGCCGCCGCCGAGACCGTGGTGTCCGTGACTACAGCCGCCGACCGACCGCTTGCACCTGCCGCAGGGGGATACGCGTTCTTCGAGACGTCGCTGCTGGGCAGCGCGGACGCGCGCGTCGCCTCCTCCGCCACGCTGGAGAGCCCGCCGCTGGACACGACGGGCGCGGAGGGCAAGTGCCTCACGTTCAGCTACGCCATCGACGGCCTGAGCGCGTCCGGCCTCCGCGTGCTGCTGCGGCCCGCCAGGATCGACGGTGGCCCCGTCGGCGCCGAGCGCGAGCTGTGGGCGGCGCGGGACTCGACGGGCCGCCAGTGGGCCGCGGCCGCCGTGCTCTACACCTTCAACACCGAGCACCAGGTCGTGTTTGAGGGACTGGCGCGCGACGCCAGCGACCCCCGCCGCAAGTTCCGCGGCCACGTCGCCGTCGACGACGTGGCGCTCAAGCCCGGCGCCGAGTGCCGCGGACACTGCACCTTCGAGGGCGGCCTCTGCGGCTGGACCAACGACGAGGACGACGAGTTCGACTGGACGCTGGGCCGCGGCTCCAGGAACCCGTCCACGGGGCCCGCCACGGACAGGTCCTCGTTCGCGTACGGCGGCCTGCAGGGCGGCTACGCCTACATCGACTCCAGGTGAGGCGGAGCAGGAGGCGCCGGAGGGTCGGGCAGGCAGGCAGGCCCGCACCGCTCGCGTGTGCGCCGGGACTGCCTACCCTCGTCTTGGCAGGCGCTCGGGGACGGGACTCGAAACTGGGGGTGGGGAGGGAGGTTCTTTCGGCCTGGTGCGCTGGTGCAGGGATCTCAAACTCGCGGCTCGCGCACCACTGGTGGCTCAACATGATGCCCGATCTGAGTATGGCGAATTCACCGCTCGGCTGACCGGCTGGTCAAACGGACCGCAGCCGATGCAAACGGCCAAACAACCAGTGAATTTGTCATACTCAGATCGGGCATCCTAGTCTGCTCGTTACGTCAACACGGTTTAAACTAGGATTCGGCCGCCGCGGTGCGAAATCAAGGAGGAATTTCTGAGTGTTCTAAAGTTGATTTTAAATTCGTAAATCGTCCTATGTCAAGTGAAATGGTTTAAAGTTGTGTGGCACAACAAGCTCGAATACTCAGACGCTCTTCTTAAATTAACGAAATCCAGATATATGCACGATCCAGCTATCGAGGGTCGCATTAATCCTATTATATTTTTTGAATCCTTTGACTTATTTCAAAACAAAGATCAGAATTAGGTCGCGCATTGAATGTTTCATAGAATAGCTAGCTGTAATATTTATCTTCGATATGATTCGCAAATGGACGCCACGGCATGTGGCTCGGCGCTCCGGCTGGTTTGAGACGCCTGCGTTGATGACTACCCTCTGTCTGTCTCATTCTCTCGCTGTCTGTCTCTATGTCTACCTCTGTCTCTATCAAAATCAGAATGTGTTGTTTTTCCATTGCGTCCATTTCTTATTCACTCTGAGGGTGCACACTGATTGCGTCTGCTCCCGGCCGCAGCTTCCCCCGCCGGCCCGGCGACATGGCGCGGCTGTCGAGCGCGGAGCTGGACCAGACTGGGGCGGACGGCCCGCTGTGCCTGCGCTTCTGGACGCACATGTACGGGAACGGAGTGGGCACGCTGAGCGTGCAGCTGGCCGACACCCGGGAGGAGGGCCACGAGCAGGTGCTGTGGACGCTGTCCGGCGAGTCGGGCAACGCCTGGTACCAGGCGCAGGTCACCGTCGCCTCGGCCAACCTCTTCCGGGTGAGTGCGCGTCGCTGCCCCCGCCCCCGACCCCCACTCCCAGCGCGTGCGCGTGGACTGACGGCCCGCGGTGTCCGCAGATCGTCCTGGTGGGCCGGGTGGGCCGCAACAGCCTCGGGGACATCGCGGTGGACGACATCTCTCTGTCACCCGGCAGCTGCCCAAGTAAGCGAGGGGGGACGTCCTCCGCGCCGTCGCCTCCCGTCCGGGAGGGAGACGCCGGGGTGCACCGCTGCACTGCCGCCCGGCGGCGGCCTCTGCGGATCGCCTCGCTCACGTGTCGTCTCGTGGTTTCAGCCGCTCCGCAGGTGGCAGCGTCCTCGCGCGTGGACTGCACCTTCGAGGTGGACGAGTGCGGCTGGGTGAACGTGGCGCCGCGGGAGCGCCGCGACGACATGGACTGGGAGCGCGTGTCCGGGGCCGGGCAGCGGTCCCAGCTCCGCGACCACACCGTCGGCTCCGACAAGGGTGAGGCTGCGGAGGGAGGAGGGGGTGCGGGGCGGTGCCGGACACAACTCCGTTGGCCCCGGTATGACCCCGGTGACCCCGAGCACTTATTCTGTTCTTCTGCAGGCTCGCTGATGACGCTGGAGCGGTCCAGCGTGCAGCGACCGGGCAGCCGGGCTTGGCTCACGTCCGAGAAGATCAACGGCTCCTCCCAGGCGCGCTGCCTCTCGTTCTGGTGAGTTCGGATCGCGCCACGGCCCCATTCTGACCCAGGGCTGGAAACTACGTAAATTAAAGATTTTCGGGATATATTTAAAAGAATTGGTCGACTTCGGCCGCCGCCCCGATGGTTCTTGTACCTCTCGTAACCCGACGGCATTCGGCAGGTACGTGATGAACGAGCCCTTCGTGGACACGGCGGGCCCCAGCCTGGGCTCGCTGGCCGTGCTTGTGCGCGGGCTGGGCGAGGCCAACGCCGGCACCCCGCCGCAGGCCGTGTGGCGGCTCTACAACAACCAGGGCCCCGACTGGAAGTACGCGCAGGTCGCCATCACCGACTCGCGCGACATCACCGTGAGTGCGACGAGGACGGGACGAGGGGGAGGCCGTCCGGGGCCGCGAGACGCGGGGTATCGCCTGCTGCGGCCGTGGCACGCAGTGACGCGGGGTATCGCCTGTTGCAGCTGACGCTGGAGGGCAGCTGGGGGTCGAGCAGAGCCAACGGCCTCATAGGCATCGACGACATCGCCATCTTCCCCGGCCAGTGCACCAGTGAGTACCCCCCGGGGCTCCCCGGACACTCTGGGCCACACGCCTCGGGTTACCTGACCGCTGTCGTTGCCCCGCAGCCATGCCGGCCGCCGCCGCCGTCCGGCAGGCCGAGTGCCACTTCGAGCGCGACACCTGCAGCTGGTCCAACGAGACCAACGGCATCTCCCCGGCGGCCTGGCGGCTGGCCTCGCTCGCGCGCCGCCCCGCCAGCCTCCCCGACAAGACCTTCGGCGCGCCCGGTGGGTTGTGTTGTGTGCTCCAAAGCTTCATCTCCATTTGCCCTCTCTCGTGTCGTCGTCCTCATTATTTTATTATTTCGGTCGTTTCCGCCCCCCGCAGAGGGCTACATCTTCTTCGACCTGTTCGCGGCGAGTAAGAAGGGCGCCCGGGACACGGCCCGGCTGGTGTCGCCCCTCATCCAGGCGTCCAGCGACGAGACGGTGCACTGCCTCACCTTCTGGTAAGTGCCCACATACAACGTCTACACAATTTAGAATACAAAATTTATTTCCTCTCTCTCTCTCTCTCTCTCTCTTCTTTCTCTTAGGAGTTTGAGGGCCAAGTCCAATACACTCCCTCAAAAATAAAAACATTTTCGCTTTCAACGGGTTAATTTTATTTAAGTTAAGAAATTTCCAGGGGGTGGAAATTTGCGTGGTGCCTTTCCCACAGCGCGGCGGGCGGTGACGATGACGTCACGTACTTTGTGCACAGGTACGCCGCCTTCGGCGTCGGCGACTCGGCGGAGCTGCGGGTCATCAAGGCCGACAACTCGAGCGGGGAGCTGGTGCTGGACAAGGTGTGGGAGCTGCAGTCGCTCGGCATGGACACAGCGCACCCCGTCTGGCTGCCCGCCCAGGTGGCGCTGGACGCCGCCCAGGACTTCACGCTGCTGCTCGAGGGCCAGGCCGTCAACGGAGGCTTCGCCGTCGACGACATCACCCTCAGCCCCGGATCCTGCCCCAGTCAGTATCCTGGCGTTGGCGCGGGCTCTGTGTGCAGCACACCGCTCTCGTCGTCTTTCGACGCTTTTTAACGTTTCCTCTCTTGTTTCAGTTCGACCAATATCGGCCCTTCCGAAGAAATCCGATGACAACGGCAGATAGATTCATGAGAGGTTTGAGAAATGTGAGAGACATGAGAAACACCCAGGCGCGTGTCCAGGATTATCTTTTGGGGGGGGGGGGGTCATTGTCGTGCATTTGCCTCTCGGAGTTCGTCTCCGCAGGGTCGAGTGCCAAGGGCGTCGTTCGGGCATCGGACGGAGCACCGCGCGCGAGCGAGCGGCTGCTGCTGACCAGCAGCGCCATCTCTCGGGCAACGGACACTCCACGCACTACGCCCGAGCCCCTTGGAGGTAGGTAACGGCAGACACCCCCCCCCCCCCCACACACACACACACTCAGCTGTAGTGCGGGCGCTGTCAGTGTCTACCTCCCGGGGGCTCGGGTGCGGTGCGTGGTGTGCCGGAGAGATGGCGCTCAGGTCAGCAGCGGCCTGCTCTTCACTCCGTCATAGGTGGAGTGCCGCTGACCCTCGCAAAGAGGCGAGCCAGAGTTGAGAAGGTTCCAAGTGTATGGGCGTTGTCGCTATCATCGTTAGGAGCTGTGAAATCGAATCTAGTCTATCTGCAGCGTGGGGTCCGAACGCTACCTGCGTACCAGGAATACGGACCACCATAATGTTTCTTGTACTGTTCGCCGCATCGCCACCATCGAGGGCTCTTCTTCAGTGTGTAGTTTTCTGAGTTGGCTCACCAGGACCACGGGTCTCTAGACCACCCGCTGCATATCATGCACCCATAATGGTGCGCGAGATCCGTTTTTTTAAATACTGCAATAAGTGCAGCTTTCCTTCTCTCCTTTTTGTGGGGGTGTGGCTATACTTCTAAAATCTCCCCAAAGAAAAGGAGGTACAGGGAGAATATCCTTAGAAGGGAAATAAACTTAAAAATTATGTCACTGTACTCATTCCTTGAGATTTTGGCGAGTTATTTAATTTTCAATGTGACTGGACCTGGTAGACAGGGTTTTTGTCTCTATTTTGTGAGGTCTCATGAAGATCAATCAAAGTCAAGTGTGATATCATGTACCTGGGATAGAGCCAATACTTCGAGCCCCAGCACTATCTGATGCATATTGTTAGAATTTTGTTCCTTGCTATAGAAGAGGTATTAAATGAAGATCTCAATGAAGATATTCAGTTTGGCACTCATCTTTTCATGCCATACGTTAGGAAAACATTAGAATGGGTCATGAGTGATTATGTCCTGTTACTTTTTTCTTTTACTTCTAGTTTTGTACATATGTATAAAGTTAGAAAATAAATGCTTGTCGGTAATGCACAAGGGAGACGAAATAAAGAGATGATTCAGGATACAAGCTGCTTTAATGTGATTCAACATTACACATGGTTTTCGCTTGGTACCTTATTAGATTTGCATGCAAAGCAGAAAATATTTTGCAATGGTCACATCATAGCTTCCATTGTCAAGACGAGCCTACTGCATCAATTTATATAAGCAACATTTGGTATGTAGAATGCTTATACACACGATATGCAAAGTGGCTATTCATTTATTTAAGAGAATGATCTGATTTTGTCACTAACTCCATCCTTCCAATAGCTTAACTGATGAACACAATAATGAACATAATGTCAAACAGGAAGATTACACATTCATTTGCTTCATAATTCATTCTACTTGGAGGCAAGCAATACACAATTTTTTTAATCACTCTCGACATGCCTGAATAAAATATCTACCCAAATTAACAAAAAAAAATCATAAAAATATGAATTTATAAGCCTATATTGCACAAACCAACTGCGAGTGAAGGAGGAAAAAAATCACATTCAACATTGGTAATAAAGATCTGAGTTCCCAACCGTGCTTTTTTTTCAATCTCATCCAATCACGAGTACAACTAAATCACTTTCCAGTTATGGACACTTGTTGTTTCTCATTTTCCTTAAGAATCTAACGCGGAATGTGTGGTTTGAAAACTTACAAATAAAATAATTTAACATCGATGCCCAACTGTGTATTAATAAACACGTCTGAAACCTTAGTTCTTTTTTGACAAATTACTGCACAGCCCATGGGAAAAAGGTCAAACATGTCTGAAGCATTAATTTAACACCTAATAAGCAAATGATGCTGATAACAAAAGAATTTCTTGTGCATGTGTAACAATCAGCAATAAGAGCCCATGTCTGACTAACAAGTTTCAATGCAAATAACTCCATCAGAGCAACATAACCACCAGGATACACCAGATCCATTAAAAAAAAAAAAAACGGACAGGCACATCAACTGTCAACACATTTCACCAGACCATTCAGAACCTGCATCAAAATCCATTCTCAACTCCAATAAAAACGTTCAGTTAAATTTATTTCCAATGTCACTAGTGGTCTAAATTACCTAGGTACCCTGTATAAGACATGAATATGTACTTCAAATTGCAACACTGGAACAAATATCTCTTCATGGGATGTGAGTATCCCAGGGGTAATGTTGTTCAATGATAGCCACAAAATATGGCCTGCATTAAAAATTTCAGTACCATGCAACTTTTACCACATGTCTAATACTGGTTGGACATTGAGCTAAATTCAACAACTTCCATTTAACCAAAGGTTAAGTAAGGTATGGTATGTAAGTTAACAGGTCAGAGGCAAAAACAAGTTTCCTGCACCAAACTGAAAGGTGCAATGATGCAATCAATTAGAAACAGAACTTATTGTCATTGCTGCTCTGTACAACCTAATAGGAAATAACACATTATTAACAATATATATATATATGTATTTATAACTTTGATACATTTTTTTCAATCTTAACTTGGAGTTACATTAACAAGTCTGAATCCGAATTACAAAACATGAAGCAATACGTTTGCAAATTTTCAGAGATAAAGTATTAACAGCGAACGGTGACCAAGTTAAAAGTAAATTGTTCCTCCCTTATTATGATAAAAATGCTTTGATTCAAAGCAGATAAATATAATCCGTGTTAGTAAATGGCAAGCATCAAGTATGAGACTCACATGTACAGGGAAAAATGATCTTCAGTAACAAATCGCAAAGCGTGGGACACAGAGTTGCGCGACATGTACACGGAAGAGAGATGCTAATGGCCTTGCCATTGTGGATGAATAACAATAAACAACCAAGTAGCAGAATGAACCATGAATGCATGTGCTGCGGTTTCCTTATGCTACCAGACAGTACAATATTAAATTGGTATCCCTTAAAAGGCAGCTTGGCAGCTAGTAAAGAAAAAGTAAAAGAAACCACATGTAGAAGTGAGTTTATGAACATTCCAAATTTAATGCAAAGGCAACTTGCACATTACAACAGCCAGATAAGTGTAACAACGGGTCCACCTCTATGTGCTTTAGCTCTCATCACATAAACCGTAGGCATGTCGTCAGCTAACATTCAAACTTACACCTAGCCCTAGAACTCACTGGTGTGGAGATTCACCTACAGTACACATCACAAATATTACATGCTCAAAATTCCAAGAATCAAACTTCAAGAAAAAAATATATATAAAACAGAGGGCAGGGACTAATAACCCTTCAAATAATAAAGACTAGTCTACATACAATAACTATACACATCAAAGATAATTTATTCTTCGTCACATAAGAACTTTTAAAACAAGATTGCTAATACAAATACAATAACTGAGCAAAGGGAACAAAATGTGTTTTAAAGCATACACAGTAAAAAAAATGTCTAAGACTAAGCCAGATTACAAGTCTCGGATGCACTATTGCAGCACCTACCTGGCCAAGTAGGGTAACAAATGCAGACGAGTCTCAACCTCAATATTGGATTGTTGGCAGAGCATACACACATAAAATACTGAGGTGAGAGTACATGACTAAGAAAACTGAGAATGTTTACCTTGAACAGAAAGGCGTAGCCGGAAATGGTACATCACTACAGACTGACACTGAATTGCAGATCCATCCAAAATAATTGGTTCAATTTGATGTACAATTATATATAGGTATATATACATACATCTTTATACACAATTTTCCTTAATCATACTGGAGTGGGAGTTGAATAATTTCCTCTCTCAAACGTCCGCAAACTTACATATTTTAGTGATAAAAATACAGTTGTTTCCCTCCTGTAGTAAGCAAAAATATTGCTGGTGCTTTGGCTCTTAAAAAGCACACATAGGTTTTTTTGTGCTGAAGTCGACCAGAAATGTTTTTGGCAGTAGGCCAGTCCAGTCTTGTACAGAAACCTTGCACGCTGAAACCTCAGTATCAGGAATACATTGTAATCAATGGAAAAATATCAGTTAAAAAAAAGAAAATACAGGGGAAACCCAGGATTATGACGATTCTGTAGAATATGGATTGCTTAAAATTCATAACTTCAACAATAACAATACACAAACACTCCATGCAAATCTTGACACAGATACATGTGTTTCAGAGCTAATGAGGAATAATATCATAAATGGGGAAAATTCATTTTAGGACTACAGAATTCCAAACACAACTGATGATCAACACAAAAGTAATATACAGGAGAAAGTTCAGACAACAAAATCAATTCATTGTTAGGACCAGTTAATCATGAAGTGATCCAGTATCAATCAAAATCGCTGGGAGCATACTCATCCTGCCAACAAAATTAGCAAGATAGAAAGTAACTATATTAACATGATCAATGTGAAGATCTACAGTGCATGAAACACTATGTAACCCATTTATTAAAACTGATCAGCAAGAAGTTCACAGATTTCTTGAGACACTGTTTCCTTGCTAGACCGTACAGTGAGGCGATACATCTGCAACATAATTGTTTGCATCAAAAACACTATTTGCCACTTGATGATACATCCAGGATTCAAGGTCAGAGAAGGCCACTATCTTACCTGGGCTTGCTTGTTCGGCTCCAGACGCAAAAGGCACCCAATCTGCGCCGCACGGGCATGGATTATGCCCGCGCAGACAAAGTTGTCAGGGTTAGGATCAATGCCATCCAGCAGCTGCATGCCAAAGCCCATGACCTTCGTTCTAGCAGCAGCCAAGTCCATGGGCGGAGTCGCTTTGAAGATTTTCTGAGCTCGTTGTTTCTCACTGTAAATCAAGATACAATTAGCTACAAGCTTCAGAAAAGATAGAAAATTAAAACAGCTTTTCTTTTTAGAGTAACTTACCCTCCCAGGTTTTTCCAGCGAGCAAAGAACGACTCTCCATTCATTTCAGTAGGTTCAAAGAACTTATTGATGGTTAGTGGAAGCTTGATACTGATCTTCTGTGGAACATTGTTGTAGATGAAAGAGATGTTCATAGTAGGAGCATCTGCAAATAAAAATGGAAAATGCTTGCAATTGTTACGGTTAAAAAAATTAGATTTGCAGTCATTCTCAACATTAAGAGTTTAGTACCAGTGTAATCCTCAACACACTCTCCATTCAAGACCTGAAGCTTTTGGGCTCCTGCTTCAAGAACAGGTTCCATAGGTTTAACTTGGATAACCAACTTGCTTGCAAGGTCCCCAGGACTCGAAATTGTAGTTTCGTAGTTCTGTAAACAAAAGTTTCCTATGAATTCCACTTCATCAATCAATTAATAAATTACAGAAAAGACACTAACCTGAAGAGCAAAGGGCGTCTTGTTTCCATGGAATAGGGCTATTCTGCCCAAATTCTGACGGAACTCTGACTTGACTCCAATTTGAACTAAATCATTCTCAAACAGAACACCATTGTTTTTGCACACGAACCTGATGAGAGAAACATGTATCCAACAACACATTAATCAATATCCATGAACGGGTTTGAACAGATGTGCTACAGAACTTCTATACCCACTTCTTTGGATTGTATGATTGCGCTGGAGCAAAGCTGTTTTGTTGAGCCTGGCCAGGTTGGCCTCCATACATGTCTCCTAACACATCTACAAGCATCCCAGTATTGCTGGGGACAGCTGGTTGGCTGGAAGGGGGGGTAGAAAGGCCAAGGAGATCAGCCGATGCGTTGGCAGATACTGCAGAGGGCTTGGCATGAGAAACTGCATCAGTGTGATTTGATGTGGCTGGATGGGGACTGCGACCCTCCCGAATCTCATTCTCAGGTACTCTCCCTGGTTTCTTCTTTTTCAGAACAGCAAGAATCGACGATTCACGTTCTGGGAATGCTGGCATTTCCTCCAGCACTGTGGCCTAAAAAGACGAGTGATTACATTACTACCAAGTAAAACAACTGGTAACTTTTTAAAATACCAGATCAAAAGACATACAAGCACATCAGTTGAGGCAATGACACTCAGTTGAAGGTACTCTGAAGCTCTTTGTTGTAGTTCAGCATCCGCACTACGAAGGTTGCTATGCTGCTTAAATACTTCCTGGATATTGTGCTTAATTTCAGGGAACAGGTTGACAAATTTTACATACGTCGACAGCAAGAGAGCTCTTGTCATAGGAGAGCATAAATGGTACTGAAATATAACCAGAACAGGTCAATGTTGTTATCAGTGTCTTGGATCCATTCCAGCTACAAATCATCGCTTCTCATGTTGAAGGAACAACTAAACACCACCAAACCCACCTTGGAATGTAACAACTGGAACTGCACAAGCGGAGAAGATCGCTGATCTCCAGCTATCAAGTTTCCAAATTCACCCAGTATGTAACCACCAACTTTTACCATATTTTCATGGCAAGCAGGAGCTTGAAGAGCCTATAAAAGTGTCACAAAAAAAAAAAAGTGGATATGAACATGGTGTGACCTTGGATTTTGGAAGATTTTCTCAAAAGTAAAGTCACACTCTACCTCAAAAACAGTCTTGGCTGCATAGCCTTGAACGTCATCCCTATTGATAACTATCTGGATCACACGGTACCAAACTTCTTCAGATACATAATCTCCTGCTATTCTGATAAGATTCAGAATAACATCCACATACCATGTGTAGTCAGTGGCATATTTTTCGGCCAAAATAGCCACTTTTAGGACCTAAAAAATAAAAAAATAAAATATATTAATGAACAAACAAACCATTAAAGGATATCATTGCACAACTCTTCACGAAACTATTAACAACAGTGTACCATTTCCTCTCTGATAGAATAGTCTGCCGTTTCTAAGTAATTAAGCATCTCTTGCACAATCTCTTCAGCATTTGTTTTATCACACATGGCATAAAGAAGATCCACAGCTTGTTGCCTGACCGAAACATCTTTCTCCATCTTGAAGAAATGGAAAAGAGAAAATTATTATTATCAATGAATACATAGAAATCAAGTACAGTTTGTAAAGAACAAAGCTACCCAGTGTGAAAATTAAAGACTACCTTCATTGAGAGGATGACAACTTCTTGATGTTTCTTGACAGCCTCATGGGAAAACTCAGAGGTAGCGAGTAAACACATGGACTCTAGCGCAAGATACCTGAGATTAGTTTCACGGTTTGATAGAAACTGTCCGAGCTGATTGCAAGCCCGCACCAAAAGATTTGGTTCACTGTAAATTTAAGGAGCAAAATAAGTACACTTGAGAGTTTTTGCAGAGAAGAAAATGAGTGCCATGAACCATACCTGTCATTGTGGATGATTAAACTGATCGCTTCAAACAAAACGGCATTTTTAGCATTGGAGTGTTGAACTTTCTTCGATTTTGGTGCCTCCTGCGCCTTATTCAAAATAGTCTCCAGACATTCATTGAGACGTCCACGGACACCAGGATCATCTAACAAAACATGAGGTAACAATGGTAGTTACCAAAGACAGCACGTACAAATAAATTAATTTTCATTTGTAAAAATACCTGGTGGAGAATAATTTTGCAGTAATCTCAACAGCTTGACAGACAGCCAAGGTGCAGGAACAAAGTAGTAGGTGTAGTCTTGTAGATCTGTGTAGCTTGCCGTAACAATCTGACACAAAATAAAAATTATTACATGCAAAATACCAACAAATTTGTACCACATTTTTCTGCATACCAGTTACCTACCCTACTAAGTCTTGATACAGCAAGGCTTATGCAGCCTTTGTACTCTTCAGGATTCTTCTTCACCAGCGCATCAATAAGTGATGTAGCGGCAGTCACTACTCCCATGTGCTGATCGTTGAGGAGGTGGATGATGCGTGAAGTCCATTCACCACTTGGAATACATTCTTGTGAAGTGCGAAAAAGTCGGAGCAGGCATAGAGCAGCTGATTGCTTTACTACATCCATTGTGTCACTATTCCAGGAAGGAAAGGAAGGTTAGTGAGGTGACAGCATTGTTCTTGACAATGTACATTACATTTAACAACAGCTTACCCGGAAACAAGAAGCTTGGGAATGTCGTATCCAAAAGCTTCAGCCATTTCCTTGCTGCCAATGTTGGCAATGCATTGCATAGCTAGATTCAAATGAATAGGGTTGCGGGATTGCAAATCATTTTTGATGCTTTGGATTATTAGCTTGATAAGATCACTATTAGTGTTCACCAGCACAGATATGAAGAGATACCCCTGTTAAAAACACCAGAATGGTACAGAGCCCTGCCTACCTAAATATATTACAAAACAGACAACCTTTGGGTTAAGTGCTTACAATTTGTTTCTCTGAATACTTGTTAGATGACAACAAGTTAACAGCCTCCATATGTCCAAAGTCAATGTCATGGCCAAGAAGGAAGATAAAAAGGAGCTTGCAGACATACTTCTTTTTTTGATATCCATCTAATGTTCTATCACCTTTAAATTTGCTTCTGATATTGGCTAATTCTTTATTTATCCTTTTGATCTCAGACTCCTTACTCTTACCTGGTAAAGACAATGAGACACGGTCATAACACAAAAAAGAGCAGGTAAATCATTCTATGTAATACATGTCATACTTACAGTTACGGATGTCTGATATGAAGACAGACAGCCCCCGCATTCCATCCCCACGGACTGCAGGCATGGTTGAGCTCTCTCAGCCTAAGGAAAAAAAAGCATTACAGAAATCGTGCACAAGCTCTGCAGGCCATTGGGAAAAAACCGAAAATCTTTAGAAAATGCAAAAGCTGTAAAAGCAGACACAACATACTATAGTTTTAAGTATGATAGTTTAAACAATTTTTAAAAGATGATATTGAATTTCTCAAAAGAAACAGGCCAAAGATCATGAACCAAACAACTGAAGGGCACAGTTAGGTCATGGATAGAGTACTCAAACTGTAAATAAACCAACTGACTGTCCCAAACATATAGAGAGGATGGTACAAACCACTACAATGGGCATACAAAAACCACTTTAAAATCTCAACTAAAATCATAAGAAATTTAAAGGCAACTGACACTATGTAAGTCACCGTTAAAGTTTCTGAAAAAACACAAATCAAACCCGTAACATTGATAAAATAAGAATCAAAATTAAAATTGAAAAGCAAATTTGTGAGAAATGAGAAAATTGTTCAAAAATTTGGAAAACTAACGGGAAAACTAAGCAATTAATGTGACACAGTGATGTGGAACTATTGTCAAATTTGTCAAAGACAGGAGTAAACCCCGAGAGGACGAATATCTAAAACGAGAACAGCTTCATTAGATGAAGCACAGCTGAAAAATGATATTTGGGAAGATTTCAAGTAATGGACACACAGTATTGATTTTTTTTACAGAATGACAGAATGAGGTTATGCAGGTCCCCTGTACTTGTGCCCTGCGCATGATTTTAATTCCAGAAAACGTCAAATCGACCCGTCCCTCGAAAGGAGACTGCAAGAGTTAGAACGCAACGTGTGGACACCGCCCCCAAACGCCGACGTCCGGAAGAGAACCCTACGAAACACCGGGAGAGGAGCCCCTTGCTCGATTTCCAGCAACAGGATCGGGTTTGACAGGAGCCGAAGGCCCTGTCGTCAGATATTAAAGGATAAAATGACAGCACCCTGCGGCTCCTCCCTTTCCCCGTCTTTAGGAGTTCAAACACTTGACAGACCAGAGTTAATTGACAGCTTGACAGCCGACAGCCCCGGTCAAATGCACGATACATATCAGAATGTTCCTACGTTGACAATTTTCCTGCGGGCGTCCGGGGGCGGGTGTATCGAAGCCCCGGAGGCCCTGCCGTCCGGATAAGATGGAAGCTGAACGGCAAGGGTAAAAGTCGACGGTTTCAAGCACGGAAGGCAATACGTCAGGTTACGTAGAATGAATGAACAACTTGGCGCTGAATCTTCCCCGAGGTCCCTCCCCCTTAAAAGGTCTCTGTTCCAGTAATTTTTTACTGAGAAGTCCACCACCTAACACATTCACGCGGTCAGCAAATCGGCCACTCACTCGACAAAACAGTGCGACAAATGTGTGGTGACTAGATTCACCGACACGGTCGAAAACAGACTCGTAGCCGCTCTTCTTATTCCCAATACACGACGGTCGTCGCCATTTGCAGATCTTGCTTCCACCCACTTGGGGTGCGGTCCACAAGGGGCCACAGGGCTCACGAGACCAGTTAGAGATAGCGGGCTGGTCGACTACGGTCGCAATTTTTGGAACGAGATGGAAAACCCGAAAATAGGGAGGGCCCAAGCGAAAAGGCGAAAGTGAAGGAGAATCAACTGTTTACTAATAGCAACTTCCTCTTTTCCTTAAAATAAACTTCCTTTCTACGAAACTTCATGAAATCTAGATTAAATACATAGTGTTTTTGAGACTGTACACAACTTTGTCTGCATGGAGTAAATTATTTTCGTAAAGGCTTTCTATCTTTCTTCCACTTCTCCTCCTTCCCCTCTCCTTGTCATTTGCAATTGTTTCGTCTAACTTAACCCATTGGTGTGTTGAACCTATCTGGTATTTCAGTGTTCATCGTGCGTATTTCTCTGTGACTCGAGACTTTCAAGTTATAATAACACGGGTCCATCTGAAGCGTATTGGTGTGACAAGCTGCTACTGTTATAATTGGCTTCTTTGACAAATTTGCAGTTGCAGGCAATCATGGAAGAAAGCACTACTCTCTGCTCCAATTGGTAATTTTGACAGATATTATTTGTTGTACCGATTAAAAATTTTCTCCCGCACTTACTCTCTGCTGTCACATTGGTCATTGTCCACTATACTGCTACAGTTTTCATTCTATTCATTCTTCTTGAAAGGGATCTCTAAACTCCTTAAGGCTATTCCCTTTTCATCGCCATGACTGTTGAATGGTGAACAAATAGATCTCTTAGTATTACCCATGTTGCATTTAAAACATGTCCAGTTCACCTATTTCAATACGATTCAACACTCATAATATTCAACATACTCTATTATTACATACATTATAAATATCATCTTAATTCACCCTCTCTTATTTTATAATGTTCTGGAAAAATGTTCTAACTGGAAAATGTCTTGATCCTTTCTAGCCAACGGCCCATTGCTGCAAGTAACTTCGTTACTCACAGTGTTCATTGCCAACGTAATTTAACAAAATGTGAAAAGTGCGGTGAAGCTGTGCCTCGCTCATCTATGGAGGAGCACGAGGCAGAATTTCATGTGAAAGTCAACTGTCCTGATTGTCGTGTTTCTGTAGAAAAGCCTTTATTAGATGCTCACAAGGTTGGCAAAAATACTTCAAAACTTGGTCTCTGCAGTAATTATGAAGTTCTTCATTGTACTGATACAGTTACAATTTTTTATCAGAAAACTTCCTGTCGTTCCCGTCAACAAGGTTGTCCATATTGTGAACTTGATTTACCAGCTAGTGAAATGTATGAGCACAAAAACTACTGTGGAAGTCGCACAAAGAAATGTGAAGACTGTGGGGAGTATGTTATGCTCAAATATGAACAATTGCACCTTGAATCGAACCATGGGTTCCTGAAATTGGATGATGGTTAGTTACTCTTTGAACACCTTGTTTATTTACGGATCCTCAATCCTCAGCATAATCTATTCTAATCCTTTCTTGCGTTTCATAGAGCCAGGTCCAACTGCCACATGGATAAAAAATGACTTGGAAAGTGCAAATTCACGCTCTGCCAAGTCGAATAACAACAAAAAGCCACAACTTAACACTGGCAAATTCGATAATTCTGGTGAGTTTAGGAAATGATCTAGTACTCAGTGGTTGTGCATCGGTTTCTTATTTCAAACTTTTTCACCAGATGATGATGATGTAGAAGAAATTCCCAACTTATTTGCCAATCTCATGAAGAAGAAGAAAGTTGTAGGCACCACTCCACTTTATCCAGGAGTTGCATACCCTTTATCAGGTGGCCCTCAAAGAGTGGTCTCAAGGTCACCACCACCGTATCAAGATGTTCCAGATGAATCATCTGATTTGGTTGCTCTTCCATGTGAATTTTGTGAGGCCATGATCCCTGTAAATCAGCTGATTCTGCATCAAGTATGTTTTCTGGTTTAGTGCCCGTTGACAGTTTTTTATTAGTTACCTCTGCTTTTCCTTGTA
Source organism: Megalurothrips usitatus (assembly GCA_026979955.1). NCBI lineage: Eukaryota > Metazoa > Arthropoda > Insecta > Thysanoptera > Thripidae > Megalurothrips > Megalurothrips usitatus. The sequence continues at coordinate 11,253,340 of CM049598.1, read as the reverse complement.
AATTTTCTCATTAAACTTATTGTTTACAGACTGCATGTAGGATGGACATAACTAGCCTTGGAAAACAAACTAAAAAAGTTGAAACTGGAAAATTGAAGCCTAACTTTGCTGCATACCCTAATGATAAAGGCACGGATTTTGTTGTAGAAGAAAACAATTTTGAAAGCAATGCTTATGATGATGTTTTGGATTGGCGAAGGGAAGAAAATCCAGAATTATTTGACATTCGGAGAAATGCTATTGATGAAGGCACAGTTGATGTACGCAGAAATGACCTCACTGGAACATCATATGACGTATACAGAAATAGCATTGGTGGTACTGAAACATTTAGGCAAGATTCAGATGATGCTGATGTTTACTTACCCTGTGAGTTCTGTAGCGATGGATACCCTCCAAGCCTACTGCTGGAGCATCAGGTAATTATTATGTGGCAATATGTCATTTTTACGTTCTTTATTAGTGTAACTACCATATTCCTATTACCATGGTTTTTATTTGCAGAATGTATGTGAATACCATCCCAAGAATGTACCTGATGGAGCAGCACATGCATGGTCAGACCCACAGGTGGGTTAAATGTTTTGTATTTTCTCTTCAAATTTTCAGGCCACAATTTTGAACATTGGGTTATTTGTTTGTTAATTTTATTTGGTATAGGAAGGGGCAGCAGGCAGACCATCAGGAATTTTGGAAGCCTTGAGGGCTCGCAAGTTTGATGTCAAGGATTCGGACCAACATAGCAATGGTATGTTGTTCATTTCTAATTTTTTGTATTTGAGGAATCTTGAATCTTGAGAATGAGTTTACCATGTTGTAGAATAATAAAAACTGGTATAGAATCTATTACTTGAACTATTGCAACAGCAATGCCTTGCAATTATAAGGTAGTGCATGGTTTGAATAACTTGTGTGTATATCTCGCAGTAAAATTGGAACTTTCTGAGCTTCCTTGTGTTCCTGAACCTCCCAGAAGTCCCCCAAGACATGAGGTCATGCATGCAAAGCAGACTAGTCAGACTGGTATTTCTCCCAGAGCACGAAATCCCTTTATTGTACAGTCCACCTGTCCAACCATGAACACTGGTGATAAACACCATTCAAGCAGTTGTAGAGGGCTGAAACTAGACCGAAACAGAGTTGGTACCAAGCTCAGTGAGTCAGGGTCAGACAAAAATGAACTTAATCGGTCGGTGAAAAATTCCACAGCAGCTCAGTGTATCCGAAAACCTGGGGACCTTTGTCTGAGTTCTTTTTATCAATCAAAGCCTGGGAGCTACTTGTCAAAACTAAGTGGAGGAACAGTAATTTCTTCTGATACAAGAAAAGAGTGCTATTCTGTCAAAGGTTTAGAGAAGAAAAAACCTCCAGTGCAAGAAAGCACTGCAGTTCCAGTATTGACTTGTCCCCCTCATGAAATTTATTCAAGCCATCCTCTATACAAGTCAGGTGCAATATGTTCTGTAGCTTCTGATACATACATTCCTTTTCCCATGTGTTACCCAACAGTGCTAGTTCGGCCTTTAGTCTCTAATGTTCCATTTCCATTTTAGGTGCCCGGGGCAAAAGTAACATTGATTCCTACAATGATTTACGTGGAAACTTTACTGTGTAAGTATATCACTTGTATGTGCTTTTCTTATGGTTTTCTCACTTAGCACTATATGGTGTTCTCTTTACAGTGCAAGTGAATGGAGCGACGATAGTGATTCTCGTCCCACCTCAGCTACAGGAGCCATTCCAAAACAGAAGGCAGGAAAGCCCAGTTTTCCACGTGTGTATTTTGTCTAATATACTAACATTATTTAGGCTAATTTAAAGTGAAAGTCAAGCTTCTCGTACTTGCCCTGCATGGGCAAGATCTCTTTCAATAGCTGTTTTGTTGTGTCTTTCTTTATTTATTTATTTTCTCTCTTCGTTTTGATGAGCATTTGACAACAACTCGCCATTTTTTTCAATAATTTTCATATCTAACCACCAGCTTACAAATTTGCTGCCTAAGCTATTGTGAGGCATGAATTGCTGACAGTATTTCTTACTTAATTAGCTCAATAATTTTCTGTTGTAGACTTTTGTCTTTGTGTAGGGAAGGGATTAAATGTTTGCTGTATGCCCATCGTTGTAACAGCTGTAAAGGTATCGCAAATTGTAATAATTCCCCTTTGTATGATTTTCAGGCAAAGTCAACCAAGAAGTACAGAGCTCCAGATCCACCAACGCGGTGAGGCCTAGCAGTTCACGTCCCGTTAATCAACATACTCAGAGAATTCGTATTCGAAACAATCTGAAAAATGATGATGATGATGATGATGATGAATAATTTATTCTGTCTTGTAGATCAATTTTTCTGGGGGTTCTTGTGAAAGGACTCTCAAACTGATAAGCATCATCTTGCTTTTACTTACTTTATCAGTATCTTCTAATGTGTCATTAAAAATTCAATATGTTGCAAAAAGAGACCAAATAATTGTTACTTATATGTCTGTGAAACGGGTCATGCTCACACTTATTTCTTATACTGCTTATCTTATAATTTATGTATGTTTATTTTTAGCAATATCGAGACGTTGCTACATTTTCTACTTTCCTCATCATGTCTTCTAATTATATTTTAAAATTTTCCTGGTTACCCAAAAATATGTTTCTCTTTAAGTTTTTATTTTTATCTTGTTGCTGGTCCAATGATGTCCTTTGCTCATCCACAGAATGCAATATTTATTTTGCCATAGCCATGAAATTGACAACTTAAACCTAGTCTTTCTGTATGAGCAGATTTCAGTTTATCATAGACCAGCTTATTTTTTGTTTTTAGTCTCCGCCTGCATTAGGGTTGTAAGGCCCTACTTTAATTTTCTCTTTAAAAAATTGTCATAACAAATTGTGATGGTTGTATATTTTGGCTTCTTTAACTCTATTTATTGCCCTAAGAATGACTGTCATGGTCAGCAATTGCTTTGTCAGTCAAAGCTTTTGTGTGTTAAGTATTTGAAAGAAACCTTTGTTTCTTAATGTGATAACTAGGGATTTTTATAATGTATCTAATCTATCCTTGTAAAGAGCAATATGGCTGTTGAACTTTTTTTTCTTTTTTTTAAAAAAAAATTTGTTTCAATTGAAATGTTAACAGAAAAAATTAAAAGTTATCTATTTGTAGATTGTAACAAGAACACACGTTTACATGTTTAGTCATCTCAAACTGACCAGATAATGACTGTGGTATGTCAGTAGGTCTAGTTGTTCCTGATAGAGTATTTTTAGAAAATTCATAGCTTGTTACAATTTGGAATACAACTGTTTCTTTAAGTCCATACATAGTTCACTAAGATGTGCGCACGCACAACTGTGTATGGTGTTAGTGAAGTATTATGTGATGTTTTTTGTATGTACGGCCTTATAATACAGATTTTGTGAAATGGGAGTAGATTGATGATTTTCTTACCAGGATGTTATCAGTTTTTCTGGAAACACCTACTGCTTTGCTAATCCTACTATTGTCAGGGTCTCTTTTTCAAAATACCTATTTTTTTAAATTTCTAAAGTGTTTATCAGCTCCTTCAACAATTTGTTTTGCCATCCATGGCATTGGACTTCTTCATCTGTTCCTTATTACGTTGAGTTTAACACTGGCCATATGTGATTTTAATATTCTGTGCTGTGAATGTATCACGTTGGTAAGAGATGAAAGGTGTATCTATATCATAAGACTGGAGTCATCTTGATAAGGTGTTGCTTAGTCAGTATACCATCCATGCTAAATGTAACTTGACTTAGAGGTAGCTCAAGATTATTGTGATAGTTATTACTTTTCATGTCTCTAAACCCTCTCCTGTAATTTATTTTTATTTTTCACTCTGTGTGAGTCAATTGGAGATCATTTTTTGTGGAAAAAAACTCCAAGTTTGATTGAACTGTAGGGTGAAAAATTTTAGACTGTGTATTATAATTTCTAGTTCATTTGTCAAATTTGTGCAATTACTTCTCCTACTTTTCCCACACCGAAAATCCCCAGAAGTAGAATAGGAGTCAGACCTGATGTACACCACTTTGACGTAAACTCGTCACCGAGAGTGGGTGCAGTGTGAGTCAAGTTTGACCGACCTCGTTAACGGACGAACACAAAACACCTTTCGGCCGTACCCCTTTATTCCGGCCTGCCCTCGGCCCCTTCCCTCTTTCCACAGCACCATATTGAGGGGGGGGGGGCGTCAGGCCGCAGGAAGCCCCCACCCCTGGCAGGCCCGTTGGAGAAGCGGCTGCGTGCGGGAGTCTCCCCATCCCTCCTCGGTTTCTCCGACGTCATCAGCGAGGCAGCCATAGCGCCATGGTGCCCCACGCCCCGCCCCACCCCTGTCCCGGAGCCCCTAGAGCCTCCACCGGAGGGAGGGGGGCGCCGTGGCCCGTACCGTGCCGGTATGGATTTTCAGGACGGAACGTAGGAAGCGACTGTCTCACTTCACCCGCCCCCGCCCCCGCAGCTGGACCGGCCCGCGCGCACCCGCCGCACTGGACCACCGCCCCCACCCCCGCCCTCACCCCCGAGCCCGCTGCCGCTGCCGCGCTGGGTAAGGGCGGGGCTGGCGCGCTGGCGCAGGGCTTGGCTCTGCCAGCTCTGGCAGGGGTTGGCTCTGCTCGGCTCCTGGCCCGGCGGCTCCGGCAGCACCAGCACTGCGGGCCCCACTGCAGACGCACCGGGGCCCTCGTGCCTCGCGTGCGCTCGCGGGCCTTTGTCTGCTCAGGGAGGAGATAGAGAGCAGCGTGCCGCGCGTGCGTGCCACGGGCGTGTCGCCGGCGTGCCAGGGGCGTGCCAGGGGCGTGTCAGTGGGTACCTGCCGGCTAACCCGGATCCCCGACGGCCATGGCGCAGTTCGTCACGTCCCTGCAGCCGTCCCTCGACATCTCGAGGGGAGGCGGCCACCCTCCGATACCACACAAGCCGCGCAGCAGCGATCACCACGATAAGGACAAGGACCACCACCACAAGGAGCAGCAGAAGCAGCAACAGCAGCGGCACCACAAGGAGGAGCAGGCGTCCGCTAGCGCCAGGGCCGCGGCTGCAGCCGCTGCCGCCGCCGCCGCTGCCGCCGCCGCTGCAGCAAGCAGCGTCCAGGAGCAGAAGGTGAGCAGTGGACAGGACAGGACTCACGCCGTGGTAACCCTGGCTGCCCTGGCCCGCCCCGGCCACCTGCCTACCGCACCGGGCCTGCCACTGCCGTGGCCACTGCACGCATCACGCATCGCCTGTTTCGCACTCACGTCAAAAATAAAATTGTTTTCACAAAGAAAACCACTGCAGTTGTACAAATATTCGTTTATTTTTACCGCATCTTTTTGTTTGTATCATTCATTATTGAAAACATCGAACGCACATAACAAAAATGCTATCATTTGTTTAATTTGTATAGAGAATGATTACTATCTCTCCTCTATGATTTCGCCGCAAAGTTCAAGTTTCTGGCTGACTATAATTTTTGTATGTATATTTTGTTGTTATTATTATGATTATTATTACTGCGTACTTAATATAAATATTTTCTGTATGATTTTTGCTTGATTATTATATTTATGTTTGTTGAAAGGAGTGGTTTGAGATCTCCAACGACACCGTTGGGAATAATAAAGGTGAACTCGACACTTTTGCTATCGGCCAAAAGATCGAATCCCATCCGTCCCGTCCCGTCCCGTCCCCCTCCCCTTCCCCCGCCCCCCGCCCCGTACGAGAGCGAGGCGGGGGGAGCAAGTGTGCCCTTACTAGGGGTGGGGCTGCTGCTGCTGCTGCTGTCCCCGCACTCTCCTCTGTCCCTGAACAGCCCCTCTGCGTGTAAGGATGGAAGGAGAGAGACGGATACAGCGGGCGAGACACAGAGAGAGAGAGAGAGAGAGGGAGGGGGAGGGGGGATGCAGCAGAGAGTGTGAGGGAGGGAGGGGGTGCGCGGGTAGCAGGGCGCACAAGCCGGGTTCGAGCACTGTGCCCTGCCCAGCCCTGCCGGCCCTGCGGCCCTGCGGCCCCACCCCATGCCGCGCCGGAGCCAGCCTCTGGCCTGGCGTGCTACCCCCTCCCGGGCTGCAACCCGTTCCTGTCCTACTCGCAGCGCCGCGTCGGAGGGCCGGCAAAGAGAAGGCGTAACGCCGCGGCCGGTGTTCGAACCTGCGGCGACCCACGGCACCCACTCGCCTCCTCAACACCGACCCTACCACAACCCCCGTTCGCAGGGGAGAGAGAGAGAGAGAGAGGGGGGGGGCGGGGGCTACCTACCCCGCCGTCAGGATGGGGGCTTAGATAAGGACGCGGCTGCGGTGGTGTAAGTGCCTTGCAAATTGGATGGGAGAACGCGACCCCCGGGAGCACACGGACAAGGATCCGCGGCGCCGACCGAGAGAGAGAGAGAGAGAGAGAGACAGGGAAGGGCGCCCAGCGACACGGGTTCTAGCCGATTTCTTTTCCACCCCGGCCACGGCAGCATCAGCCAAAGCCCGCACATTCCTTTAATTTCCAGCCCGGCCTCGGCATTTAGTGTCCGGCCCCCGCCGGAGGCACCCGGAGGGTCCCGCGCCCTGCTTCTTGGCACTGACCGGCGAGAGACCGCAGCGTGGGGACCCCGTCCGCTCCGGCCCCGTCCTGGAGGGAGGGTCTGCTGTGACGGAGGGGGGCAGTTTTTCTGGAACAGCAGCTCCAGACCTGGAGAGAGCGAGGGAGAGGGAGAGAGTTTTTGGCTATTGGGCGCGAGGCCGGGGGTGGCCAGGATTTCTGGGGGTGACGAGGTCGGGGACGCGGTCCTCTGCCGCCGCACCACGGTTAGCAGTCGTACGAAAAATTCAGCGCGCCGCGTAGAGGGGTCGGTGAAGCCAATGAGTTTGATCGGTGGGCTGACAGGAGGGGGGGGGGGGGCTTCGGGAAGGCGCCAGTCCGGAGGGGACGCGGGGCCGGGGGGCGGCGCCGCCCGTATATGTGCCAGGCCGCAGGCCAGCCGGCGCCGCGGCCGCCCCCCCCCCCCTCTCGTCCCGTCCCGTCCAGCGGGGCGAGTGGAGTGGGTTGGTCGTATTGCATCAGCCCCCTTCTCTTCTCTTCCTTCCCGTCCAGCGCCGCGCCCCCGGCCCGGCAGCCGCGTTCCCACCCTTGACAAAACGGCGCACGGCCTGGAGCGGAGCGGACGTATTCCATGACGAGCCGCCGCTGAAGGCTGCCACGCCCCCGCCACCCCCGCCACGCCGTGCTCCCGTCTCCATGTCGCCGTGGCCGCCGCCAGCCGTGCCGGGTACGCAACCGTGCCGCCGCTCGACATGAGGGCAGGAGGGTTGCCTACCCGGCCGGCGCCCCCCGGCTGTACTCCCCTGCGTGCGGCGGCCGTGGCGTCCTTGAGGAGGTGACCTCGGCTCGGGGGGTAGCGCCGCGCCGCCGCCACCGGTTATGTCGGACGACAGCCGGCGCCACCCCCTCCCCCTCCGCGCCCCCGCGACCCGGCGCCCCCCGCCCCCCGAATATATACCTCTCCGCCTCACGCCACTTCCGCGAGTCATTCCAGACGAATGAGGCCGCGGGTCGGGTCGGGTCCGCCTCGTCGAGTAGAAGTATTTTCGCCCAGATCGGTTAGGAGATTGCGACGGGATAGCCTTGAACGCCCGCTAGGCTATGCGGCGCCCTCTGTGTTTCCCCCCCCCCCCCTCCCCTTCTGACAGCCCGCACCCCCGCCCCTCACCCCCGCCCCGCGCCGCGCCCGCACCCTTCCCTTGGCTAGGACAGGAAGAGTGCACAACAAGCGGCGGGATGGGGGTGGCAGGGGTGGGGATGAGGCCCCTCATCAGGAGGGGGCTCCTCCCCAGTCATCCCCGGACGTAAAGCACAGACCACACATCGTGTCCACCCGCGCTAATGTTCCGAATGTCAAGACGAAAAAGTGTGTTATTTTTTTGAAATTTCAGAAACATTTGAGATTTTCTAACTAATTTTTTTCGGGCGAATTTCCAATAAATTTAAAATGACTCGAAAATATTATAATTTCAAACTGTATAATGAAGGCTGGGATGGAGAGGGCGGTGGCGGACAGAAGCGGCAGCGGTGGCCTCGTCTGTTTCAAATTGAGCCGTATCGGATCACGGCCGGTTGTCCAGGCTGACCAGTGAGGCGGCGGGTGCGGCAGGCAGCCCATCCATGCGCGTGTGTGTGTGTGTGTGTGTGTGTGCGTGTGTGTGTGCGTGTGTGTGTGCGCGGGGGGGGGGGAGGCATGGAGTGCATGCACTGCTCCTTGTGGCGTCAATGGATGCGCTTGGAAATAGACCTGCGCGCGCCGCGCGTGCCTCCGCTATTTCCGTCTCACACTCTCCAAGGGCTCCCAACGGAACCGAGCACGCACACATACGCACACACACATACGCATACCCGATCTCCCGCTCTCACTCCAACGCACGCGCGCCGCCGCGGCTGTATACCGTACCGTGTGTCCCACTCATACGGAAACACACAAACCCCCGGCCCGCGCCACTTAGTGAATGAGATCGGACGGGATCACTCCGCGAGTCGCGAGGCCGGCCAGTCCCAGCCAGGCCACGATGCGGTGCGAGGCGAGGCGGCTTCACCTGCCTCCCCTTATCCGAACACTGGGCGTGCCTGTCTCTGTGCCCTGCCTGTCTGCCTGCCTGTCTGCCTTCCTGTCTGTCTGCCTGCCTGCCTGCCTGTCCTGCGCGCGGAGCGTCCTGTCTGGCAGGAAGCGTCCCCGTACACACCGGGTTGCTTGCATACAGTGCACACCAGCGGGCTTATGTGCACGTCGCCATCGGCTGGCGGGCACATGGCACACGTCGATCGGACGCTTGTTACTGCCTACGTGGCTCTGTCTCTGTCGCACTCGTGGGGTGCTACATGAAAGGGAAAGAGAGAGAGAGAGAGAGAGAGAGAGTGATGGAAATCGCGATGCGCCTGGCTGCGGCGCCTCTTAGGGCGGATTATTGCAGGTCTCGTCCACGACGGAGTTGGTTAGGTCCCGTGGCGGGTAGAACCCAGTTTTTAGGACGGAATGTCGCAGAAGTGAGGTACCGATGCGATGACGGGAGGCGTTTAGCAGGATGCGCGCCGGACCTGCGCGGCCTGAGGGGCAGAGGAAGAGGAGGGAAGACGGGGAACGTGGGGAGAGCGAGAGAAAGAGAGAGAGAGAGAGAGAGAGAGAGCAGGAGAGAAAGAGAGAGAGAGGCAGAGTGAGGGAGAAAGAGAGAGAGTGCGAGGCAGAGTGAGGGTGAGAGAAGAGAGAGAGAGAGAGAGAGAGAGAGAGAGAGAGAGAGAGAGAGAGAGGCGTTCGAGTTCAGTATTTTTAGTTCATCTCCCTCTCCCGTTCAGACAGAGCCAGCAGCGGGGCCGTGTCGAGCCAGTCAGCCTGCAGGACCGGACAGAGCCTTAGGACCCGGGCAGAGCCAGAGAGGAGTCGAGGTGGGAGCCCCTCCCGACGGAACCGACCCCGCGTGCACCGGTCGGCGTGCGTGCGTGCGTGTGGCGGCGCGTGCCGGCAGTACATTGATGCGCAGCGGTCGCGTGCGTGCGTGCGGGCGTGTCTGTGTGTTTTACGTGGTGCCGCGTGAGCTGATGTGACTCCCCCGGGAGCAAGGCAGTCTCACGCAAGTCCCGCCGCCGCCCAGCCTCCCAGCCCCCCAGCAGCGGACCCCCCGCAGAGTCATGTTCAAGAAGAAGTTCCCGTCCCTCTCCAGCCTCGGGGTGAGTCAGTCGCGACGTGTCTCACCAACTAAACAGCGACTCCCCACCGTCTTGCGGGGAACACTGGCGAAATGCGAGGCGTTTGTCATTGGCCGGGCTCCGTCGGAGGCATCAGAGGCCGCGGCGCGCGCAGCGAGCGCTTGTTGGTCTAGCCTGGTGGCTTTCGGACCGCGCCGCCGCGGGGATATGTATAGACTTTCGCCCGCCGCCGCCACCCCTCCCCGCCGCTGCTGCTGCCGCCGCCGCCCCCGGCGACGCCCCCGCGGCAGGCCGGCCGCCACGGCCGCAGCGGCACGACCCCGTCAACACAGCACATGTACAGCACGCCACAACACCCGGCGCCGCCGGCGCACACAAGCAAGGCAGCAGCAACAACAGCAGCAGCCTCGCCGCTCGCTTCCGCTGCCAATAATTCGCACCCACGAATCCATCAATGGTAACACCGCTGCGGCGGGGCGTTACGGGCTTCTGTATGGACGCCGGCGAGGTACCCTACCGGACGGGACGCGGCGCAGCGCAGAGCCTCGGCGACCGAAATGTCAGGGCGCTTGGCATTTCGGGGTCCCCGCGGCCCGCGGCCCGCGGCGCGGCGGCCTCCGCAACTCCGCACCGCTCCGATGGGGTGGGATTCCCTCCCTGCACCGCCCCCCCCCCCCCCCCCCCCCCCCCGCCCCGCCCGGCCCCGCCCGCGGCGCATCCCTGCAATCCCTGCTTGCAGTGGCACGCCTCACTGCTTGAACAAATCGAAAAGCTAATTTTAAGTTTTTTTGTTCTTTGAAAAATTTTACCCAAATAGTTGATAGTGGGGGGGGGGGGTGATTTTCAAATTGTGTCAACAATTATTTTTTTTAGAAATTAACCTTTTTTGAAATTTCCATCAATACTGTTGGGAAATTCGTAGAAAGATTCATTGGAAAACGTCCCAAATGCTCTGAGATTTCCCACGGAAAATTCGCGTGGTAGGCAGGGTAGGCAAGCCCTCCGTGCGCGCGCCGTGGGTGGCCTACACCCTGCAGGGCGTGCTCTGCTCTGCTCGGCTGTGCCGGCGCGTCGGTCCCAGACGGTGTTTGCGCCCGCGCTGTTTGCAGCGGCCCAATCTCCCCCGCGGCCGCCCGGCCGCGCCGCACCTCTCCGATGCAAAACAATCTGCCCCCCCCCCCCCCCCCGCGACAACCCGGCCGGCTAGGCCACGCGGCCACACCCTATTCCAGGCGAAATCATGCTTTATTCAATGGCCTGCCTCCATCGGTTTCGCACTCCACGGCGGCGGCGTTGTGTGCGGATGACGCGGGAAGGGAGGTCCTAGCGGGGGGCGGGGAGGGTCTAGGGGGGCTGCGCGGCGCCGGTGGGGCCCCCTTTGTAGGCGCGCCCCTGCAGCCCCGCCCGGCCCCGCCACACTGCGCCCCCACACGACTCGGCCTCACAGGAGAGTGTGCCATCCTTGCCTGTATTCGAATCCACGCTCCCCCATCCCTAAACTTTATTTATTTGTCAGTTCGTTTTTTATGTCGGTCGAGTGGTACATAGCCGTGCATGCATAGCCGTAGCAAACATTTTTGTGATGCGGTGGTGCTGGTGCTGGTGCTGGTGCTGGTGGTGGTGGTGGTGGTGGTGGTGGGGGGGGGGGGGGGAGGACCCCGCTCGATAGCCGTGCTGGCCGGCCCCGGTGCCGCCGCCCGCGCCGCCGCGCCCGTACCCAGCAGCGGGTACACGCGGACCCTGGCACGCATAAGGCACCGAGGCGCGTTCAAGAACCGAGAAAATAAAATTAATAATAATAACAATAATAAAATGGGAGTTACGGACCGTGGCGGTGTTCAGCGCCCGGTCTCAGTCGCGGACCTGCGTCTGCTGCCTCCCCCGCAGGCCGCGGCCGTCTTGTCGCCCACGGCCTCGGGAAGCTGTGGCGAGTGGCCCGGGTCAGGGAGTGGCGGGGCGCGGCTGCACCGATCGGCTAGGAAACAGCCCCCTCCCCCGCCTCCTACCCTCCCCGCGCGGAACCGGAGCGGGGAATGCGCCAACTTGGAATCTGGGGCAAACAGCTAACCTCCGGGCCGCCGGGCCTCCCGGCCGCCTCCGGGTCGGGGGTGAGGGAGGGAGCGGAGGGGGGCGGAGGGGGTGGAGGGGGTGGAGGGGGCGGAGGGGGTGGAGGGGGTGGAGGGGGTGGAGGGGGCGCAGGAACGGGTGCCGCGCGGTGCTGGAAGCGGTAAGAAACGGCTCACGAAGCTAGTGTCACAAGTGCAACTCCCCCCCCCCCCCCCCCCCCCACCCCGGCCCCCAATTCCGCTTTGGGATTTGAAAGGTCATCACTAGAGATTAAGAGGGTATTCCGCTGAAGCCAAACCGAAAGCTAGAATAAGGCAAGAAGTACTCAAAATTCATGACGAAACTATATCTACAGGTCGGTCCAAACACAGAATGTTTTTTCGAAGAAATTGAGAAGTTTGCCAGGTTTTGGCGGCTTGGGCGACTGGGTAGGTCCTGGTTAAGTTTCCTTAAGTCCTCTGAGCCTTCGACAGAAAGTGACATCAGAATCGGGGACTCTACTTTCCTTGTGAGGGCGGACGCGGACACTGGCGGGAAGGGCTGGTCTCAGGAGTCTCAAAGGGAGACTGGCAGGCCCAGCAGGGCTCGGCAGGGCCTCTGCGCGGCCTGGCGGTTGCCCCCGGCGACCAAGGGCAAACAAGGAAAGTTCAGGGTGAGGCGAACCGCCGCCGCCAGCCGCCGCCCGCGCACAGCCTGAGGGTGGCCCCGCACCACGAGGGTGCCGCCGGCCGGGTACCGCCGCCCGCCACGCACCCGCGGGTGCCCGCCCCGCCCCGCCCCCGGCGCCTCTTGTCTCTCATCAGCTCATTCGTGTGACGGCGTCCTTCGTCGGGGTAGATGGCGCCTCCGCACGACTGCGATTCCCTCCCCGACCCGGCGTCCCGCTCCTGGCGCCGCGCCCGGGCGGGGAGCCGGGGGCGGAGAGCGGCGGGGAGAGGAGAGCCCAGAGAGCGCGGGCGCCAGAGCCACCAAGGCACCACCCTGCCGTTCCCATGCCCGCGGCACCGCGGCACGCAGGGAGGGCGGAGGCCGGCTTTGCCTGCACGACCGCCGACCACCGCGGCACAACACGGACACGGCGGCTTGACAGGCTCCAAGGGGCTCTCTAGCGGCGGCGGCGGCGACAGGCCTCTCTGACGTCCGCGTCTGCGGGGGCGGAGGTGGTGCCATGCAACCGCGGTCGTCCGGCCCAACTTTCGATTCTGCATGGCGCGCGCCGCCGCCACAGCAGCCACAGCAGCCACCGCCGCCTCAACCCGTGTCTACGTGTGTTTTCGTGGTCAAGGTTGACGAAGCCCCGGCACTGCACTGAGTCAGGAGTCGGGCTCGGGCAGGTGGGGGCGGCACGGGGGTGGGACCGAGGGGGGGGGGGGGCAGTGGTGAGGGGTGATGTGCGTGTGCGTGCGCGTTAGCCGGACAGACCACCACCACGCCCACCCCAGGGTCCCCTCCTCCGCTGCGGGTCTTCTGCACGCCCGCCCTCCCGCCGCCCACAAGGCGCCTTGCGGCTAGGCCACCGCCAGACACTCAAGACTCGCCCGCAAAGCGGGTTGCCTATGCCGACTTCGTAAGGCGGCAGCGGCGGCGGATGGTCCGGTCTCTCTCTCCCTCTCTATCTCTCTTCGGCGGCAGCACATCACGCCTCCCCCGTGAGCGGCTCGCGGCCGCCGCCGCGCCGGTCCCCTCGGCTCCGGTCGGCTCGGCTCCGGTCAGCCCGGCTCCGGGCGGGCGAGGCGAAGTCGGCGGCGCACGAAACGATCCGACCCGCTCCACCCGAACGAGAGCGGCGGCCGCCGCCGGCCCCCGCAGCCCCCCGCCGACCCCCGCCGGCCCGACCCGAACCCGGGCGGGCGGGCGGGCGGGCCGCACTGCAGTGCGCTCGGCTCGGCTCCCACCCTGCGGCGCGCGGCTCGGCTGCGCTCGGCCGCGCTCGGCTGCGCTCGGCCCGGCGCCGCGGCAGGACTCGGCTCCGCTTCGTGGCCCGCGCTGCCCGCTTCGTGTGTGTCAGTCAGTGTGCGTCCGGAGTCCGGCGGCGGAGCAGGTTCGTCGGCGACCCGAAGCACGGCATGGAGAAGGCGACGCTGCCGGTCCGTCGCTAGGATGACATTTGAGTGGTAGTGCGTGCGTGTACGTGCGTGCGTGTGTGTGAGAAACTGCGAGTCGCGGCACTGCCCGTGACGACGCCGACGCCCCTGTGACGAGCGGGGGAGGCGTGCCCCGCAGGCCGTCGCCATGGTTACCGAAGCGCCTGTCACGCAGGTGAGTGGAGTGGGTTTAAAAAAGAAAGGAAGCGGTGGGCAGGTCCTGCCGAGTCCTGCCGGGCTGCACCGGGCTGCACGGGCCGCCGGGGCTGGTGCAGGGACTGCGGGCACCCGTGGGCTCCGTGGCTGCGTGCTCACCGCCCCCCGCCCCGCCGCGCCCCGCCTACGCCCGCCTCACCTGCCCACCTTGTGCGTCCGCACCGCGCCGGTCCTGTGGGCCTCGGGTCCATACGGCTCCCCGGCGCTGGAGCGCCCTGGAAAGCCCTGGAGACCGGGCCCGGATGTGACGACTGGGCTGAAAGCCTTAAGGTCCGTGCTTAACGGCCTTAAGGCCCGTGCTTAACGGCCTTAAGGCCTTTGCATAAAGAGCCGTAAGGCTTGTGCTTCAAGCTCTAAAGGCCTGTGCTCTTGGAATACGCGCTTGGTCGGTGTTTTAAAAAGCCGTGGGGTTTTCAAGGCCCAAAAGCCGCGGAAGCTTTCCGCGCCGCCGCCTGTAGAGCCGCGCCGACGTCCTGGAGGGCGCCTGGAGGAGCTCTCCCGGAGGGGGAGGGACGGCGGGGGCGTGGCGGCCGGAGGGGCGGCGGGGGTGGGCGGGCGCCACCGTTCGATACCGCGGGCTGCGTCCCGCTGGCGTGCAGGGCCGCCGGAACCCGGAACACTCCGAAGCGAACGGCCGGGAGGCCCGGAGCTGCTGCCCGGAGCCCGGCGGTCGCAGCCTGTACCGCAGCCACTCCAGCTGACGCCCTGCCGCCGGCCCGGGGGTGCCCGGTGCCCGGGGGTCGGAATGTATAATAAAACACAAAGTTGGGGCCGCCGTGTCCGCGCCCGGCCAATATGCTAATGCGTCGGGAGCACGCGGAAGTGGGAGGCCGCGAAGCCGTCGATGGCGGCCGGCCACAAGTGAGGTGGGAGCCGAGCGCCCGTAGGGGTGCAAGTGAGAGGGGGCGGGGGTGCGGGGCGCGGGGCGGTGAGCGAGAGAGAGGGGGGGGGGGGCAGAGCGTTCGGCACCAACGCCAGGGCAAGGAGCGCCTCCGAAAAATCAATAAGTTGACCTTTCCAATGGGAGCGTGACTGCTACCGACCGAGACTGGGCGCCAGTGGCTCTGGTCTACCTACCCGCACACACACACACACACACACACACACACACACACACACCACCCCCACCCCTTATCAACGCAGTGTGTGAAATTAGGTCAGCGCTAGGGAGACACACTACCCGCGTGTGACTGGCGCCCCCCCCCCCCCCATCCCCCCGGGGACCCGGGCCGGCTGTCTGTCTGCCGTATACCGTATCGACCCCGACCGTCCTGCTCCGTTTACAGCAGTTTACCTTGGCGTATCGCGTGCGCTCGGCGGCGCGGGTTCGAATACTGTACCCGGTACCCGTGCGGTTGGGACCGTTTTGTACTTTGGTACTCGCCGCCGCCGCCCGCCCCGCAACGCCCATGTGTTGCGCTGCCGTCGTCGACGGGCCGATGTGATGTCGATAGGGCCGACCCAAGGCGCTAACGACGTTAACATGCCCCCCCCCCCCACAGCCTCCCGCCGCCGCTAGCTGTATCGCGTATATCCTTCACATCCCCGCCGCCTCCCCTCCTCTCTCTCCATCTCTGTTCCTCCGCCAGACCAGCAGCCTTATCCGGCACAGGTGTGCGCCTCTCTCAGCTGTGTGCGTGTGTGAGTGTGTGTGTGCTCAGCTGAGAGCAGCTGCGTGACTCAGCGGCGCCGCTGTCCGTGTGTGCGCGAATGTGTGGGTGCCCCCCCCCCCCCCAGTGTGTGGGTGCCCCCCCCCCCCCTCCCTCAGTGTGTTCGTGTCTTCCTTGTCCCCCTTCCCCTCGCCTCCGTCCCCTCACGCGCCACGACCATACTGCGGCGCTAGCCTCTTCCCGCTTCGTTATTTTCAAAATATCCCGCGCCCCGCACAAGTTCACGGAGCCCCTATTCCGGAGCCTTTTATATCCCGGGTGGAGCAGAGAGGAGACGTGGCCTCCCTCCTCCCGACGTGGTCCCCTCCTGTACGCCCTGCTGGTGCCTAGCCGGCGAGACAAAAATGTTCCGCTGCCTGACTTTAACTTTCTTTCCGCCAAAAGACATCCCGTTAGGAGCGGTGAGGAGGAGAGGACTGCGGGGCGGCGTCGGCGGCGGCGGCGGCTGGCTGGAGACCGCTAGGCGGCGACGCTAAAGAGAATGCAACTGTCGGGATCAAAAGAGTTAACCGCTTCGCGGGCGGCGCAGCCGGCCTGCCCGCGGCTAGCGCTGCTAGCGCTGCCAGCGCACAGCCCCAGGCCCTAGACCAGGCGGCCTAGACCAGGCGGCCTAGACCAGGCCCTAGACCAGGGCTCCTTAAACGACCTAATGGCGCTGTCAAAACCCAAGTCGTGCACTGCGATGACGGAGTCGCGTGCTCCAGCTCCAGATGGGGCCGGCGGGCAGCGGACAGGCCCGCCCCGCGGCCGCGGCCTCGGGCCAACGCGCCCCTCCGCCGCCTCTGCTTGCTGAGCGGGCCTCGCAGGGTCTGCAGGGCCTGGGGCCCGGCCCAGCACGCGCCACCGCCGGATGGATGGATGGCGGAGTTGGAGCCGGTCGGAGCAGCGCCCGATGTGTCCGCGTCCTTCCCGCGTCCCGCCGGCAGCGTCCCGCCCGCCGCGGCCGCACATCCCGCTCGTCCCGTCCGTCCCGCCTGCTCCACAGCGCGCTCGTAAAAGCGGACGACGCATCATTTGACGCGGCGTGGCGTGTGACATCACGGGCACGCCGGGCACGGGCGGCGCAGTGTGGGCACTGCCAGGCACCGCCAAGAGAGGACCCCGCGGGGCCGCGCACCCGGGTCACTCAACAGTATACACCAAGGTGATTCAGAAACGCCGCACGTTTTCTGGGATATGCAACATCCCGCAACGCACCATCTCCGTCTCTTACTGGCTCGGCCGGACGCGTGAGACAAAAAGAGACGGAGCTAGTGCCTTGCGGGTTGCACATCCCCAAAAAAAACCGCGGCGTTTCTGGATCACCTGGTTTGTCAAATACAGGCGCAATAGCCCGAATTATTCAAATTTTATAGCCGTTTTTGGGTCGTTTTTGCCTGTTTCTTTGAAATCCTGACAATTTTGTGGCGTATATTAGAGCATAATAGGCGTACAGTAGCTTCGGAGCATCCATGAGCCGTTTTGAGATCATTATTCGATTTTTAAAGTAATTTTAAAAAAACATTCTCAGTGCACTCATATTCAACCGATACGACCTCTCCTGCCATGACCGCACGCTGACCTCTCTCCCCCCCCCCCCCCCTCTCTCTCTCTCTCTCTCTCTCTCTCTCTCTCTCGCTCACGCACGGACACAGTTCCCACGCACTGTGCAACGTGTGGAGCAAGAGACGGTCAAGTCCAAGGCCGTTCGGCCGGATGAGATTAACATAAGTAACGAAGGTGCGGCTGGTTATTGACTCCCCCCCCCCCCCACCCCCCGTGTCTCTGTCTCTTTCTCTCTCTCTCTCTCTCCCTGTATCTTTCTCCCTCCGTCCCGCTCACATCCGCAGAGACTAACGGGAGACAAATATCTTCCTGAAACGTGTTAATCTAATTTATCGACGCCCCGGTGCAGCGGTGCTGCGCGCGCCGCTGTTTGTTGGGGTGTTCTATACATCTCTGTCGCACTTCCAGACCTCCCCTAGCCGCCGCGGTGCGCGAGTGAGACGAGACGATAGTGTAATTCGTACGAATCGTCACCCTCAATGACGTCAGTCCCCTCTTCGGGCCCCCCTTCCCCATGCCCTCGTTCTCTCTCTCTCTCTCTCTCTCTCTCGCTTACTTTCAGAGAGTCCCCCCCTCTCTCTCCCTCTATTGATTCAGAGCCTTCCCGCCGCCCCCTTTTCTCTCTCCCTCCTGCCGGTGTCCGTGCGTGTGTGTGTGTGTGTGTGTGCACCAGGCAGGAGTGGCACAGCAGCAGCGAAGGGAGTTCGCTCTCCCCCTACTTTTCCTCTTTGAATGAAATCACACCCCTCGTGCTCTAAGCGTCACGGTGGAGGGGAAGGGGAGGGGTGGAGATAGAGGGAGAGGGGGGGGGTTGTAATGGAATTCGCTACTCGGAACCGACCCGTATATGGCACAATGAGGGATATGGCCCAGAACATACCCCCTCCCCCCCCCCTTCCCCCATGTGGAAGAGTTGTTGCCGTTTTACCTGGCGCGCGCGGCGGCGGAGGGGTTGGCGGGGAGAAGTCATGTCGCAACAACAAGTTCCCCACTCGGCGGCGGTGCCATCCCATCCCTCCGGGGCACCGGCAGACACAGTGGCGAGAAACGTAGGCGCACGTAGGGGCGGTTTTCCTCCAGCAGAAGCGGCATGCCTTGTTCAACTCTTGGTGAGGTCTCTCTGTGCAGCCCGCAGGGGCCTGTGCTGTAGTCCTGCGCCGCGCCGCGCCGCGCCGCGCCGGCCCCCGGACCGTTGTCTTCGTCTTCCCAGGACTGGCGGGGCGGGCCTCATAGCCGTGGCGCGGGCCCCACGCTGTAGTGAAGGTGAAGGGCCCCACGGCCCGGCGCAGCCCGGCGCAGCCCGAACCGTGATGGGGTGTTGCTGCTGCGGTGGTGGCCGTGGTGCCGGCCGGTAATGGTGGCCGGTGCCGCCGGTGCACCGCTGTGCGCGGCGCGGCTCTCCCGGGGCCCGGCCCGGCGCTGCTCGGCACGGCCCGTGGTTACCGCCTGAGTGAACAGCATCCAGTAGCCCTCAAATAATGCCGCAGCCCCCACCTCGTCCTGCGCTCCCCGCTGCTGGCTGTGCTGTGCTGCGCTGCCGCCTTTCGATTAAATGAAAAAACTGCATCCGGGCGGCGGCGGCGCGGGTTCGAATACCGTACCGCACGAAGGCTCATGCCGAGGGCTTCAGTGCCGCATCAACAACGCACTTTCTGTGGGGACCCCCCGCGCGGCCCCGCGGGGCACGCGGCCGGACCAAGGACGCGACGCGGCGAGTCTGCCGTCTCTGTGTGGCCGTTGTTCCCCGCGCCGCAGGACTTGGGAAGGGAAGGGAGCAGCAGGGGGCCGAGCCGCGGGCCGAGCCGCGACCGGAAGTGGCCAGAGAGGCGCCGTGTCGTCGGTCGGGTCGGTGGGTCGGCCTCAAAATCCCCAGGAAATGCAGCGCCGAAAAAACTACGCCGCGAGGCTGCTGTCTCCACGGCGGCACACGCGGCAGGCGCGAGTGTGGGACTCGTCTCCGCGCGCCCGAGCTAAGCAGCCCGAACGACCCCATCGCAGCCCGTCCTGCCTGCCGGGGCAGCACCGAGATGATGATGACATAGTAGTGCAAGCACTTGGAGATGACAGGACGGCACGGCACGTCACGGCACGGGGCGGCCGCGGTGGCGGTGCCGGGACGTGTCGCCGTCCTCGCATGGTCGCAAGTCGCGCGCGCGCGCGCGTGTGAGTGTGCTTTTTGCAGCGGACGGACATACAGTACATCCGACTGCCGCGGCGGCAGGAGGCAGGCGCTACTGTCGTCGCCGACGTTCACACAGGCGCCGGCCCGCCCTCACAAAACGACCCGGAGTGTGCCCCCCGCGGCCCGCCGCCCATGTCCCCCCCCCCCCCCCCCCCCTCCTCGTCAGGGCCTCGCGGTCGCGCGGGCACTCTACGCTCTGCTTGCCTACATTTTCATGGCCTTGTCCTGTAACTTTATAGTCGCGGGCACGGCGACGCGCTCGCATTGCGCCCCCCCCCCCCCCCTCTCTCTCTCTCTCTCTCTCTCTCTCTCTCTCTCTCTCTCCCACTCGCTCTCGTTCCAACCCCCACACACCACCACCCTCCCCGCGCGTTTTCGCCCTCGGTTTGAAATGTGAAGGTCAACCGTCCAAACGCCACTCCCTTCCGACCCTTCCTCGGGGGCCGGCCGTAAAACACCTCCTCCTCCCCCCCCCCCCCTCTGCACACACTCTGGCCAAATCACTCCCAGCAAACGGATCGATAACCCGCCAGTCGGATTAGTACCGAGGACGCCGACGGCAAGAAGAGGATGAAAGGGAGGAGGAAGGGGAGGAGAAGGAAGAGGAGGGGGGCTGGACGGTGGCAGCCGGCGTGTGTCCCGCGCCCGACACACAGGACATGACGCGGCGGGAGGTCATGGCGGCGGCAGGGCCGGCCGGCGCTCACTGGTCACCATTACTCCTACGACAGGCCGGCCTGGCCCCGCACGCGGCACGCCGGCACCAGCTGGCGGCGCGCGCGACTTTACATCATGGGCCGAAACCGTCCGCACGCCGCAGCACATGACACTGCGCCCCGCCACGCCCCACCACGCCCCGCCACCAGCCCACGGATGACGTCACAGGACCGAGCCGGTACGGTCCGAGCCTACACCCCCCCCCCCCTTCCTCCCAACCTCCTGCCGCACTTCGCGAACCCAAGTGAACGGGTTGGCGGCGCAGCCGTCGAGGCGGCAGCGGCACCGACCCGCGTGCCACCGCGGCACATCCCCCCCCCCCCCTCTCTCTCTCTCTCTCTCTCTCTCTCTCTCTCTCTTTAAATCTTTTGGACTGCAGCAGAGCCCTGCCCCGTAGTGAGGCGAGCCCGTCTGGCGCCGCAGCCGCAGTTCGGTTGCGCAGTCCGCTCTTGCCCGGGCGTGTAAAGTTTTGCAGCTGCTGGCTGCGGAGCTGCGGGCCGCCTCCCTAAAGACCCCCAGCCCGACCCGTCTCGGCGCCCCGTCCCTTCCACGTCCGGGAGAGCTGCGGCTGCCGCCACTGGCTGTGGCGCTGACGCGGCGCGCGGCTCGCGGCCCCATTGGGCTCGCGGCTCGGCGGCCCCATCGCACCGACGCCGCGCCGCCGCCGTCCCGAATGACCGACACATTTCCCGACATTTCCTCGCAGCAGCAGCCCTCGTGTAGCCCTGTCTCCGTCGCACGCAACGGGCGTGCCAGCGGTGCGAGTGAGACGGAGCTGTACGCGAAAGCGCTGCTCGGAATGAGCGCGGCGGCAGCGGCCAGCTTCCAGGAGAGCAGTCCGGTCCAGCCGCCGAGCTACTGCCGCCGAGGGGCGATGAGTCACCCGACGGCCGGCCGGGAGCAGCGGCTGAGCGGCGGCTGAGCAGTGCTGAGCAGTGCTGAGCATCGGCCGCGGAGCCCAGCCGCCGTCTGCCGCCCCGCCCCCCGGCCACGGCCACGGCCGCCACCCCTCCTCGGCCCGCCCTCCCCTCCCCCTGCACTGGCGGCGGCGACTGTGACTCGCGATGCATTTCTGCGTGCATCTGCGGTACGCCACTGATAGCACGCGCGCTCACACGCACACACACACACACACACACTCAGAGATAACGCTACCGCCGCAGGCCGCCGCGGGGGGTCCTCCTAAAGATGCCTCAGACAGCAGAGCACGGCCATTGGAGTGGCCGCCGTGTCACGTATCCCACAGGTCCGCGGCATGGGATAGGTACTCTAGGTGGGCCGGCGGGTACACTACAGGCGGGCCGCCCGCCGCAAGGGCACCGCCAGGCCACCGCCGGTCCGCACACGACACGCTCTGTAAAACAACACTAAAGATGCCAGATAAAAAATATATAAGACCACCACTGCGAAAAAGAAACACGACGAACGCATCGTGTGCCGGCCCACATGATGTGTGTCAGCCGCACGGCGACTGGCCGAGTGACTGTGACCGCCTCGATGTCATAAGGTTGGGGGAACGGAATTCCCCACGCCGAGACATTATTTTTGTAACGCCATTCCTTTCGCTCCTTTTTTCAGGTGAGTGTCTGTCTGGTCCGTCTGCCTCTGGGGCGCTGTCACTCGGTCCTGATGGGAACGCCGTCGCCGCGTCGGCAACTGAAGCGATGAGTTTTTACTGATAATTTGCACCGCGTGTGCGTGAGAGAGAGAGAGAGAGAGAGAGAGAGAGAGGGGGGGGGGAATGAGAGAGGTAGTGAGGGCCCACGGGCATGTGCTAAACTAGCAGCGGTGTTCCCAAGGCCAGGAGTGCGATACCGAGGGAGGACTGTGCTGCCATTGGCTGCCCAACTGTCTGTCGTGTGTGTGTATGTGTGTATGTGTGGGTGGAGAGAGAGAGAGAGAGAAAGAGTGGGCGTTGGCTGGTTCTAACCCTTCCCTTCCACGTGCCATTACTCAAAGTGATTTGAACTTGCCGCGCCCCCGCGTGTGGTCGCTTCCGCCGCTGCTGTGTCGATAATTAGCGAATGGACGGTAAGAGAAATTGCGACCACTTGCCTCTTCCGTTTAAACGCATCTTTTTTTTTTGCAAAGTCCCCAGCGTTTGCATTGGATTACGTTTCCTCTGTGGGAGCGCATTGTGTGTGTGTGTGTGTGTGCATGTGGTTGTGTCAGACAGAGGCGGCCGAGGACACGGGACAGAGACGTAGACAGAGCTGGGCCTGCCGGTCCTGTGTGTTTTGATATTCAAACTCTGCCGCCACCGCGGCACCGCGGCACGCCCCGCTGCGCACCGCCACGAGGCGAGTCCGGCCGGCCCACCGCAAACACGCCTCGGCGTGGCCGAGTGCCGTGTGTGGCTTTCGGCCTCTTACCCGAACCGCGCGCGCAGCTACATTTCTCGTATCGCGTTATCGTGAAACTCTGTCGAGTGAAACGCGACTCCCCTGATGGGCCCGCCACCGGCGCCGCGGCCGCGTCAGCTTCTCGCGGTCCTTCGTGGCGCGGAAGTGTGCGGCGCGGCCATGCAGGCCATGCAGGCCATGCCGAGCTGCAGTCTGCAGGCGCTGCGGCGGCCCCCTGGCCCGGCGGCCCGGCGGCCCCATGAGCACTTGGTATCTCCGTGCACTCGACATTCCTGCAAATAACTTCAGCGGCGGCGGCAGCGGCTGGCGGGCGGCGCCTGCTGCTGCACCCGCGCGCCGCGGCGCTCTCCTCGCCGCCCTCCAGACCGTGTTCCTGCTCGGGGCGCCCCTGCTCGACTCGGCTCTCCGCGCCACCCGCAGGGTGCCGCAGGGCCTTAGAAGGGCGGTGCCGCGGTGCCTGGGCCGCGGCTAGCTGAGGCAAAACGGTCGCGTGCCGCTCTGCAAGCTGACCTGAAATGCAAACCGTAAAAATGAGATGGCCGCGGTAAAAAAAAAATGTTAAAAAATAGGGTCAGCAGCGGGCGGGACGAGAGAGGGGGAGGGGGCATATCTCACCGTAAAAATGCCGCTAATCTCGCACCTGTTGTGGGGGTATCACTGCCCCCCAGCTGGCTGGCTGGTGGAGGTATTCTGTGCAGCAACTGCAGCAACTCCCAGGACCCTCCACGTCCTGCCCCCCCCCCCCCTTCCGCGGCTGCTTTACATCGGTTCGCGTGCCGACGTCACGCGACTTTGGGGCCTGACGAGGCTCGTGCCTTGTTGACCCACAGAGCCTACCACACACACACACACACGCGCGCGCGCGCGCGCGGAGCACACGCCTAGGGCACGCCCCCTCCGTCCGCCCCGGGGCAGGGCCCGCAGTTCGACCCACACACAACACGCCCCCGCCGCCCCCGCCGAGTCCACGGCCTACGTAGCAACACCGGTCGGCGCCTGCCAGGGTAGGCCGGCCCGCACGACAGCCGTGCGAGCGGGGGTCGGGGCCGCCTACGCTCCCGGCACCGTGCCGCCTACGCTCCCGGCGCCCGGGGACAGGGATCACCCTCCTGCGACGGCCGCGGTGGCGCTGGTGTGGCGATGCAGGCGATGCCCGGCCCGGTCAGGCGCGGCCGTTTATAGCGCTGCCTCTCTGGCGACGCCGACGACACACACGACGTCCTCTGGGTCTGGCGGTGCTGCGGCGGGCCCAGCCCAGCCCTGCCCCGGCCCGTCTCGGCGCTGCGGACTCCGCGCCCCGCCGGACTTGTTCGCTCGATGGATCGATTACGGCGGACGGAGCGAGCCGCGGGCGCGACGCGATGCGACCCCCGGCAGCCGCGCCCCGCAACGCAGCCCACCCCACGGCATCCTCCCCCACAGCGAGCCCAGCCTCCCTCGGGGGAAGTGCCCGGGCCCGGGCGCGGCGCGGAGCCGCCTGCCAGCCTGCCAGCCCTGCCAGCCTGCCAGCCCTGCCAGCCCCGCCGCACGGCCGGAAACGGAGGACGACGATGTTGTTGTTGTCGCTTCTGTCTATTCTGGGTCGGTGTTGTGTTTAGCACGGACACGCGGGGACGGGGCGCGGCGCGGGCGGCAAGGAGGCTCTCACTGCTTCACCCCGCATGGGAGACGGAGAGAGAAAGATAGAGAAGAGAGAGAGAGAGAGAGAGAGAGAGAGAGAGACGCATGAGCTGTCCAGCAAGCCGTCCTTGCCGGGAGCAGGCTGATTCACGACTTCCAAGGATTGTGCGGACATGGACGCGCGGGGGGCAATCCCAGCCGAAAGTGCCCCCCCCCCCCCCCCCCCCCCTCTCTCTCTCTCTCTCTCCGCCGACTAGAACGCGCAGCCTCCATTTTTAAATGGACCGCCGCTGCCGTGTACCTCGAATCGGAGCGGCGGCAGCGGCGGCCGTCCGTGGCGCTGTGGGAACGGGGGGGGGGGGGGAGCGAGAGGGAGTGAGTGGAAGTGCCCCGAGTGCTCGACAGAGACGGGAGGTGTTTACGGCCGCGTCCTGTGTCCTGGCGGGCCTGGCGGGCGGGGGCAGCGGGGGCGTCAGCGCCTCCGTCAGCGCCGCCGTCGGCACGGCCCTGGACGCCTAGGACGCCCACTCCGCCCGGCACGGCCCGGCGTGATTCCAGATACGCCGCTGGCTCGGCACGCCGACGACGACGATGAGGCGGAGCAGAGCCGGGGCCCGGGGCCCGGGGCGGGGTGCGGCCACGGCCAGACACTGCCTCCGTCACGGAGGGGGGGAGCAAACGACCGGCGTCGGCGTCCTCCCATTGCGATCACATCGCGATCCATAAAGTGCAGGCACACACACACACAAACACACACATCGGCTGTCGTGGATGTGCATGCGAGCGAATGTGGTGTGCACTGCACATGTGAGTGGGGCGACCGGGAGGTTGGGGGGGGGGGGGGGGGAGGTAGTGACATCAGAGACGCAGCCCGTCTCGCGGGGGCTTCGCTCCATCCGACCTTCGGCCGAGCCTTCCGCGGTCAGTGTGTGTGTGTGTGTGAGAGAGAGAGAGAGAAAGAGCGTGTGTGTGTGGCGCGGTGGTCAGTCCCGGCCACTGCTCTCTCTAGTCTGCCCCTCGGCCGCCTCTAGGCCGCGTCCGATTTCGCAATCGTCATCGCGAATATCTGTAGAAATCCGTGTGTACTGTCCGCGGGCAGAAAACGACGAAGAGAGCGATAGAGAGAGAGAGAGAGAGAGAGAGAGAGAGAGAGAGAGAGAGAGAGAGAGAGAGAGGGAGGAATATTGGCAAAAGTCGTCGTTGCCGTCTGCCGGCGCGGGCCGCCAACCCGCGAAGTCATAACCGATTCCTCGTGCTCTGTCTTTATTGTATTTTTTTTCTCGTTGGGGGCGCGCCGCTATCCTGTTATCCTTTTATGTCTCCTCTGCCACTCCCCCCTCTCCCGCCCCGCCCCTGCCGACGGCGCGCGCGTGGTTTCATCCAAAACTTTTATAGTTTGCTTTCGTGACTAATGACGGAACCGGGTGGCCCTGGCTGGCTGCGCTGGCGAACTTCGGCGAGCGGAGCAGCAGCGGCTGAGCCGCACCCTCCTCCGGCTCCCCCTCCTCCGAGGCGAGCACCCTCACGCAGCCGAGCGCACCTGCACTGCCCCCCTCCCCCCACCCGCCGCACAGACGCCGCGTGATTTCTCATCCGATTCCGGCCATGGGCGCCCCTGCTTTATTGCCGAGAGTGCGCTTCCGCGCCGCGGCCCCGCGGACCGCACACCGCGCAGGGGTCCGCCATCCCGCTCCCACCCACACGGGCCTCGCATCCCTGCGCTGCTCTCTCTCTCTCTCTCTCTCTCTCTCTCTCTCTCCCTCCCTCCGCCGCTCCCACAGTAATGAGGGCCGAACGCTTTAATTGAACAAATTGATAAAAGGCGGGCCATCTACATCCGCCAGTCTACATCAGTCCTCGGCGTGGCGGGGTGTGGCGGGGCGTGGCGGCCGGGGGCTCCAGAATGACAACCGACGCGCGGTCCGGTCGTGTCGTGTTGCGGGTCCGGCGGGTCCGGCGGGTCCCGGGCGGCAGCGGCGGCGGCGCGGCGTTGACGTCTGCCGCTGTGGGAGCACCCCGACGATGACGGACGGCGGCGGCCGAATCAGTAGTCATCATTAGATGGCGGTGCCGCGTCGCCATGAGTGTGCGTCGTCATCACCATCATCATTGTCGTGGTGGTGGCGGTGGGATACAGCGGCAGCCGCAGCAGGGCGTCGCCGTCGCCGCGATGGGAATGTGAGGGGCTCGCTTGTTAGGAGAATGACGGCCACGTCAGGCCCGCGGCGCACCGTACAAGACGATGGGCTGCAGACAATTCCACGCACGTGTGTGTGTGTGTGTGCATGTGCGTGTGTGGAGGCGGGGGCGTGGCGTGGTGGCTTGGGCGCGGAGGTCGGGGTTGGCCGGGGGTCGCCGCGCGCGGTGGGCAGTACCGCGACGCACGGTTGCGGCCGCGCTGCCTACGCCCCTCTGAGCTCCTCCTGCGAAGGGTGGCGTTGCGGCGTTGTCCCATTCCTCGCGGTCAGTACTTCTCCGCCTCCACCCGTGAGACACACACACACACACACACACACACACACGTGCCGGTGCGTGCGCCGGTTACAGCGCCCTTAACGCTTTCCGTCACGCCACGACGCCACTCGGATTGGCTGCGGCTGCCGACACGCCGCGGCGCCCGCCCGCGTCTTGTTCTAATTGGTGTGCAATTGGTCTGCCTGACCAGGCCTTGTGGTGTCGGCCGGAGAGCCGCGGCTGCGGACATGTCCGGCACGAGGTGGACGCACACACACACACACACACAGCAGCGTTGGCGGCTCAATAACAGGCTTCCGAACGGCCGGCGGCGGCGGCTGGTGTCCGCGGCACGTCACACTGCCACACCCGGTCGACTGCCCCGCCGCCTGCGCGCCGGGGTACACCGGCCCGCACGGCACGCGTGCGTGCGGAAGCCGCTGCTGCCTACCCGCCAGGGCACCGTCGTCGGCGCACGGAGAGCACGGAGAAGCGATGCGCGAGGCCGCGCCCCCACCGGCCCCCGCCGGCCGCCGCCGCTCGCGTTCGTGTCCGCCCCCCAAACACTGCTCAGCGCGGGCAGCGGGGCGGGCGGCGGCGGCCCCGCTGACATCGACCAGCCGTCACTGCAACGCGCGTCATACGCCGCCGCACCCAGACACCTGCCCGTGCAGAACATCAAGTGCTCGTCGAAGCTAGTGCGGGCGAGAGAGAGAGTTTAGTTTTTAGCTTTTAGCATAAGAGAGAGAGAGAGAGAGAGAGAGAGGGGGGGGGAGAGAGAGAGAGAGAGAGAGAGAGAGAGAGAGAGAGAGAGAGAGAGAGAGAGAGAGAGAGAGAGAGAGAGAGAGAGAGAGAGAGAGAGGGCGGGGGGAGAGTGGTGCGTACCCGAACGCGCTGGGCGCTGCCAACTACGCGTTATGGCTTCTGCTGCGCGGGTGGGTCCCTGCCTGCCGTGGCGGTGGCTGGCGGTGCCGGGCGTTAGCAGCTCAAGACGCCGCAAGGCCGCCTCCGTCGTCGCCCTTTAAGCTCTCTTGGCCCTCCCGGGCGTGGGGCGGCCACGCCCTCGTCAGCGCCCTCCCCGTCTCCCTTTCGGCGTCCGCAGTCCCGCGGTGACCAGTGGTGGACCCGGGGGTGGGTTTAGAGGCGCCGGCCCGTCGGGCGGGCTCTGTGGGCGCCGAGCAGACGTGGCCGGGAGGTTTTACACACCGCGGCGCCAGAGTCAGCGGCGTCGCCGTCCGTCGGCGAAATAGCCTAGACCGTCCTTCCCGGCCCCCGGCCCGCCCCCACAGCCTTTCCCCCTTTCCCGCCCCTCCCCCGCCTCCTGTGGATCGATAATGCGCCGCCGTCTCTGCCACCCCTCACTACGGCCTCCCCTGCCTGCCCCTGCCTGCCCCTGCCCGCCCCCCGGACACGCCCTGTTGGGCCTGGGTCTGAGGGCTACGTCCGCGAACACCGCGGGCAAGAGTGTGTCCGAGCAGTCCGAGCCCTGACCCTTACAGTCATTCGCGCGACGGGCACCTCAAAATCAGAGGCAACCATTCAAAGATGAAAATTGAAGCATTTATAAGGTACGGAGTGAAACAGCGTTACTTTTTTTTTGAATTAAATAAACGAAGACAAGGCTGCTGTAGTGGGCTGGTCATTCTGACTGTGATAATTTTTTTATTTCGTCGAAGCTGACAACCCCGCTCTTTATTTTGCCCTCCCTGTTTGTAATTGGCCACCCTGGGCTGACTGCAGGCTCGCGGCACAAACTCAACAGAGCTCTCAGCTTGTTAGTAATCCGTGTAAAGTACCTGATTGACCTGACTCTGCCATCTGGTGATTCGCCAGTCTACTGGTAAAAGTCAACCTGGAAGATCCCACCCTAAGTTGTTTCGTATTCCTCCAAGCTGAAGACTACGGTTTCTCTCATTTTTGAGAGAGAACTGCTCCTTGAGGAAGGAATGGCACGGCCTACAGTCTCTCCAGAAATTAAGTTCAAATATCCTTATGGCATATTTCTCCTCTGTTACAGTCCGATGGCAACACAGCATTCCTACGAGCAGCCCGGGCTGGCAACCTCGACAAAGTCCTCGAACACCTCAAGTCCGATGTCGATATCAACACTGCCAACGCTGTAAGTTTAAATTACATGTTTGGATTGGGGTCTGGTTTTCGTTCTGACTCTGTTTCTAAGCCGAAGTTGGATCTGTGCGCGGTAGCCATACTACCTATTTCAACTAGTTCAACATAACTCGAGTTCTTCAATGCGTATACTTTCACATTAAACCGCAGGTGTAAGGCAATAGAATAGTGTCCAGAAACTGACAGGTTTGGTGGTGGTGGTGTGTTTCAGAATGGGCTAAATGCTCTCCATTTAGCTTCCAAGGAGGGCCACACTCATGTAGTAACAGAGCTACTTTCAAGAGGAGCCACCGTTGACGCCTCCACCAAGAAGGGTAACACAGCACTTCACATTGCCTCCTTAGGTAAGTCAGTAATTTACTGCAGCTGTGACACGGGTGTTGATCATCCCCATCTATACCAGTTTTGAACTGACGCCCTGTCTTTCACTTTCAGCGGGCCAAGAGGAGGTAGTGCGATTGCTGGTCCAGCATGGTGCAGCCGTCAACGTGCAAAGTCAGAATGGATTCACACCACTGTACATGGCTGCACAAGAGAATCATGACAATGTTGTCAAGTTTTTGCTTGCTAATGGAGCGAACCAAAGCCTTGCAACCGAGGTGAGACACTCACCTGATTGTTTGCTTGTCATTGCAGAGGCAGCATTTCTTTTCTTGGTTTTTTAATGCCTTCTTCTGCTTTCCTTTAGGATGGTTTTACTCCATTGGCAGTTGCAATGCAACAGGGGCATGATAAGGTAGTTGCTGTGCTCCTAGAAAATGATACACGTGGGAAGGTGCGGCTTCCTGCGTTGCATATTGCTGCCAAGAAAGATGACTGCAAGGCTGCAGCTCTTCTACTTCAGGTTGGGACATCCTCCAGTCGTGCTAATTTTCCTATTTATCCTTGTTTGTCATTCTTAATGTTTATTTTTGCATTACAGAATGAGCACAATCCTGATGTCACTTCTAAAAGTGGCTTTACGCCTTTACACATTGCTGCCCATTATGGAAATGAAGCTATTGCTAATCTTCTTCTTAACAAGGGAGCTGATGTCAATTATTCTGCCAAGGTAGATCAGGAATTTTTAACAGTTTAATGTAGATCATAACTGTGTCCTTGCTTTTTGAGCCTGAGTAAATTTTGGATGTTGTCTATTATTGCAGCACAATATTAGCCCTCTTCATGTAGCTGCCAAATGGGGCAAGAGCAACTTGGTAGCATTATTGTTAGAGAGAGGGGCCCACATTGAGGCAAAAACACGAGATGGTCTTACCCCTCTTCACTGCGCTGCTAGGTCTGGTCATGAGCAGGTTGTTGATATGATGCTGGACAGAGGTGCCCCCATCAGCTGTAAAACCAAGGTATGTGTTTTATACGGAAATTTGCATCAGTTAATCCTCCAAGGTACCTTGGAGCTCCAGGTTGGCTGATTTAATTATTTTCTTTTTCTCTACAGAACGGTCTTGCCCCCCTTCACATGGCGGCACAGGGGGACCATGTTGATGCGGCCCGCATTCTACTTTATCATCGAGCGCCTGTTGATGAAATCACTGTTGATTACTTAACTGCCCTTCATGTAGCTGCTCATTGTGGACATGTGCGTGTGGCCAAGCTGCTGCTCGATCGCAAGGCTGACCCCAATGCACGTGCTCTCAATGGCTTCACCCCCCTGCATATAGCTTGCAAGAAAAATAGAATCAAAGTTGTTGAACTACTGTTGAAGCATGGAGCTTCAATTGAAGCTACTACAGAGGTGAGTTATGATCTACCTAGTTTCAGCTGTGTCAGTTTCTTTTTGTAATCGTAGCCTGTATGTGACCTTTCTCCGTCCTTTCCAGTCTGGTTTGACTCCGCTCCATGTAGCAAGCTTCATGGGTTGCATGAATATTGTCATCTATCTGCTCCAAAATGAGGCAAACCCTGATGTTCCAACTGTTCGGGGTGAGACACCACTGCACCTTGCTGCTCGTGCTAACCAGACTGACATCATTCGCATCTTGCTCCGCAATGGTGCGCAGGTTGATGCTAGAGCAAGGGTAAGTATTATACTTTTTTACACTTGTGTTTCTGTACACTCCTTGTTTTAATGAGTCAGTTTTAATTCTGTGTTAACGTTGTGTGCATAGGAACAGCAGACACCACTCCACATTGCATCCCGATTGGGCAATGTGGACATTGTGATGCTTCTCCTGCAACATGGTGCTGCTGTTGATTCTACCACCAAAGATCTGTACACTGCACTTCATATTGCGGCCAAGGAGGGACAAGAAGAGGTAAGATGCCTCTTGGGCCGACGAATTATGGACCATGTCGATACTGTGTATCTGATGGATCGTTTTTGGACCAGACGCCAAGAATACTTTATTTGATTACACCCGTCTATGGTGTGGTAGACATTACTTATCATAAATGTGGGGGTGTTTTTATTATTTTTTTTTTTGTTGACCTGTGATGTTGCAAACATTTTGAGCTTGCTGTTTTTTCATGACAGTTGAATAGTTTGGATCCTAAGTCTTGGTATGAAACTCTTCTGCTTTGTAGACTATATACATTTGGATTTAATACAGAGACACAATACACAGTCAATCTTATCTTTTAAATCCTAGTCCCATGTAAAATATTGGGAAACATGGAAACAGGGTTAATCTAGTCATTAGCAATAGATTCTTTCATGTTGCCTACTCATCTCAGAAACACATGAACATACTTGACCTTTTTTTTTTTGTTTATTTCTTGCCTGTTGCACGTAATATTCATTTAGATGAAAACTTATGGTATCTAAAGGTACCTTCATGTCACTAGCTTGAACTGTTTGTCCTCTTTTTGTTCTACCTAGAAGTCTCCATTCCACATGTTGCTTCAGAGTAGACTGAATCAATTTCGCAACTGCCATGTAATTTCATTCAAAACCTGGTCTCATTGAGTTACTTTGTATACTTTGTAACATGTGTTCATATTGTTATATTTGTTATCTTATTACATTCTTTGGAGGGATCTATCCAGCAACAAAGTAAATTGCTGAACTTTCATTTGACTTCCATTCATGTATCTTTTTCATTTTGTTTGTACATATCAACTAGAAAAAGTGGGTTTTAGTTTACCCTCTTATCAGCACTGTGAGCAGTTTCCTAAACTCGTCAGCGGGTGTGTTTTCACTGGGTTTGCAAGTTAAAATTTTGCTTCAGACTTAGCAAAGCTGTTTGTATTTGGGTGCATTCAAATATTTGACATTTTCATTTTATGTCTTTATCTGTGTCTGTCACTCTCCCAAACTTTCTTGGTTCTGTTTATGTCCTTGTTGAAATAAATAGTTTGTTAGCCATTCATGAAGTATAATTTTCACCTCATGGTAATCTTGGATTATATGTGCTTCAAAGCTTAGAATTTTATTTGCTTTCATATCTGCATTTGGTTCTAAAGTAACACTTTTTACGTAGCATTATGGCCATAGTAGCACTTTGGCTTGTTTGGATATTCCCTTGCTTTCTATGTCTTTCTATTCCTCACTTCCCAACTACCTTGCTTGATGCATTTTAGTGTGTAGTACCTACCTGACACTGATTTTAAAATCTTCCTTGGCTCACTGTGTTCTGCTTGGTATCTTCATGTATTGGAAAGTCACTTGCTCGTTTAGCCATGCAAACTCTATTTTGTGCTATCTGGCATCACTGGTCATTAACACTGTTCCATTATTATTATTTTTTGAGAAATACTGACTAAAATGATCATTCTTTGTTCTTATCTGAGAAATATGTAGTGTTTCAAAAAGATATTGGGTAGATAAAACAAAGCAAAAATGACTTCTGGCACAGGTTGCTGCAGTCCTCCTGGATAATGGTGCATCCCTTACTGCTACAACCAACAAAGGCTGCACTCCTTTACATCTTGCAGCCAAGTATGGCAATATGAAAGTTGCCAGATTGCTGCTGCAGAAAGATGCTCCTGTTGATTCCCAGGGCAAGGTCAGGAGGCGTTCTAGTAGCGTTTTGTTTGTATTGCTCTTTACCCTCAGCTAACATGCCACTTCTGCTAACCAAACCTTTTTGTATGCATTCTAGAATGGAGTTACCCCTCTTCATGTCGCAAGCCACTATGACCACCAGAATGTGGCTCTTCTCTTGCTCGACAAGGGGGCTTCTCCTCATGCCACCGCTAAAAATGGACATACACCTTTGCACATTGCTGCTAGGAAAAATCAGATGGATATTGCAACCACTTTACTAGAATATGGGGCGAAGGCCAACGCTGAGTCTCGGGCGGGTTTCACTCCTTTGCATTTGAGTTCTCAAGAAGGTCACACCGACATGTCAACACTCCTCATTGAACACCAAGCAGACACAAACCACCAAGCAAAGGTATGTTTTTTTTTTTCATTTTGCTCTTCCTTGATCTTGTTTATTTTACATTTATGACATTTTGCCTTTTTTGTAGAATGGTCTCACCCCTCTTCACTTATGTGCACAAGAAGACAGGGTAAATGTTGCCCAGATTCTTGTCAAAAATGGAGCAGATGTTGATTCTACCACCAAGGTAGGCTTCCCTTCCCGTAATACCTAAATTTACTTTTCTGCCACATCTGTCGGATAATGATGAGGCAATTTTCTGTTTTAGGCTGGTTACACTCCTCTGCACGTTGCTAGTCACTTCGGCCAGGTGAATATGGTGCGCTTCCTTCTGCAACATGGTGCTGCAACCGGGGCTGTCACCAGTGTTGGATACACCCCACTCCACCAAGCTGCACAGCAGGGACATTCAGGGGTTGTGAGCATTCTACTCAACAGTGGGGCACAGCCGAATGTGACCACTAAGGTAAAACATTGGTTTGGGAAGGTGCACACTGTGTGTTAAAACATTTTGAATTTTGTTTGCGGGGGCTAATGTTGAGTGCATTGGTATGTTTATGCAGCAAGGACAAACAGCATTGTCAATTGCACAAAAACTAGGTTACATAAGTGTTGTAGAGACACTAAAGGTGGTTACTGAAGTGACCACAATTACAACCACAACCACTACAACAATCGAAGAGAAGTATCGAGTTGTGGCACCAGAGACAATGCAAGAAACCTTCATGTCAGATTCTGAGGAAGAAGGAGGTATGTCTTTCCTAGTTTTTTTTTTTTTTTTTTTAATCTTTGTACTTCGATTGGGCTCCACTCTGTGTACGAATGTGAACTCTTCATTACATTTGAGACTTTATCACTGTGTTTCTGAAACAACATCACTTTTCCCATGAAGTATACACAGCAAACTTTAATTTATTTTTATTTTTCAAAGATGGACAAGCTTTTTCTGCAGTAGCATTGAGTGTTATCATATAATCGTTTGCTTTTAATTTTGTCAGTGTTTGCAAAGCTATTCATTTCTCTTGTTTATGTGTGTCAATTTTTTAAATATATCTGTTATACACTTTATTTATCATTATCATCGTCATTATTATTAGTAGCAGTATTGTCACTTTGTGAACATGGAGAAATATCACTTGTGGAAAATTGGTCCACTGAGTGCGACACAGAAATGGCCTGGGGTAGGAGTGGAGCCCACTCGAAATGTACCACACAGAACACATTCTGGCCCCCTGACGTCCCTTGTTGCCAAGGTGTATGTGTCTCTACCATATCCTGTATTCATCAACATTTGGTGCCTGCTTTCTCATCTCATTTTGTTTTCACACTTACCTTATAATTTTTGTTTTATTCAGTTGGCTTTGTTTTGACATGTACATTGCACCAGTTGTCTCACTTTGAAAATATCAGATTCTGGTGTGGCTGTTTTTATTACTCACTCTTTCCTCTTGCGTGCGTGTGTGAGTGTGTCTCTGTGTTTGTGTGTGTGTGTGTGTGTGTGTGTGTGTGTGTGTGTGTGTGAGAGAGAGAGAGAGAGAGACAGAATGTGGGTGACATGGTGGTTTGCTGAAGCATATCTTTTATTTTGCTTGTTGCTTTTCCTTTATTTTTGCTGTCAACCGACCTTTTTATTTTTTTCGGTTTTACTTTGCGATACCTCTGGTCCAGTTTTGATTGACTACTCCTTACTGATGTAACTCAAATACAATTTTATTCAATCATCAATTTTTTGCAATGATTTAAGTTCTATTACACTTTTCTTGCCTCAGATGTGTATACTTCTTTTCACTTCAGGCACCTGCACTATGAAAATTTCACATTGACTATAGTTGCATTGTATATTGAAAACAAGGAAATTGATTTTGATGCCCACTGTAGCATTGAATTTTTAGAAGGCAAGAAGTCAAACCTTTGAAAAGACCTGAATACTTGTGCTCGTATTGTCAGAAGTTTTCTGAAAGCCTGTACCGTTATATACTATTTCACTCCTATGAAGCATCTCTTTCACATTTTCAACTTTGTGGGGTGCTGAGCATGTTTCACTTCTCACCTGGTTGGGCATTGTGGGAATGCTAATTTTAACCGAGATAAGCATTATATGAATCTCGGTGTGATTTAAGGGGACCAAGGCCTCGAGTGTACTGGGATGTACTTCGGAAAACCCACGCACGCTCAGCATGTCTACTTGCCTTATTATGAAGGGCAATCGCTGCTCAAGCGTAAGTCATTTCCCCTTTCCCAACTGCGCATGCGTTGCAATATTTGTGCTTCCCATGCTCTTCTGGAAACTTGCTTTATGAACAGAGAAAATGCCTCTGTCTGTATGTCATCTTTAAGCATCATGTAGATTATCCTTGACCTAGTAAAACAATGAGCTTGTTTGGAAAGTGCGGGAACCCTTGTTTTGTATGATGGTGGGTATGTTTGGAATGTGGAATACTAAAGATATAACAATTCTTGGGTTGGCGAATATACCATGATTCAGTGTCCACTGGACCTATACTGAGAATTGTTTTGTTAAAAGACATTGCTCTGTGTTGGTTGTTGGTACTGCGGACTGTTTACCAAACCAGAGTTTTATATATATAATATAATTTATATAATAATATATATATATATATAAATATAATATATATAAATTTTCTTATCAGTAGACAAAGCCTTTACAATTTAATACTTAGTCCCTGTCATTTATTTTGCTTTTTATCATACACTTCATGTCTGCTTGCATGCACTTTGCACCAGTTCACACATCTATAGGCAATCAACATTCAGCGGGGTCAAGAGGTTCCAAACTTCTGTAATTGGCTCCAATTTGTTCTGTTCTTTTCCCACCTTAATAACATTACATGATTTCACATTTGCCAGCATGATCTATCAATATACGATACATTAGCAAAAGAAGAATATTTTCTTAAAGATTGTTACTTAACCTGTGTAGAATTCTACTGTACTCTCTCATTTGACAGTATATGCATGCTGTAAATATTACAAAGAAGTGGGGATAATTAAGGCGGCATATGTCCAGGTTAATGTCTATTTGTCAATTTTTTTTTCAAAATTATCTTTTATTATTTCAGAACCAGTTTTATTACCTCAATAAAAGTTTGCTTGGGAGCTTTTTCATAATTTATTTTCCACTTATAAGGTAATGCCACAATGCATGACATTACATGGCATAGGTCGTTGTTAAAAGGTCTTATTCAGGATGCTCAGAGTTCACTTTGCTTGAGGAATGCCATGCCATACCTTTTGGCATCACCTTTGGGGGCGAGCTTCTCATATTTTTTATTGTGTTCTGGTCACAATGTGTGAACAAAAATAAAACCAGTACATAACTCAAGTTGGTTTTCAAAGTTTCACTAATTACTATTTTAACCTTTATTTCAGGAGAGGACACACTTCTTAATGAACAACCATACCATTACCTGACAGTGGATGAAATGAAGAGTTTAGGTGATGACTCACTTCCAATCGATGTGACCCAAGATGATCGGCATGATTCCAATAGAGATCTAGGTCAGTCTTTTGAAACAATGGAAGACGGTTTTAATAAATTCAAAGTTGTTGGTTTAATTTTGCCAAGTTCTGAAGTTTAATGTTATGTGTTTCACTCAGCAGTGAGCCCTCAACACGCCAAAGAAGTTTACGCTGCCCAAATGAACTACACTTCTGACAATGTGGACATCTCGAGGCATCCAGTTAATGTAGGGTAAGTATCTTAGAGAAAGCTTCATTCTTCAACATGAATTTTTCTTTGTTCACTGTGGTCCAGTATATTAAGAAATCCGTCTGTCTGTGGTGGAGAGCACAGATGTGGTCTTACAGCTAACATTTTGGATTTTTATTATGTTTTTGGCAAGGTGTTTTTTCTCTCAACTTCAAATAGACAGTGAATTTGAACATGTATCTAAAATTACTAAGTTATTGTAACACCTAATGCTTTGCGGAGCATAACATTAATTTGATCTTCTGCTGCTTATGTTTGTTTTTGAGGTTCTGTACTTGAAGCTAACAAACTCAATTTCTTTCTCTTTTTCTTTACTTACTACTTTGGGATGGGACAGGAAACTCAAGTGGAAAAAGTAAGTTGTCACTGCTGTGAGGTACACTAGCGTGCACTTGTTTGCTAGGGTACCCATTGTTTATTTTGCTCAAATATTGAACTGCTCGAACTTGTCTTTTGAGATGTCTTCACCTAGCTGTAGAATTTGAATGGCATGCACCTTGAAAGTCCAGTTACAACCATAAAATAGAAGAAAAGAATTTTTAAAAAGTAATGAAAAAATGTGCTGATGATTTTCCATGCCTTTAGCTTATCTAGCTGCGAGAACAATTCAAACTATTTTTATTTGCAGTCACACATCTCTTACATATTTTGTTCTCTCCATGCCATGTACATTAGTGTTGCATGTAAATTTATATTTTTGATGTATGTATATATTCTCTCAGTTTCATGCTTCTCTAATTGCTTTTTTTTTCTCCTTTTATTCAGCTGCACTGTCAAACAGTTGTTTACTTTATAATCTAATCTTTCTCATTGCATGATTGAGTTACAATTTGGTTTTGTGCTAGAAGGATTCTTTGTCAAGGAACTTTCTAGCTTGCTGAGATTCTGATTGCTTTCTCGTCTTCATTTATACAGCTTCCTTGTGAGCTTCCTTGTTGATGCAAGAGGAGGAGCGATGAGAGGATGTCGCCACAGTGGAGTAAGAGTGATTGTACCACCTCGCAAGGCTCCACAGCCTCTGCGCGTCACTTGTCGCTACCTGAAGAGGGACAAGCTTAGTCATCCTCCACCTCTCATGGAGGGGGAAGCTCTGGCAAGTCGTATTCTAGAATTGGGTCCTGTTGGTGCCAAATTTTTGGGGTGAGTAAAGAGCTCATGTTGAACGTATCTCCTCAACGCCCATAGTGCTTCCTTAATCTTGCCCTATTCTTGTTTTCAGACCTGTGATTATTGAGGTACCTCATTTTGGATCTCTGCGTGGTCGGGAGAGGGAAATAGTTATCTTGAGGTCAGATAATGGCGAGACATGGAGAGAGCACACAGTTGAAGCCAGCGAAGATGCAATTCATGATGTTCTCAATGAGAGCTTTGAGAAAGATGGTGAGCGAAATGGTGAGGTGCACTGCGCTTTTGGCGCTTTTTTTTCCCCCTCTTCCCTTGTTTTATCACTCCTCCAGCAAATTCTGAATACTGTATTTCAACTTCTAAAGAAATGATTTTAATTTGCTTGAGCTTGTTTCTTTGCCCACTTGCAAAGTCTCTGTGGTACCTAACATTTTAACACTAACTTTTTCTAATCTAGTATGTCTTATGTCTCTTCCATTTCAGAGCTCAGTCAGCTTGAAGTTTGCGATTCAGGTCGTCTGACCCGCATTCTCACAACTGATTTCCCACAGTACTTCGCTGTTGTGTCTCGCGTTCGCCAAGAGGTGCATGCCATTGGACCTGAAGGTGGAATGGTGTCATCATCTGTGGTGCCTCAAGTGCAGGCAGTTTTCCCTCAAGGTGCTCTGACCAAGAAGATAAAAGTTGGCCTTCAGGTAAATTTATTTAAGCCTCGTAAGGGTATCACTTCTACTAGTATGCTCAAAAAGATAACGGTTAACCACATCCCCAAAAAGAAGCGATTTTCATTAGTGTGGTGAATGGAGTTTCTTCTGACTATATTGTTGGGTTTCTCTCCTTCTCTCGATCTGGCTGTGCATAAATCATTACACAGCAGTGCTACAAACAACTGAAATATGGATTAGTGCCTAGCCCTGCTATTTGCTAGTCTCCAAGCTTTATTTCATTTTCTTTTTTTTTTAGAAATAATCCTACATGGGAAACTTTGTATGTACTTTAAAGCTTGTCGTAGTGTCTGTGGCCCTGTCAGCTCTGTAATGATGAGAATGTTGCTGAATAATTTTAATGTGCAGCTAAGTATGGCTGACATTCATGTCACATTTGTGCTGAACATTTGCATTTAACAATATCATATGTAGGCATCCCAGTAGTGCGGTGCTGAATTTTATCCAACTGTTTGCAATCCATTGGTCATAACGATTAACAATTTCTTCATTTTGCAAAATGGGTAGACAAGAGTGGACCACTTCTGTTTTCTTTGATCTCCATTCTCTATCTCCTCCAGTGTCTTCTCCTTCCTTTTACCCAAGAAAGGGTCAAAGAGTGAAGGAAAGCCCTTAGGAAAGGAAGCATTGATCTCATTTTTATTGTTTCCAGTTTGTATTGCAAGTGTATTATATAGGTGAATGTTTATATTCTCTGTAACACTCCTAGTTCAGTACTTCTAAGCAACATGCAGCTACAAAACTAATGTTCTAGTCACTCCGTAAACTGAATTTTAAGAAGGTGGAAAAGAATACATAAGCTAAATGAAGCGGTACATATTAATCTCTTAATTCAAGACATTCCTCAGTGTCAGCATTTTCCCATCTTTTATTATTTCAATTAGAAATATTTTGTGATTTGAGTGGAAAAGCATCTGAAGTGCACAATCCATCAGAAAATTGTAACTGAATTGCCTGCTTTATCACAATTTTATCAGTTTCACTCAGTAATGCATGACTTATGGAGGGTTATATTATATATTCTATTCTCAACAGCCAAAGATTGTCTTAAGATAGTTA
The DNA here is from genome assembly GCA_026979955.1 of Megalurothrips usitatus. Taxonomy (NCBI): domain Eukaryota; kingdom Metazoa; phylum Arthropoda; class Insecta; order Thysanoptera; family Thripidae; genus Megalurothrips; species Megalurothrips usitatus. The sequence continues at coordinate 11,213,655 of CM049598.1, read as the reverse complement.
TAGTTCTATACAATTGTTAATTATTGCAACACTCTTTGAATGAAAGATATTTTAGTATTAACAAATGAGGAAGGCAATGGCATGATTTTTGTTAGTATGCCATATCTCTGTTTGTGCCATGCCATCATCATACTTCCCTCAACGTGTCACTATCATAATTGTCTTGCTGCTTAGACAGTTAAATTAAGTTCGCCTCAGTTCCATTTATATTTAATTCCTCCATATTATGTTAACAATTTTCTGGTGTGCTTATTTTGCATTGTAGCATTAGCTGCCCCCCCCCCTTCTCCCCCAGTTACATTCAGTTTTTCATCATTTCTTAAATTACACCACTACACCAACTATGTGTTACATAATTTTTTTTGTTTCTTGCTTCAGCTTTGCAAGATATAAACAAATAAATTCTCCGTTATGTAACACTTTCTCTAGTCAGTGTGTAAGTTGGCATTATTACTGTTGACATGTGGCAAATGCTTTGAAATGGAAGGTTGTTTAAGTACTCTTGTCAATAAAAATTTTCTTTCTTGCATGTATATGGTAGGGGTAAAGATTCTCATGGGATGTTCTTGCCATAGTTAAAAATACACGCTACAGTTTTGGTTTGAACAATGTGCTCTGAGGAGCTTAAGTTATCACATTTTTATTGTGCAATCAGTCTTCAGAAAGTCAGGGGTTATTCAAACTGTTTTTCTTGTTGTGCTTCTTCGTTTCTTTATGTTATGGAGGTTGTGGTGTGTAGCTTGAAGGGAAAGGTACAATAATGCTCTTTCAGATCTTACATGTGGTGGTTTAATCTCACTCAATGCACATTTCCTTTCTTTCCCCTTTGTAGACACTTCCCTCTGCACCTTGCTTTAATAAAATGCTTCTGTATTATCATGTTAACATGTGTGCCCAATGAAATTAGTTCAAGTCGATAAACTACTGTTTATCTTTCAAGAAAAAAATAATAAAATGTGTCTGATATGCAACTATTGGTGTTGGTTGTTAAACAATCTTACTGAGCCTGATGTTTCCCAAGAGCATGCCAAAGCATGGTTCGAAAAGTAGCATTGTATTGTCATAATTGACAGATGTGCGCAAGGAATTCCAACATAATGTTCATATCATTGAAAGTGTCTTTAATTCAAGTGATTCTAATCCCACCTTGTATTTACTGAAAAATTAACATCTTTGTTATTGTTTAATCCAAGTTTGTGAATGTGTGGAATTCCATTTTGTTCTAGCTCTTTGTTCAATTTGGTACTCTGAACAATATGTTGACAAATTGACTAATTTTATTGGGCGCCTTGCTTGTGGCTCAACTTTGTCACTTGATTTGGCTTTGCACTGGCTTTGTGTGTGCGATTGGTGCTATATTTTCGAGCCCTGCTTTTCGTGTGCTGTTGGTTGCTTAACCCTCTCTTTCACTCTCTTCTTCTTCAGGAAGGGAAAACACACTATTATCATGGAGTGGTATAATTATTACACTTAGTATGATGAAAACCTTCTGGTGCAGCTGGTAATTTACTCATGTCTTCAGCTGTACTGGAACAGTCGATTCTTATCTCAGTACATGTTTTGACTTAATTTTGGCCACAGAGTTACTTATCCTTATTTTTATGTGAGTTGTTTGAATGATATCTCCCTTCTCTGCCAAAAGAGAAAGCATTGTCCTTCAGTCTCTAATTGACTTGCGGTGGTCAGAAAAGCTTTGCTCAAGTTCATTGTTTGGAGTTCAACAACTGTTCTAAACAATGCACAAACCCTAATGTTTCGCTGAAATTATTTTCATCTAGTTCGAAACAATAGTACCCTGATAAACTAAATGTCTAGCACCAAAAATTGTACAACACAATACAACACTTTAAATTTGAAAATATTTTTTACCGCTGAATAATCTGGAAAAGCTCTCAAAACACACTCTGCAATCCCTTAACACATTAATGTGATGAAACAGGGTGAGTACATTGATACTTTGTTTCCCTTGCTGCATATCTAGTTTATGCCTTACCTTGCATGCTTCTTGTAATTCTCTGCCTGTGTTATGTTTTCTTTTAAATAGTCTAGTTCCTTTAGATTTAAGACTACCTTTGTCTTTTCTGTATCAGTAGCATTCCTTGCTTTGAGATTTGTTTGTGCATAATTTTGTTTGCTTTGTTAAGAACATGAAATGTAAGATCAGCAGGAATGTACTGTTAAACAGTTTGAAATATTCTTTTTTCATTTTAACATATTTTTTCATACTTCCTTCCATTCATACGACTTGCTTGAAAACCAGATTCATTAGGTGTGAACTCTGTTTGGATAAAAATCTTCATCTAGTATTTGAAGTGCAAAACTTCTTGCCTACTTACTTGTTGTATCCCGTTCCTGCTACTGTTATTATTTATATTATTTTAATTAATTACTGTTTTGGTTGCTGCCTTTCTTTGTTGTACATTATATTGGAAATTTGAGTGTCAATGCTTCCTACTTGTAATTTCTAGTTGATATGTCTTATAATCCCTTTTAGTGATTATTTAATCATTTTGTCTCATTCTGCTTAATTTGTGATAGTGCTGCACTTATCCACCATAGCCCATAGCCAGAGATGTCATAAGTCTCCAGAAAATGAAGCATACAGAACACAGCTAGAACTACTGTCAAAAGTGTAGATGTTGGTTTGCAGATTTTTCAGGTTTAAGAGAAAAGGATAACCCTTCCTCATGGAAAGATACCCGAAGTTTAGAATTTATAGTTCAGCAGCATTTTCGTCTCCATCTCCATAGTCAATTCAGATTTTAATGTTACCTTATTTGAACCCAAAGGGATGAAGCTCCACTGTTTCAGAACAATTATTACTAGCATACCATTGTATAAGTGCATAGTTTGTGTGGTTTTGAAAACTACACTATAGAGATCAGAATAGGGGGATGAGGTGAAACCAGATTAAGAGCAGTACTTTATTGACAGCTTTTCAGACTCTCCTAGAGTGTAAGAGAACTTTCTTCTTCTCACACAAGTTTGCCTTCTCTGCTCCCTTCAGGCTCAACCTATTGCTGCGGACTTGGTAGCCAAACTTCTTGGCAATCGTGTGGCAGTATCTCCAATTGTCACCGTAGAACCAAGACGAAGAAAATTCCACAAACCAATAACACTGACAATACCTGTCCCCCAAGCAGCCAACAAAGGAATGATTAATCAATATTCTGGCGATGCACCAACGTTGCGGCTGCTGTGTAGTATAACAGGTAAGTTAAACTTCAATCTTCTCATTTTCATGCAATTTTTAGTTCACTCCAGGGCTGCTGCCAATATTGATATAGGAAGTCACTAACTAGTGTTCCTAAAAGAAAAGGGGGCTCAACGGTGTATTTTTTTTTAAAGATAAAAGACAACTTGAAAGGTTTTTTTTAAAGCAACATATCTGTTTGTGTTTTTTTATTGTCAGGGAATTTTTAATTGTTTTCCACTTGTATGTAAGGCTTTGTAGGTTGTTGTGTATGATATGCAGAGTGCTTCAGTGAGTTTAGACAAATTTCTGCTGGAAGCAGAAAGAGGAGCAGAAGGTACTCTGGCAAATTACCCTTCGCCATCTTTGGGTTTTTGCATTGGCTTACATATTAGTGATATGATGTCAATAAACCTATTAGTCTCATATCAAAATGACCTTTGGTGTACCATATCTGGCCCGTAACTGTTTGTTTAAACTTGCTGCATAGCATCTTTAATGAGTATTTGATGTCTTTATTGCATTCTAAATTTTATGTTTGTATAAAAATGAATCCAAGTGCATGCAATAAGGGTTCAAAGGATGCAGTGCCACTTGACTTTCTTTCTATTCATGTTCTACAGAATATGAATAACTTATTCATATCTACTCCGTGTGAATGCTCATGATCATATGCATAACCGAGGCTCAAATCCAATGACTTCTAAATACTTTTGACCTTATTCTAATAAAATTACCATCTCATGTCACCAGTCTGCTGGTTGTATTGATATAACTTGATCAGTACAGAGCATTTAGAATCATTTACAAAGGGCAATAATTTTGGCCTACATGTTGTTTGTTTTAAAGTGCATGGTGATAGTAACACTTGCAATCGACATGTAGTGTGAATATGTAGAGAATTGCCTAGAAATCAACTGTAGTGAACATGTCAGTAGAGATTTGCTCAATTTCAATAAGCAGAAGCACACAATCATGCTGTATGGTACCTCCACATTTCAGCGCTAAATTTATTTGTTTGTGTGTGTTGTGTGTATATTTTGGTGTGTTTAAGCAGATACTTCCAAGTACACCAAACTCCAAAGATTTGTTACATTCAGCAAATTTATGTGGTGTAGGTAGTCATATTTGTTGGTCCGGGCAGCCCTCCCAACACATCAATTATTAATATTTATACATCTGGGCTTGTGTAAATTTATGCAATGCCATCTTGTGTACATTGTGTGCTTTAACTTGACTTGTGGCCATCCATGCAGCCTGCATGTCTCATTTGTGACTAAGATCCATTTGAAAGAATTCTTTTGACAACTTAGTACTCACATAGTGACAGTTTTGATATTCACTTTTGGATGCTCACTTGACCGTGAGTTGAGTCCAGAATCAAGAAACCCTCCATGCCAACTAAATATGGCTTTCAGTGTGTGCAAATACTATTTGCTGTTTTTTTTTGTGAGGAAGGACATGAGTTTGCTTGACATTGATTGATGCACTTTTAATCTATTTCTTTTTGTGCATTGAGAGCTCTAGATATTGCATTTGCTTCTTTGGGATGGTTAACTACTTCCTTTTCTTTCCCCTATTGCGGGGGGCTCACATTTCTAGCTCTAGCACAAATTAATATATGTTGTATTCTTGGTATGAAACAAACTTACTTGTTGCTTTTGCTGTAAACTGATATCAGTTTTCTACAAAAGCACCTGCAGGTCACTACACATCTTCTTAGCTTGGTCTGTAGTGTTTTTTTTTTTATGATCGAGGGATATAAGCTCACTACATAATATTTATAGTTTTTTATACCATGGAAGATGCAAAGGAACTGTGACTAGCACAGTAGAAGCTGTGTCTTCGATTTCCTCCTCCCCCCCCCCTTTTTTTTTGTGTGTAACTTATCTCTTGCATGCACCACATAAGTCTGAATGGTGTTCAAAATTTATGATGAACTGAAATTTATTTGAACTGTGCAGCCAATATGAGGAAAGAAAATAAATTCTTCTTACCGTAAATAATCTGCATGAAAATTTATGTTTAGTACAAATAACTTAGCTACACTGAGTTTGGTGGGTCTGTATATAGCTGGTTAGCCACGGTCAGTTATGCACAGGTAATGTACCTAGATTGTGTTGTCAATTATTTTTCTAGACTTCAATTTTACTTTTATGTCTACTGAAATGATGTTAGAAGCTCAGCTTTGCAGTTGTGTGATGTAGATCTCCATTAGACCCAATGAGTCCCCATGAGTTCAGACTGTGGCACATTGCATGAAGTCTGTTGATATTTCAAACAGAAATTCTCTGACATGCCGAGCATCATAATAGCCATGTTTACAATGAATTTCCTTTAACTCAAAACTTAATTATCTGCAACTAAGAACCTCACACAAGTCACGGTTTTAGGAAAGAAAGGAAACATAAGTTTGTTTTTTGTAATAGTTATATCTACATTTGACATGTTCACAATATGTTATTGTATCTATATTTTTTCTCTACACCAAAGCTGAAATGTCAAGAGTGCGAGATTTTCAATTCTTACATTCTTTTATTTCACACTTGTTCTTTGAGGAGCAGATCAATAAACCATGAAATATTCACATTTATGTAAGGAAATGTCCTTAGCTCTATTTAAGCCTTCTTGTGTCCAAGAATTTTCTGGAGAAAGTTCAAGTTGTTGATCGCACTTCCTGTGTTTCTTTTTAAAAAAAGACTATAAATGTCACTGTTAAACTTTTTTTACATCCTCTTGTGGTCACATCATGTGAATGGACTTGTCATACCTTTGCTGTGAAATCAATTTACTGTTCTGTTGACCTCTTTCCAAATATTTTTTTATTTGTACTGTCCTAAATTTACCTTTTTTATTCTCTTTGGCCTCTCCTTATCCTAATGCATAGTCCCTTGTCTTCCCCAATTTTCTCTTCTTGTTGCTCTGGTGCAATGTTTCCCTATACTAACAAGTACTCACTTCTGGCGCAACGCTGCACGCATGGGCAGGCCTGTTTCGGAAAAGATCCCTTAAAGGATTTAAAGGTAAAGGCCCATTCAAACTAGTCACAAATATTTTTGTTTTCCTATTGTTTTAATTCTAGAAAATATTCCTTTCTTTTGTCTTGAACTTTTACCAACCAACAGTTATCACTCTTTCCTTGATCAGGAAGCGCTACCACACTTCTGCAAATATTTTGTTTTGTTCTGTTTTCTTTTATGTTGTGTACGTTTTGGCAATGACTGGAGCTAAATAATACCATAGACCTAAATGGTTCCATTTGCTACATAAATCATGTTTCTTTGTTGCTCCTGCTCCTACAGAGCTATATGTTAACTGATTAATGACTGACTTACTTACAAATACAATAGGAAAATTTGATCAAATAATTTTTCATTTCATTTTAAAATGATACTTTACTACATAAATCTATTTGCTTGCCATACTTGGAGATCCCATCAATTACATGCAATTTTGTAAAAAAAAAGGCTAAGATTTTCAAACAGAAAATAGATAGTAATAATTTTAAATTTACCTTTTAGCATATCCGAGCTTTGGCCGCTGGATTGAAGTGACCAGACTTATGCACATTTGAGTTTCATTTCAAAGTGACCCCATGTTTACAACCTTTTAAAAAAATCTAGACACTGCCATTACCATCTAATGCTTATTGTTAAAATGTGGGAGTTTCTTTCATCCCTGTAAGTAAGAAAGATAAGAAATGTGATTTCAGCTTTCATTTCCTTTTCTTTAAAAATGTCACCTTATGCAACTGACCTTTTCCCAAGTCAGGCATAGAGAATAGGCCTAGTAGCCCTAACAAGGGTCTTTTCTGAAACTTTGCTTGACTAGAAGAGCATTGTTACCTCAGATTAGTGCTTGCTTTTTGTAAAGCTTTGGCTTTCCCCCCTCTCATTATAGCGCTAGCCTGGTCAACTTTCGGATCACTTGTAAAGAAAGCATGAGACACCCTTTTCTAAGTATGATTTGAAAATATCGCTTGTGATCTCCACAGTCAACCTATCTCCTATCTTCGCCATTTGTCTGAGGTACTGATGAAGTTTGTTCAGATTCTGAAAGTTTATTTCCATTTGATGCTAGATAAAACGTTTCATAAAATTTTATAACATCAGTGTAGATTTTAATTATGTATGGCTTTCACCCTTGTCACCACATGCCAATTGTAGCATATTCTTTCATTTTGACGCTGTCACAATCTTTTCTCATAGATTCTTTGAGGAACACTGACAAATTGTCTGTTTTCATATGCTGCTGCACCCTGCTGAGCTAGTCCTTAGAGTTGTTGTTAGACTTTCTATGTTTTAATTTCCAGAGCACCTCAATTCTGTATTACTGAACTGACCACATACACAAACACAATACATTCAGTATGTAGGTGTGTTGGTGCACAAATAGCTTAAACAATTTGAGTCTTGCTGTTTTTAACGCTGTGTATTCTGTGTCTGTAAACATTTAGTTCCTTTTAGTTGGAGGGATTTTGTAAATTACAGTACATTACCTGTTGTAAGGCAGATGCACATAGGTTTTGTTTAATTCAGACAGATACAATGGTGTCCTTTTCTTTCCCCTTTGACAAACAGCCCTTGTGGTATCATACATAATTTTGTTTTGCATCAGCATCAATCTGTTTAGTAACCATTTTTAAATGATAAATTAAATACAAATCCAAGTTTGTGGAATTAGCCATACCTTTTCCGTTGTTTTTCAGCCTGTCTTGTTACTAACAAGAAATACCTCTATGCTTATTTAAGTTCACATAAGGAACAAATGGAAGCTTAACTATAAAGCAGCCTCTTCCTGCACTCTCAAAATTTTCTTTCTTATGGCTTTTGAGTAATAAGTCTATTCTTTATATCACGCCTCTGTTCAGGAGAGGATATAAAGATTTACTTGGCTCTAAACACTGCTGCATTACTGTTTTGTGGTAATGTTGCTGGCTCTAAGGAAGTGGCTGGCAATGATACCTCATTGTGAGTGCCTGATAAGTGCGAAGGAAATTTGCTAAAGAATTGTGGGTGTTGTCATTTTCAGGAGGGACAACGAGAGCCCAGTGGGAGGATGTCACAGGATCTACACCTTTAACCTTTGTAAATGATTGTGTCTCATTTACAACAACTGTATCAGCAAGGTTTTGGCTAATGGATTGCCGCAATATATCGGAAGCTACACGTATGGCTACTGAACTTTATAAGGAAGCTATTCATGTCCCATTCCTTGCCAAGTATGTGCCTTGTACTCTTAAATGCTGATTTTTAGAAACTTTATAGTAAGGTAATTGTTGTATTCTTTTGATCTAGGTTTGTGGTGTTTTCTAAGAGAGTTGATTTCCTAGAGGCGCGTCTAAGAGTTTTCTGTATGACTGATGACAAAGAAGACAAAACTCTTGAACACCAGGAACATTTCACTGAAGTTGCCAAGAGTAGGGATGTTGAGGTAGGCTTTAACAGTTTAAAGAATAATCTTTGGGAGATGTCACAAACATATAATTTAATCTTTAAACACTTTTTGTTCTCAGGTTCTTGAGGGCAAAGCCCAATTCGTGGAGTTTGCTGGTAATCTTGTTCCAGTCACAAAATCTGGTGAACAACAACAACTTGGCTTCCGAGGCTTTCGTGAAAATAGACTTGCATTTACAACAAGGGTGAAAGACCCTCATGCAGACCCTGTAGGAAGAATTCTTTTCATGAAAGAAGCCAAGGTGAGTTTCTTTACCCTCTACTAGTCATATAAAATTCAGGATTACTCTTCTCACCTTATGACAAGTAGAAAGTATTCTCTACATAGTTTATAATTTCCACTTTTCACCATAGGTTCAAAAAGGAGATCCACCTCAACAACCAGTTTGTGTACTCAACATTGTCCTCCCTGATGATATAATTCCTGAGTCTAGCACTGCTGAATCAACCCCTGTTAAATACAGTCACAGTCACAGTCATATTATTAATGGTAAATTTGCCATGTACCTCTGAAACTTAAATATTCAACTGGTTGACTGTTTGTTGACACTCTTTAAATCTTGATTTTTGAAGGTACTGCAGCTCCAGCTAGACCGGAGTTGAGACTTTCTGATATTAGCAACACTCTAGGATCAGATTGGGAGTCATTAGCCATCGAACTTGGCTTGTCCCGCTCGGACGTTGAGAGAATAAAGAGTGATCATCCAGCATCTGCTGCACCTCAACATGCAATGGCTATGCTGAGGCTGTGGCTTCAAAGACTCGGCAACAAAGCATCTGGTAAGTCATCACTGTTTGTATTGTAATGTGTAGAGTGAGTGAGAGCTTAGTTACCTTACCATATCTTGTTCTTTCTGGCAGGCACGGAGCTTCAGCAAGCACTGCAGAGGCTTGGCCGAGATGACATTATACACCGTTGTATGATAAGCTGTGATGACCAAGAAATGAATTTGACCTCAAGTCATTTGGGACTAGACCAATCTGGTTTTGATAATCTTAGAGATGAATTAGGTGTGAGTAGAGATGGCTCAAGAGATGTCTCCAGGGAAACCTCTCTGCGACGAAACCTCAGTCTAGAGGCGGGAGGACCGTATGATGAGCAAGACATCATGAAGGTCAGTAGGGTAAGGCTGTTGGTGTAATTTTTAGGCACATCTGTTGATGGCTTCACCTCTCTTTTGAGTATGAGATTTTAAAAATTGCCATGGGTTGTTGTTCTTGGACAGGATTCTGAATCTGTTGAAGAGCTGGTCGAGAAGCAAATTGGTATGTCACAAATTTTTTTAAGCTCAATTTTGACAACACATGTGTTTATTATATGCTTTCTGTTTTTGGTTGTTTACTGATGCTTTTGTTTTAAACTTTAACATTTTCAGAGAGAATAGGAGAAATTAAAGAAATAAAAAAGAAAGCCAGCAAAGATCAAGATGATAGTGAAGAACGAAAATATGTAGCAGAGGAGAAAGAAGTTGAGGAGAAGAGAAAATCTGTGAGGGAAAGAACGCAAGATATAGAAAAGAGGCTCTCTCAGACATCCATGGATGAGCAACAGCAGAGACGTGACTCTCAACTCTTACAAGGAGTTAGTGAAGGTCTGGAGAGACTGAACATCACCCATACTTCGGAAGGAGAAGGTGTGCATTTATTCTTTTAAATAGTTTAATTTAGATACAGCACTTTAGGGGCTTCTTAAATTCATTTAAAAGAAATTCTAGACCTATAAAAAAAAAAAAACTTCACGTTTCCGGTAAAGAAATAGTGATGGGCGCTTATGCTCGGTGTGATCTGTGAAGTTGTTCTTCACAGGAATTTTTGTAGACCCCTATTGTGCTATTTACAGACCTGCTGTCTCCAGGCGTGGTGCAGACACCTCCGCCTAGCCCTGCTGAAGTCCCATATTATGCAGGTTTGTGTTTCAAAAAAAAGGAGAGAGAAAACTCCATTAAATTTTTAAAAACTCCCTCTTGTACATTGTTTTACAAAAAAATGTACCAATATTTCCCAAAGGTTCTGAGCAGATTAGAAAACAACTGCACCAGTTGTGAATCATTGAGTAGCTGTAATAAAAAAAAAACACCTATTTTGTTTAAGGTGACCCAAATTGGCATGAAACTAAGGTTTCTACAACAACAACCACCACCAGAATTTCTACAGAACAGCATCCAGGCTCTCAAGGTAGGATGTGAGCGACGTCTAGCGGACAATCTTCAGCATGACCCTGCTGGTCAAGATCACCATCCCGCTGCTTGTCACCTGCTTCTGCTTATTTGTGCCGCCCAGTGATCAGCTGTTATTTTTTTTTCCTCCAATGGCTTTGTTGTGAGATAGTGGACTGTTTGTAGAATGTAGAAAGCATGGTTAGAATAGCGGTTTAGTGCAAGCAGCACAGTTCTAACCAGAAAAGAAGCTATTTCTAATTTGCTGTTGAATTTTTTAAAACAAACAATTGAAATGATATTCACTGTTTTAGTTATGACTGAAATACTGACATATTTTCATGAAGTAATTAAGTTTATTTGACAAACAAATCTGATTTTTAGAGAAAGACCCTGATAAATTTTATAATATCAGTGAAAAACGTGTGGTCTTGCATTTTAGTAATTGTTATGTGCTGCTTATGTAACAGACCACTAAATCCTTCTCATTGCACTTCGCCCTCTCCATCAACCTTTTCTGATCCACTAGTAAATTTGGGCTTTGTGTGATGATCTCTTTTAAAAGAGCTCATTGAGTTGTAAAAGTTAGGATTTTTTTCTAAGGATCAATAACGTAATTATTTTGTTATGCATTGTTATGATTTTCTTCACTTTATTTTTAAGAAATTTATTCTCACATTCTCCTTATTATTTTGTTCAGTGAAACTGAAACTTTTCCATTACATAATTTAGATAATTTTTGTATAAGGTAATATAAGTTGTAACTTCTTTCTAATTTATTTTTTAGATTCTTAACCTATAACAGTCAAACTGAACCGAAACCAAATTCTATAGTTTTTCTCTTATTTAAGCTTTAGTATTGTCTTTTAAGACGTTTTTTTCTTTGTTTTGTTTTCTGAAAGGAGGAAGAAATTAATTTATGAAAAAGCACGGGTTTAACCCCTTTGACTGAATGTGTTTGTTCAGGGAAAATGCTGTACAGTATAAACCCACAATAAATTTATTTTTCTTTTTTTTGTTAAGCTGATGCGATTTTTGGTTTCTCCCAATGTTGTTTGACATGTCCTATCGAAACACTAACCAGCATGGCATTGGATATTTTGCTGTTTTTCATGAATGCTGCCTCAGTAGTGTAAAAATTCTTTTTAAAGCACATCACACAATCAGCTAATTCACCACACTTAGATACTATGGTTTTCGTTGGAGGGAGCCTCGATTGTAACCCCCGAAACTGAGAAAGCATGTAGAGTGCCAGCTCACTACTCTCAGATGAGTTCAGATTTCACAGGGCTTTGCCGTAAGCTGGGAGAAAACAAACAAACCTTCCCTGATGTATGGGTACCACCGTTTCAAACCAGAAAAATCTGATTTTGTCTCTACACTTAAGCTTCCAGTGTCTCTTTCCTCACGTTTTCTGATGAAATAGGGATTTTTAATAATGAAAATATTTAAAGCTTTACCTTGAAGGGGCCAGCAGAGACTGACAGAAGGAAAACAAAGCTACCGTGGTCGAAGAGCACACGTCACCTGCACCCTCGTTCTGACATGAAGCCCATGGGTCTGAAAAAGAAGGTTAGTTCACACTGCGTTTTACAAAAAAAAAAAGTGTGGACGCTGAAAGTTAAGTATCAAAATGAGACAAAACAAAATCAGACACATCAAAGATGAAGATTGGCAATTATTCGATTCGCGAGAGTATGTGCTTTAAGGAGATTCTAACAAAGATAGCCAGATAAATAGAAGCAGCACGGCCGGGTGGGGATGGGGGATGGGGTTGAAAGTCAGTACCCTCACCCTCTCCGCGCCCTTTCCCGCTTCCTTGACACGCTCCCCGTGTTGCTCCCCAACGCCAGGCGTAGTTCCGCCCCAGGTCGGATAACGGAGAGGGTATTATTTGGCACTTGCGGGTTTTCTCCGACCTAATGGCATTATGAGGGCTAGGACCCTGGCCCTAGCCCCCCCCCCCTCCCGTTCGGGTTGGTTCGGGGTGGTTCGGGGTGCTGGGGGCGGGAGCACCGGGAGGCAGCCCTAACCGGGACCGGGGCGTACCCGACCCACCCAGTGCGTGCCGAGCCTCTGGCTTACTGACTGGGCCGGCCCTTGCCAGTTTGTGGAAAGCGTCCGCTCCTCGCGTCGCGCCGCTCGGCTTTACGTTAAATAATTCTGTCCATCGCCGCGGCCCGGTCTGTTGGCTGCATCCGTGGCCAATCCGCTCCTCGTGTGCAAGGGGTTAAAGAGAGAGAGAGAGAAACAGACAGAGAGGGAGAGATACGTTTCCAGTGAGGTCGAGAGCAAGAGAATCAATCCGAGACACACCGACGACGATCATCTCTGGTACCGGTATGCCCAACCTATCCTCTCAATAAGCTGAGTACGATATCAGGTTTCGAAACGAGCGTTGACTTAGTTTTCCACCTCAGAAAGAAAGAGAGAGCAGTTTGGCCGACGAATGAAAACTAACCACCCTCTGGCACAAGACGAGAATAACCCTTACGAATGCGTTCGGTATAGTACTCGTCCTGGCAATGTTTTTATTGAGACGGCAGATGTGCAAATTATAGTACATACGATCCGTGTGTTTCTAAGAGATGGTTCGAGCATTGCAAGGGTCGCTTGATCAGCTCTCACGTAAAGTCGGGTTTATTGGCTCCTCAGGCCGATATCATCTTCTGCATTGTTACAATGGGAAACGCACAGCATTAGGGAGAACACTGTTAACAGGGATCTAACCAAGGGGGGGGGGGGGAGGTAGTATATACCGATGAGACTCGGGGGAGGGTGGCGTGCGACAAGTCATGGTAACCAGGGGGTGGGGGGTAAGGGAGCTGGTGGGGGAGGTCTTGTCCGCCCGACATGGTGTGGGTCTTCCGTAACAGAATTAGCATACCGACCCAGAAACGGCAAACTAAACAGTGTAGCCACGTGGCCTCAGACAGAGCGCGTCACGTGCGCGGGCCGACACCATGCATGGCAGCTGAACTCATCATTTAGTAGTGCCTGCCTATAACCATCACAATGATCGTCAAACCAAGATGTCAATCAACTTAGTGGGCCCATGGCTGTGTGTGTGTGCTGCAGCTTTGCTTCATTGGCAATGTAAGTCCTCACTGGTTTTGCTGTTTTGATTCACCCCTCCCCCCCCTTTCCGTGCACTCGCGTTTCATTTCTTCGTATGATCTTACGAAAGCCAACCATCACGTTGTGTGCACAGCCACATTTCTCCGGCGGGAGTCTCCTGCGAACTGCCTGAAGTTCCTTGTTGGCGTATGCACAGCAGTGCAATCACTTCGTCAATTACAAAATCAGAAAAGGCGCACTCCCCGGTGTGGCCAGATACATCCAGGCACGTTCGAGCAGGCGCGTGTCTGGATGGATTTTCGATCGGGGCCATGACACGCTTGTTGCCTACTTATAAGCTGAATGTCATGCCGGTGGCCAGAATTTTCGGCAGGATCCACAGAGTGCTATGGCCAAAAGCAAAATGTGAAAAACGTCTTTAAAATTCTTTTAAAAAACACCAAATGGAAATTTTGCAAGGTTTTCAAAATTTCTAGTTTTGGTCTGCATTGGAACACTTTTCAACGCACTTATGCGTTAGAGGACAACCACTCAAGCCTGCGTACCTCCTATCCTCCCATGGTAATTGCATTCTGGAGCAAACCACCGCCTGGCTGTTGGTCGAATGCGCAGCCGAACGCCCACGCAGCACAGCATGAACTTAGCTTTCTTTGTTTTAAAGAAACTATTGGTTTTAGATTTTAGCTCTGTTTTATTTTATTGAACCATGTTCTATGTGGATGGTAATTTACTACAATCTTTACATATCTAGGTGGACCGAAAATTGTGTTTGTTGAATGTTGTTGCTTTATTTCTATTGGTTTAATTAATCTACTAAAGAACTGACTGTGTGTGGATGCAAATGTGTGTGCGAGAGAGATCCCCTACCCACTCACCATTCATACTGGAATTCGGCAATGTAAAGTTTCGCTGTCCCCCGCATTGTTTCAATTTTTTCACTACCCTCACTAACAGTTTGATGACTAAAAAAGAACTATCTGTTTCAACGCGATGAAACTGGTACTGTTTGAGCACCCTGAGAGTGGGGCACTAAAAGAAGAAGGAATGAGTACTGTCCATTTCATCCGAGAAAGCCATCGCTGTGATGCGATAGTAAAATATTCGACCTAATTACGCTGCTGGCTCAATGTATCAATAAGTAGTACTTTGCTGTTGCCGTTTTCCTTTCGATTATTTGCGTGACCATAACATCCCTGTCTTCCCACTGTCCCCCAGTCCCCATCGACCCATCCCCGTTGTTTTTCTTTATTTTGCATTTTGTAGGGCAAGCATGTAGCGTTTTTATTTTTAACCCCTGGTAATATCACCCCAAAGGTGAGTGCTGCGGACCTCGGCTTTTTCTTTTTCTTTTGCTGTAGAGTAGAAGTTTTTTTTAAATACCAACCCCATACACCACACATTTGACACTGACGAGTTCGATAAGACGTTTTGATAACTGACGGCAGTCGAATCACTACACATCATAGCAAATTCTCATGTTACTTTGGGATGCTTTGAGACTTTTCGTTACATTTCTTGTGCCATTCGCGGGCGGCCGTAATGTATAGGAGGTAAGAAGGGTTTTGTTTTGTTTCCGACAAAAGACTGCTGTGCTAACCGTGTAGACGCTGTACTCCGTAGGGCATGCAAGCTGTTAGACTTTCTATCCACGCCGCCCCGCGTGCACCATAACTTACCTTTTTGCATGAATATACTAATCACGTGATTACGGAAAGACGTAGTGTCTTCGATGCGTAGTTACGACCTATTGCTCTCCTCCGTGCTGGAAAATGTTTTCAATCCATTTTGTATCCGTTATTCAGCCAACGATCACAGCATCTCAAGAGGATCTGCTACACTATGCTCATCTGAACACATTCATCTATCGAACATAAATGACGATTTGCACAACCCAAACCACGTAAAGTTAACCGCTTATTGCAAGCACCAGGGGAAGAGAATCGACGGATTCTGAAAGATTTTTAGTATGGGCACAGGGTTAAAAGCACGTAAATTCACATGACATTTGGAGGAGGCAATGAGAGAATGTAATGCGCAAGACGGGCGATAGATATCTTTAGGTGAAGTTTATTACAAAAACGTGGTTATCTTAGAATTAACGAATCGCATTGGTGTTGGTTAATCTTGTTATAGAGAACCACTTTGAAGTTGGTCACGATCAGTTACGGCTTGATCTTAATCTGGCACTGTAATCGGCCACTGAAGGAACTGACAAAGATTAAGAGGACTAATCGTAGTGAATTTCGGGTGAAATGAGACCTTTGGCAATGAGGTCTCAAAAGTGACTGATTTGTTATACTGCTTCCTCTGGTGTTTCTAAAACGCACAGAGACCGCAATGAGTGAATCGGTTCGGCGTCCAAAGCAGAGGTAAATGCTTGGCCACCCACGTACTTTGATCTACGACAACGGACTCGTAACGCCTTGTGGCCGTTACGGTGTCCCGTCTTAGACGCCATATGATGCTTTTCTTTCGCGTCACTAGAGGCACTCACTCGTTCCCCCAATGGAACGGCGGTGCCTGAGACCTTCAGGTCAGTAGTAAATGCATGCCGAAGTGTCTGGAGCTGTCGCTGGTCCATCACTTGCTTCTTGAGATCCAATTTTAAAAAAATGCATGGCGGCCGTCGTGGTCTGGGGTCACATCGTGGGGACGTTTCTCGACTGTATGGGAGACGGAGATGGTTTTCTGTTACTAATGGAGGAACGTCCTTGCCGCTACTGGATTAGCGTAGAGTCGGGAACTGTGGTCACTGGGAGAAGACAGTCGCTCAGTAGTGAACCTTTTCTGGCTTTTTCTTGCAATGGATGAAACGTTGCTGGCTTTTTCTTGGCTGCTGTCTTTTTTCACCAGCCCCCTCTCCTTCACGCCTGCCCTGGCCCACTCTCCCGGACAAACCTGGAATCCCCCGGAGAGAGTGTTTTCTGGAGCGCATGGAAGCGAACGCCCTGTAACCTGTCCTGTGTGTTGTGCACGCTGCAGTGGCGGCTGCCGCCGCGTCGCCGCAAGACGATGAGGACCTGGACGCGGACAGCTTCCAGGAGCAGTTCCTCCTGGAAACGCCTCCGTCGGCCACACGTCACGGCTTCATCGCCGTCCCCGATGAGAGCGACGAGGACCCGGCCAGGACGCCGTCAACACCATCCTCTCTTCTGGTCACGGCACGTCTCGACAAGATGCGGACCGTGTCGTCCCCTGAGGAGGAAAAGGGTGCCGCAGACGAAAAGCACACCGAACACCACAAGGACATGCAGACGGGGGTTGATGCTGACGACGCCCCTAACGATCCCCCGCGTACCTCACGGACAACCAGCCCGCCAGCCATCTGTAGAGTAGTACAGACCCCACCCACCTTGGAACTAGTCATAGGACACAAAAAGGTACGCACACGGGACGCGACTGCTTCGTCGGAAAGCAGAGTCACTTTGTATGGCAACCAGGATGTCGAAATCTCGATCCGCTCGGAGGCTCACATCAGCGTTACCAGGAAGGAGGCGAGGGATGCCGCTTCGACTTCAGGCGAGGATGCTGAGACTACGACACGACAGGCGAAACCGAGTGCTAGAGTGCCCTCCAAAGACCAGTCAAGCTCGGATCACAGCAGTGGCATCTCTATCTTGCCATCCAGGAAGGATCGGAAGAGAGAGGAGACTGTTCTGTTTAGCGCCGAGGAGAGCGTCTACCGCTACGACCAGGGCGAGGCCATTGTGGCGTCGGTGGATAGTCCGACAACGGACGAGAGCGCCTCACACCTCATCACTGACACCGGCATCAGTCTTACACGCGGCACCACCGAAACCAGCCCAGCCTTGCCACCGGGCAGAGGTCGCGCCGACCGGGACGCAGACGTGGACATTGATGCAGAGGAATCGGAGCTCACAGACGCTGGCCTCAGCCCTATTCAGCCAGATGACATTGGACTTCCGCCAACTGACATGAAGTTTTATGACGAAGAAGTCACTCTCGTGAGCTTTGCCGAAATGGGCACAAGTCCCCATGATTATCACGTGGAATCCAGCTCCGTAGCCCTATCGCCCATAGAAATCCCGACTTCAGAAGCGTCAGTTTATACCGATTCAATAGATACAAAGGATGCTGGTGTCAGCCCAATTGGCTCTGACGACGAATCTCTTAAACAGTTAAGTTCTATTTCAGCATCCGCACCAATTATTCCTATTGAGTCTGACAGTTTCGGCGAGGTGGACTTTATTATCGATGACAGCATCGTTGTTGATGAAGAGAAAGAAATTTCTACGTTTGAACTGCCACCTAAAAGTTACAGAAGTGAGCTGACTATGTCATTAGGCACGGAAGACTCCTCTGTGATGCCGAAAGATATGAGTCCGCCGAAACAAATAGGCCCAAAGATTCAGGAGTTGCGTAAAGTTTTTACGGAATCGTCCGAGGTTGACGATGCGAAGATACCACAGCGCCCAACAGAGGACGTTTCCGACGATGAGAGTTTCTGCTCACACCCTGGCGTTTCTAAAATAGTTGAAGATATCGAAGACAGCCTGGGAACTCCTAAGCACGCACGGCGATCCTCTAGTAAGGACTCTCCCCCCAAAACTGCAAGAGATAGTTCTGTTGACATTCCTGACGCCGAAGCGGTTCTTGCCCACCTGGAGCAGGTCTATTCTGCAGCAGGAGGCAGTAAATCCTCTGCTGCCTTTGACGTAAAGCAGAAAGCAACAGTAGCGCACACTTTAGTGGAAACGGTTACATTCTCAAAATCGGAAACGACAGAAAAGGAAGGAACGACTACGGATACATGTACCACTACGAACGATGGCATTCAAACCCAGCGATACGTTGAATCAGAGAATGTAACCAGCCAAGTGGAAAGAGAATTTTTAATTATGAAGAATGCGTCATCTCCAGAAAAAGAAGTAGATGAATCGACAAAACAAGAAACACTCACAACAATATCATATGAAGCCAAACAAGAACGAACATCTAAAACTGAAGATACTGTCACAAGTGCCATCGTCACTGTAACTATGAAAACAGAAGCCCACGAAATGAACAAGATAGAGACTAAGGAACAGAAGTCTGAAGCCTTGCAAAGTGAAATCAGAGAAAAAACTGTTGTCGAACAGAATCTTGTGAGCACAGTGGAGGCACTAAAAAAATTACGAGATACGGTAGAAAAGACTATTCCTGATACCTCGGATGTGAAAGAAACAGAGATAGTAGCGATTGAAACCGAGAATATGCCTAGAGATCTGAAAGACTCATTGCAAATAGCACAGGAAACTCTACAGAGAATAAGCGAAAGCTTAGAAACTGAAAGCGCATCTGGAAAATCTACATATTCTCACGAATGTGCTCATTTGGAGACTGATTTGATCTCGACGAAAGAAACATTAGAGAGAATTAAAAAGTCACTAGACGATAAAGTGGTCCATATAAGTGAATCGATAGCTGATGCATCTGCGCCTGGAACACCAACTGACCACCACCTTCCAGCCGGGTCTCCGGAAGTACTTTCTCCAACTGCTCAACTCGAAGAGGATTCGGCAAGCACTGAAAGCTCCGCTACAACGTCCGTTTTTGAAAACAAGAAAGAAGTGCACGTTCTTCGTGATACAGTTGGTTCTAGTGTTCAGAGCATGACCCCTGATGAATCTCACGATGTAGGTGTTTTGAGAAAGGAGTTTGGTGACCCCAGACCACGAAGTTTGCAGAAGGAAGCTGATCACGTAGTTACAGAGAGGGACGTGTCTGATTTAATGTCAGAGGTGGCAGAATGTACAAGACAAATTAAGCAGGAGGTGCGACAGCTAAAACCAGACTTGACTCCAACTCCAGAAGGTTCTGATATATGCACTCTTAATTTGGCATTAGCGCGAGCTACAGGGATGTCCCTTATACCTGAGGTAAGTAGTCAAATATCCACGGAGATAGAGCCCACACAGGTGTCTGAAACTGAGAAAGTTGACAGTGGTTTGCCTGTAGTCGTTGATACTAGACCAGGTTCATCCTCTGATGAACCCAAGGTTTTAAGTGCAACCGTAAGTACGAGCGCACCAACTGCTTCTACACAAGATGTAGATTCAGTTTTGGGCACGCTTTTAGTGGAAGATGAAAAGGTTGATGAGGGAACCGAAAAAAGAGAGACAGTAGGCGCTTGTAAGGATGTCCTAGATTTAAGCTCTAGCAGAGATGGGGGGCTAGATGATATAAAGACAGTCGAAAGTGAATTGCGTTCGGCTCTTATCGTGGGCGTCGCAGTGGGGCAATCTATGGCTGTGGGCGCTGTATCAAAATCCGTCGCAGTCCCAGAAATAAGTGAAGATACTATTAGTGGCAACGCATATGCGCATCTAATTAAGGATGAAAAAGATAAGGTTAACGATGTCATAAAAGGATCTTGTGAGAAAAGCGAAAGTACAAAACTTGTTCTCTCCGGAATGGGAGATCGAGTTGTTTCAGAAGGCACAGATCTAGCGGCCAAATTTGATGAAAAACTTGACAAACTTTCATATGATGCGGTCTCTGCGGCAGAAGTAGTCGACAAGGCTCAAAAAGAAATGCAAGTTAACATAGAGGCAGTTGAGGAAACAATTAAAGGACTTAACGTCTATGTAATCACGGACGATCAGACAGCTAATGACGATTTACAAAATAGTTTTACAGATAAAGAAACATGCTCTATCCCACAAGACCGTGACATTGTTCAATTAGCTATACAAACAACCAGGCAGTTTCTCGAAACTGAGCGAGTAGTCTATAGCTCGCTTGAACAAGACATTAAAAGGCAGCCGGGAGAGAGCAAGGAGAATATTACAGCAGCCTCAGATTTCTCGAATGCAGTTGAGGAGGAAAAGGGTATAAAGGCAGATAAGGTGCAAAAGGAAATGAGAAAAGCACATGAAATATTGCAGGAAGGTACTCTTGACAAAACGGACGAACAAATCATTATAGAAGTTGAGGAGAGGCTTGAGAAGGATATTGAAATGCCCCCAGACTCTCGCGAATCGACCCCCGAAACAAGACACAAAATTAAAGGGAAAGTGAAGGAGGCTAAGCGGGTGGTTGGAGGATTTTTCGGATCGTTGATGGGTCGTTCGAGGGATTCCGATTCAGAACAGGAAAGCAGTGACTCTCAAAAGAGCTCAGCTCCTAAAAAAACAAAAACAAAGAAAAAGAAGGACATGAAAAATATATCAGAGGAAAATATCGCACAAGCGTCTAGTGATATTCCCGAGTCCGAGCAGCTTACCCAGATGCAACATGAAAAAGAAACTCGTTCAGAAACTTCTGGCTCTTTGGCTAAGCCAGAAATCGAACCCTTAGAAAATGAAAACGCAATACAACTAGATGAGGGCATTCTATTCGCAGATGATACTAGTGAGACCAAAGATGATTTTGAGGTTCATCAAATTGATAGGCATGTGGGGCGACTGGAGGAAAAAGAAGACATTGCTAACGAGAAAAGAGAGAAGGAGGGTAAATCTAAAAGGAGTGGGTTCTTTGGATCTCTAATGGGCAAAAATAAGGATACAGAGCACAAAGAAAAGGTTACGGACGAACACGTAATAGAAAGTCCGAAGCTTTCGATAAAATCGACACCCACTGAAAAGGTGCATGAACCAACCCAAGTCGTTCCTGAAGCACCTGAATGTATGATTGCGCGTACGCGCGATTTCCTCACCACGGAACAAAATTTGTATGTGCCAGAAACAGTTACCACATGTAAATCAGACGTTTCTTTACAAAAACACTCGGTTTTACATCAAACAGACGAAAGAGAGGAAAAAGTTGACCTTGACAGCAAAGACAAGAAAAGGACAAAGGAAAACAAAAGAGGAGTTGGTGGCTTCTTTGGATCTCTGCTTGGCAAGAGTAGGGACGCTGAAGACAGTGTAGTCGAAAAGGAGAGTGACAGCGACAAGGCCACTGGCGAGCTCCAAAATTTATTAGTGCCTCTAAGCCGGGTAGAAACCAGTACATTAGACCCAAGTAAAACTGCAGGTACGAAGCAGGAGCCAACCTTAAACAGCACAATCGATTACGCCCAAATAATAGACGAAACCAAAGACTTCCTCCAGACAGAAACATCTAAGTATATACCGGAGCCATCTGTCGATAATAGTACTTTAAAAACTATTGAAGCACAAACTGAGAAAATAGAAAACGATAAAGATGAAGAATCTGACAAGGACCACACGGGAAAGAAGGGGAAAAACAAAGTCAAGGAAGCTAAAAAGGCTGTCGAGGGCTTCTTTGGGTCGCTCATTGGAAAAAACAAAGACTTGCCAGAGAGTGCTGCGGAGATGCAAGGCATAGATTCAGAAAGGGAAGTACCCCAAACAATAGGTCAGGACGGTATTAAACCAGATCAAGTCACCAAAAAGGGAACGTTTGATATGATGATCTCTGCAAAAGATGTGGACGAGGACAATACTACGACTGTTCAAGGTGATTTAGAGAGAGTCAATGAACTCGCAGTGAAACTGGAGGGAGACGATGCCAATCGACACATGGAGGTATCCGGAGATATAATTGTAACAAGAGATTTCCTTTTCTCTGAGCAATCGAAAAATGAGCAAGAGCATCGTGAGGTCCTAGCGGCAGTAAAATTAGTCGAAAAGAATGTGGAGGACCATGATAACATAAATAAAATCAGCATGGCCGCAGTCAATGCGGTTCATGGCTTAGATACAGATGAAACAGTCGTTAATGCAGACAGAACAGTAAATTTAGTAGCACCAGTTGACCAAACATCTACCACACTAGAAAAAATGGAAAACGAGCCAAATATTGATCGAGCCGTTATTGATACAAAAGAGTCTCTGGTTACAAAACGATTAAACTACTTGCCAGAAATAAGCGCAAGCAGTGCATCGAAGCCATTAACCGAAGTTTCCGCTGATACAACTGAGGACGAAAGTGAGGGAATTTTAGAAGGAGACTCCAAGAAAAAGAAACGTAGAAGTAAAGTAAAGGAAGCTAAGAGGGCCGTTGGTGGTTTCTTTGGGTCACTCATGGGGATGGGTAAGGACACAATTGAGAGCGTCGCTGAACAGGTGGAGGACCATGCCAGTGACACCATAGACGATGCCAAGCTAAAAAGGAAGGGCCTAAAAGCGCTTAACGACCAAGCCGAGACGGCCACTGAGATTTGCGCAGAAGAAACAGCTACTAAAGCTGAGCATGTCAAAAAATCCGTTGAGGTAACTGAAAGCAAGGAAGAGGAAGTCAAAACCACAATCACAGCAGCAACACGCGAATGGAATACAGCACCGCTAGACGCTGACTCTTCAGTTGGACTGGACATTAAGGGCGTTTCGACCATAACCAATGCAATAGGCACCACAATGGAATTCTTGAAAAATGAACAAAGTTCTTACCAATCATATGAAGAAAAACATGCAGTACCAAAGACATATTCCGATGTCGTTACCGATACCACGGAAGATGAAAGTGAAACCGGCAGCGACAAGGAGAACAGTAAAAGGAAGCATAGAATCAGAGTTAAGGGGGCCAAAAAAGCTGTAGGTGGTTTCTTTGTATCGCTTATGGGGAAAGGAAAAGACACAATCGAGAGTGTTGCTGAACAGGTAGAAGACACAGACAAAGGATCAGGACAAGACAATAACCAAAACGACCAGGAGGTCGTACACATTGACCAATTAAGTACCCTGGACCCTCGAACGGACAATAAGCCAAATACGGATAGCCGAACCCCGTCTGGCAAGCAAAAAGAAATTAAAAATCTACCAACAAGTACAAAAAAAGCAGAAGAAATAACAATAAATATATCAGCCCATCAATCAATAACGGACACCAAAGATTTCCTTTTAACAGAACAAATTCAATACGATCCAGACCGGAAACATGATACAATACAACTGCACTCAACTGATATCCACACCGATACGACAGAGGACGAAAGCGAAACACAAAGTGAACAAAATCGAGACAAAAAGAAACGCAGAAGCAAGGCCAAAGGCGTAAAAAAATCTGTAGGGACATTCTTTGGATCTTTTATGGGAAAAGGAAAAGAAACAATTGAGAGCGTAGCAGAGCAGGTAGAAGAAGCAGTGTTTGGGGTCAATGAGACCGCCGAAGTGGTCAAGCAGGACGTCGTCCAAGCCAAAGATCAGGTTGCCGAGAAGGCCGCCGAGGTGCAGGACGACGTCAAGCAGACCGCTTCAGTGGCCGCGAGTGACGCGAAGGAGTCGGCGGAGGCCGTGAAGGAGGCCGTGGTGGCCGAGGTGGAGAAGGTGGGAGAGGTTTTAGAGTCCGCCGTGGCCGAGGGAGACAAGGTTGTAAAGGAGGGTGTCGAAGAGACCAAAGCGGCACTGCTCGACGTGCAGGATGCGGTCGTGGAGACAAAAGAGAAGGCAGCCGACACCGTGGAGGACGTAAAGGATTCTGTGGTTCACGAAACGGACGAGATCGCGAAAAAGAGTAAGAGCAAGGTTAAGGAAGCTAAAAAGGCCGTCGGTGGCTTCTTCGGGTCACTCATGGGCAAGGGCAAGGACGCGGCTGACAGCGTCGTTGAAAAGGTGGAAGACACTGTCCGAGATGCCAAGGACACCGCCGAAGTGGTCAAGCAGGACGTCGTCCAAGCCAAAGATCAGGTTGCCGAGAAGGCCGCCGAGGTGCAGGACGACGTCAAGCAGACCGCTTCAGTGGCCGCGAGTGACGCGAAGGAGTCGGCGGAGGCCGTGAAGGAGGCCGTGGTGGCCGAGGTGGAGAAGGTGGGAGAGGTTTTAGAGTCCGCCGTGGCCGAGGGAGACAAGGTTGTAAAGGAGGGTGTCGAAGAGACCAAAGCGGCACTGCTCGACGTGCAGGATGCGGTCGTGGAGACAAAAGAGAAGGCAGCCGACACCGTGGAGGACGTAAAGGATTCTGTGGTTCACGAAACGGACGAGATCGCGAAAAAGAGTAAGAGCAAGGTTAAGGAAGCTAAAAAGGCCGTCGGTGGCTTCTTCGGGTCACTCATGGGCAAGGGCAAGGACGCGGCTGACAGCGTCGTTGAAAAGGTGGAAGACACTGTCCGAGATGCCAAGGACACCGCCGAAGTGGTCAAGCAGGACGTCGTCCAAGCCAAAGATCAGGTTGCCGAGAAGGCCGCCGAGGTGCAGGACGACGTCAAGCAGACCGCTTCAGTGGCCGCGAGTGACGCGAAGGAGTCGGCGGAGGCCGTGAAGGAGGCCGTGGTGGCCGAGGTGGAGAAGGTGGGAGAGGTTTTAGAGTCCGCCGTGGCCGAGGGAGACAAGGTTGTAAAGGAGGGTGTCGAAGAGACCAAAGCGGCACTGCTCGACGTGCAGGATGCGGTCGTGGAGACAAAAGAGAAGGCAGCCGACACCGTGGAGGACGTAAAGGATTCTGTGGTTCACGAAACGGACGAGATCGCGAAAAAGAGTAAGAGCAAGGTTAAGGAAGCTAAAAAGGCCGTCGGTGGCTTCTTCGGGTCACTCATGGGCAAGGGCAAGGACGCGGCTGACAGCGTCGTTGAAAAGGTGGAAGACACTGTCCGAGATGCCAAGGACACCGCCGAAGTGGTCAAGCAGGACGTCGTCCAAGCCAAAGATCAGGTTGCCGAGAAGGCCGCCGAGGTGCAGGACGACGTCAAGCAGACCGCTTCAGTGGCCGCGAGTGACGCGAAGGAGTCGGCGGAGGCCGTGAAGGAGGCCGTGGTGGCCGAGGTGGAGAAGGTGGGAGAGGTTTTAGAGTCCGCCGTGGCCGAGGGAGACAAGGTTGTAAAGGAGGGTGTCGAAGAGACCAAAGCGGCACTGCTCGACGTGCAGGATGCGGTCGTGGAGACAAAAGAGAAGGCAGCCGACACCGTGGAGGACGTAAAGGATTCTGTGGTTCACGAAACGGACGAGATCGCGAAAAAGAGTAAGAGCAAGGTTAAGGAAGCTAAAAAGGCCGTCGGTGGCTTCTTCGGGTCACTCATGGGCAAGGGCAAGGACGCGGCTGACAGCGTCGTTGAAAAGGTGGAAGACACTGTCCGAGATGCCAAGGACACCGCCGAAGTGGTCAAGCAGGACGTCGTCCAAGCCAAAGATCAGGTTGCCGAGAAGGCCGCCGAGGTGCAGGACGACGTCAAGCAGACCGCTTCAGTGGCCGCGAGTGACGCGAAGGAGTCGGCGGAGGCCGTGAAGGAGGCCGTGGTGGCCGAGGTGGAGAAGGTGGGAGAGGTTTTAGAGTCCGCCGTGGCCGAGGGAGACAAGGTTGTAAAGGAGGGTGTCGAAGAGACCAAAGCGGCACTGCTCGACGTGCAGGATGCGGTCGTGGAGACAAAAGAGAAGGCAGCCGACACCGTGGAGGACGTAAAGGATTCTGTGGTTCACGAAACGGACGAGATCGCGAAAAAGAGTAAGAGCAAGGTTAAGGAAGCTAAAAAGGCCGTCGGTGGCTTCTTCGGGTCACTCATGGGCAAGGGCAAGGACGCGGCTGACAGCGTCGTTGAAAAGGTGGAAGACACTGTCCGAGATGCCAAGGACACCGCCGAAGTGGTCAAGCAGGACGTCGTCCAAGCCAAAGATCAGGTTGCCGAGAAGGCCGCCGAGGTGCAGGACGACGTCAAGCAGACCGCTTCAGTGGCCGCGAGTGACGCGAAGGAGTCGGCGGAGGCCGTGAAGGAGGCCGTGGTGGCCGAGGTGGAGAAGGTGGGAGAGGTTTTAGAGTCCGCCGTGGCCGAGGGAGACAAGGTTGTAAAGGAGGGTGTCGAAGAGACCAAAGCGGCACTGCTCGACGTGCAGGATGCGGTCGTGGAGACAAAAGAGAAGGCAGCCGACACCGTGGAGGACGTAAAGGATTCTGTGGTTCACGAAACGGACGAGATCGCGAAAAAGAGTAAGAGCAAGGTTAAGGAAGCTAAAAAGGCCGTCGGTGGCTTCTTCGGGTCACTCATGGGCAAGGGCAAGGACGCGGCTGACAGCGTCGTTGAAAAGGTGGAAGACACTGTCCGAGATGCCAAGGACACCGCCGAAGTGGTCAAGCAGGACGTCGTCCAAGCCAAAGATCAGGTTGCCGAGAAGGCCGCCGAGGTGCAGGACGACGTCAAGCAGACCGCTTCAGTGGCCGCGAGTGACGCGAAGGAGTCGGCGGAGGCCGTGAAGGAGGCCGTGGTGGCCGAGGTGGAGAAGGTGGGAGAGGTTTTAGAGTCCGCCGTGGCCGAGGGAGACAAGGTTGTAAAGGAGGGTGTCGAAGAGACCAAAGCGGCACTGCTCGACGTGCAGGATGCGGTCGTGGAGACAAAAGAGAAGGCAGCCGACACCGTGGAGGACGTAAAGGATTCTGTGGTTCACGAAACGGACGAGATCGCGAAAAAGAGTAAGAGCAAGGTTAAGGAAGCTAAAAAGGCCGTCGGTGGCTTCTTCGGGTCACTCATGGGCAAGGGCAAGGACGCGGCTGACAGCGTCGTTGAAAAGGTGGAAGACACTGTCCGAGATGCCAAGGACACCGCCGAAGTGGTCAAGCAGGACGTCGTCCAAGCCAAAGATCAGGTTGCCGAGAAGGCCGCCGAGGTGCAGGACGACGTCAAGCAGACCGCTTCAGTGGCCGCGAGTGACGCGAAGGAGTCGGCGGAGGCCGTGAAGGAGGCCGTGGTGGCCGAGGTGGAGAAGGTGGGAGAGGTTTTAGAGTCCGCCGTGGCCGAGGGAGACAAGGTTGTAAAGGAGGGTGTCGAAGAGACCAAAGCGGCACTGCTCGACGTGCAGGATGCGGTCGTGGAGACAAAAGAGAAGGCAGCCGACACCGTGGAGGACGTAAAGGATTCTGTGGTTCACGAAACGGACGAGATCGCGAAAAAGAGTAAGAGCAAGGTTAAGGAAGCTAAAAAGGCCGTCGGTGGCTTCTTCGGGTCACTCATGGGCAAGGGCAAGGACGCGGCTGACAGCGTCGTTGAAAAGGTGGAAGACACTGTCCGAGATGCCAAGGACACCGCCGAAGTGGTCAAGCAGGACGTCGTCCAAGCCAAAGATCAGGTTGCCGAGAAGGCCGCCGAGGTGCAGGACGACGTCAAGCAGACCGCTTCAGTGGCCGCGAGTGACGCGAAGGAGTCGGCGGAGGCCGTGAAGGAGGCCGTGGTGGCCGAGGTGGAGAAGGTGGGAGAGGTTTTAGAGTCCGCCGTGGCCGAGGGAGACAAGGTTGTAAAGGAGGGTGTCGAAGAGACCAAAGCGGCACTGCTCGACGTGCAGGATGCGGTCGTGGAGACAAAAGAGAAGGCAGCCGACACCGTGGAGGACGTAAAGGATTCTGTGGTTCACGAAACGGACGAGATCGCGAAAAAGAGTAAGAGCAAGGTTAAGGAAGCTAAAAAGGCCGTCGGTGGCTTCTTCGGGTCACTCATGGGCAAGGGCAAGGACGCGGCTGACAGCGTCGTTGAAAAGGTGGAAGACACTGTCCGAGATGCCAAGGACACCGCCGAAGTGGTCAAGCAGGACGTCGTCCAAGCCAAAGATCAGGTTGCCGAGAAGGCCGCCGAGGTGCAGGACGACGTCAAGCAGACCGCTTCAGTGGCCGCGAGTGACGCGAAGGAGTCGGCGGAGGCCGTGAAGGAGGCCGTGGTGGCCGAGGTGGAGAAGGTGGGAGAGGTTTTAGAGTCCGCCGTGGCCGAGGGAGACAAGGTTGTAAAGGAGGGTGTCGAAGAGACCAAAGCGGCACTGCTCGACGTGCAGGATGCGGTCGTGGAGACAAAAGAGAAGGCAGCCGACACCGTGGAGGACGTAAAGGATTCTGTGGTTCACGAAACGGACGAGATCGCGAAAAAGAGTAAGAGCAAGGTTAAGGAAGCTAAAAAGGCCGTCGGTGGCTTCTTCGGGTCACTCATGGGCAAGGGCAAGGACGCGGCTGACAGCGTCGTTGAAAAGGTGGAAGACACTGTCCGAGATGCCAAGGACACCGCCGAAGTGGTCAAGCAGGACGTCGTCCAAGCCAAAGATCAGGTTGCCGAGAAGGCCGCCGAGGTGCAGGACGACGTCAAGCAGACCGCTTCAGTGGCCGCGAGTGACGCGAAGGAGTCGGCGGAGGCCGTGAAGGAGGCCGTGGTGGCCGAGGTGGAGAAGGTGGGAGAGGTTTTAGAGTCCGCCGTGGCCGAGGGAGACAAGGTTGTAAAGGAGGGTGTCGAAGAGACCAAAGCGGCACTGCTCGACGTGCAGGATGCGGTCGTGGAGACAAAAGAGAAGGCAGCCGACACCGTGGAGGACGTAAAGGATTCTGTGGTTCACGAAACGGACGAGATCGCGAAAAAGAGTAAGAGCAAGGTTAAGGAAGCTAAAAAGGCCGTCGGTGGCTTCTTCGGGTCACTCATGGGCAAGGGCAAGGACGCGGCTGACAGCGTCGTTGAAAAGGTGGAAGACACTGTCCGAGATGCCAAGGACACCGCCGAAGTGGTCAAGCAGGACGTCGTCCAAGCCAAAGATCAGGTTGCCGAGAAGGCCGCCGAGGTGCAGGACGACGTCAAGCAGACCGCTTCAGTGGCCGCGAGTGACGCGAAGGAGTCGGCGGAGGCCGTGAAGGAGGCCGTGGTGGCCGAGGTGGAGAAGGTGGGAGAGGTTTTAGAGTCCGCCGTGGCCGAGGGAGACAAGGTTGTAAAGGAGGGTGTCGAAGAGACCAAAGCGGCACTGCTCGACGTGCAGGATGCGGTCGTGGAGACAAAAGAGAAGGCAGCCGACACCGTGGAGGACGTAAAGGATTCTGTGGTTCACGAAACGGACGAGATCGCGAAAAAGAGTAAGAGCAAGGTTAAGGAAGCTAAAAAGGCCGTCGGTGGCTTCTTCGGGTCACTCATGGGCAAGGGCAAGGACGCGGCTGACAGCGTCGTTGAAAAGGTGGAAGACACTGTCCGAGATGCCAAGGACACCGCCGAAGTGGTCAAGCAGGACGTCGTCCAAGCCAAAGATCAGGTTGCCGAGAAGGCCGCCGAGGTGCAGGACGACGTCAAGCAGACCGCTTCAGTGGCCGCGAGTGACGCGAAGGAGTCGGCGGAGGCCGTGAAGGAGGCCGTGGTGGCCGAGGTGGAGAAGGTGGGAGAGGTTTTAGAGTCCGCCGTGGCCGAGGGAGACAAGGTTGTAAAGGAGGGTGTCGAAGAGACCAAAGCGGCACTGCTCGACGTGCAGGATGCGGTCGTGGAGACAAAAGAGA
Source organism: Megalurothrips usitatus (assembly GCA_026979955.1). Taxonomy (NCBI): domain Eukaryota; kingdom Metazoa; phylum Arthropoda; class Insecta; order Thysanoptera; family Thripidae; genus Megalurothrips; species Megalurothrips usitatus. The sequence goes on along the minus strand of CM049598.1, from coordinate 11,183,662 downwards.
AGGCAGCCGACACCGTGGAGGACGTAAAGGATTCTGTGGTTCACGAAACGGACGAGATCGCGAAAAAGAGTAAGAGCAAGGTTAAGGAAGCTAAAAAGGCCGTCGGTGGCTTCTTCGGGTCACTCATGGGCAAGGGCAAGGACGCGGCTGACAGCGTCGTTGAAAAGGTGGAAGACACTGTCCGAGATGCCAAGGACACCGCCGAAGTGGTCAAGCAGGACGTCGTCCAAGCCAAAGATCAGGTTGCCGAGAAGGCCGCCGAGGTGCAGGACGACGTCAAGCAGACCGCTTCAGTGGCCGCGAGTGACGCGAAGGAGTCGGCGGAGGCCGTGAAGGAGGCCGTGGTGGCCGAGGTGGAGAAGGTGGGAGAGGTTTTAGAGTCCGCCGTGGCCGAGGGAGACAAGGTTGTAAAGGAGGGTGTCGAAGAGACCAAAGCGGCACTGCTCGACGTGCAGGATGCGGTCGTGGAGACAAAAGAGAAGGCAGCCGACACCGTGGAGGACGTAAAGGATTCTGTGGTTCACGAAACGGACGAGATCGCGAAAAAGAGTAAGAGCAAGGTTAAGGAAGCTAAAAAGGCCGTCGGTGGCTTCTTCGGGTCACTCATGGGCAAGGGCAAGGACGCGGCTGACAGCGTCGTTGAAAAGGTGGAAGACACTGTCCGAGATGCCAAGGACACCGCCGAAGTGGTCAAGCAGGACGTCGTCCAAGCCAAAGATCAGGTTGCCGAGAAGGCCGCCGAGGTGCAGGACGACGTCAAGCAGACCGCTTCAGTGGCCGCGAGTGACGCGAAGGAGTCGGCGGAGGCCGTGAAGGAGGCCGTGGTGGCCGAGGTGGAGAAGGTGGGAGAGGTTTTAGAGTCCGCCGTGGCCGAGGGAGACAAGGTTGTAAAGGAGGGTGTCGAAGAGACCAAAGCGGCACTGCTCGACGTGCAGGATGCGGTCGTGGAGACAAAAGAGAAGGCAGCCGACACCGTGGAGGACGTAAAGGATTCTGTGGTTCACGAAACGGACGAGATCGCGAAAAAGAGTAAGAGCAAGGTTAAGGAAGCTAAAAAGGCCGTCGGTGGCTTCTTCGGGTCACTCATGGGCAAGGGCAAGGACGCGGCTGACAGCGTCGTTGAAAAGGTGGAAGACACTGTCCGAGATGCCAAGGACACCGCCGAAGTGGTCAAGCAGGACGTCGTCCAAGCCAAAGATCAGGTTGCCGAGAAGGCCGCCGAGGTGCAGGACGACGTCAAGCAGACCGCTTCAGTGGCCGCGAGTGACGCGAAGGAGTCGGCGGAGGCCGTGAAGGAGGCCGTGGTGGCCGAGGTGGAGAAGGTGGGAGAGGTTTTAGAGTCCGCCGTGGCCGAGGGAGACAAGGTTGTAAAGGAGGGTGTCGAAGAGACCAAAGCGGCACTGCTCGACGTGCAGGATGCGGTCGTGGAGACAAAAGAGAAGGCAGCCGACACCGTGGAGGACGTAAAGGATTCTGTGGTTCACGAAACGGACGAGATCGCGAAAAAGAGTAAGAGCAAGGTTAAGGAAGCTAAAAAGGCCGTCGGTGGCTTCTTCGGGTCACTCATGGGCAAGGGCAAGGACGCGGCTGACAGCGTCGTTGAAAAGGTGGAAGACACTGTCCGAGATGCCAAGGACACCGCCGAAGTGGTCAAGCAGGACGTCGTCCAAGCCAAAGATCAGGTTGCCGAGAAGGCCGCCGAGGTGCAGGACGACGTCAAGCAGACCGCTTCAGTGGCCGCGAGTGACGCGAAGGAGTCGGCGGAGGCCGTGAAGGAGGCCGTGGTGGCCGAGGTGGAGAAGGTGGGAGAGGTTTTAGAGTCCGCCGTGGCCGAGGGAGACAAGGTTGTAAAGGAGGGTGTCGAAGAGACCAAAGCGGCACTGCTCGACGTGCAGGATGCGGTCGTGGAGACAAAAGAGAAGGCAGCCGACACCGTGGAGGACGTAAAGGATTCTGTGGTTCACGAAACGGACGAGATCGCGAAAAAGAGTAAGAGCAAGGTTAAGGAAGCTAAAAAGGCCGTCGGTGGCTTCTTCGGGTCACTCATGGGCAAGGGCAAGGACGCGGCTGACAGCGTCGTTGAAAAGGTGGAAGACACTGTCCGAGATGCCAAGGACACCGCCGAAGTGGTCAAGCAGGACGTCGTCCAAGCCAAAGATCAGGTTGCCGAGAAGGCCGCCGAGGTGCAGGACGACGTCAAGCAGACCGCTTCAGTGGCCGCGAGTGACGCGAAGGAGTCGGCGGAGGCCGTGAAGGAGGCCGTGGTGGCCGAGGTGGAGAAGGTGGGAGAGGTTTTAGAGTCCGCCGTGGCCGAGGGAGACAAGGTTGTAAAGGAGGGTGTCGAAGAGACCAAAGCGGCACTGCTCGACGTGCAGGATGCGGTCGTGGAGACAAAAGAGAAGGCAGCCGACACCGTGGAGGACGTAAAGGATTCTGTGGTTCACGAAACGGACGAGATCGCGAAAAAGAGTAAGAGCAAGGTTAAGGAAGCTAAAAAGGCCGTCGGTGGCTTCTTCGGGTCACTCATGGGCAAGGGCAAGGACGCGGCTGACAGCGTCGTTGAAAAGGTGGAAGACACTGTCCGAGATGCCAAGGACACCGCCGAAGTGGTCAAGCAGGACGTCGTCCAAGCCAAAGATCAGGTTGCCGAGAAGGCCGCCGAGGTGCAGGACGACGTCAAGCAGACCGCTTCAGTGGCCGCGAGTGACGCGAAGGAGTCGGCGGAGGCCGTGAAGGAGGCCGTGGTGGCCGAGGTGGAGAAGGTGGGAGAGGTTTTAGAGTCCGCCGTGGCCGAGGGAGACAAGGTTGTAAAGGAGGGTGTCGAAGAGACCAAAGCGGCACTGCTCGACGTGCAGGATGCGGTCGTGGAGACAAAAGAGAAGGCAGCCGACACCGTGGAGGACGTAAAGGATTCTGTGGTTCACGAAACGGACGAGATCGCGAAAAAGAGTAAGAGCAAGGTTAAGGAAGCTAAAAAGGCCGTCGGTGGCTTCTTCGGGTCACTCATGGGCAAGGGCAAGGACGCGGCTGACAGCGTCGTTGAAAAGGTGGAAGACACTGTCCGAGATGCCAAGGACACCGCCGAAGTGGTCAAGCAGGACGTCGTCCAAGCCAAAGATCAGGTTGCCGAGAAGGCCGCCGAGGTGCAGGACGACGTCAAGCAGACCGCTTCAGTGGCCGCGAGTGACGCGAAGGAGTCGGCGGAGGCCGTGAAGGAGGCCGTGGTGGCCGAGGTGGAGAAGGTGGGAGAGGTTTTAGAGTCCGCCGTGGCCGAGGGAGACAAGGTTGTAAAGGAGGGTGTCGAAGAGACCAAAGCGGCACTGCTGGCTCTGGAGGCGAAAGATTTGGCGTTATCTGTCGATATTCGTGATGTGAACGTTGCTGTGAATGACGGGAAGAGTGCAATCTTAAAATCTGTGGGTGCCCCTGAAAGAAGTGCCCTTGTGGTGGACAGTTCTTTGACGGCTGTGCATAGGGTGGTTGCGCATGAGTCCGGTTTAGAGAAGCAATCCTCCAGCGTTGAGATGCGTCTTGAGGACGAGACTATGCAGTCATCTGCGACTAGGTACCATGCTGTTGCCGCGGAACCACTGATCGAGTCGAAACCTGTCCATTGCCAATATGCAAGAATTGAACAAGCTCGGGCGGAAATCACCTCTGCTTCATTAGATAGTTCTCCTCATACTGGCTTAGATGCTAGTGATGTGGAACAGCTTTTTGTTACAAAGGCTGCTGACTTTCAAGTAGGCAGCTTATCTAGTAACTTTCGGGACTCTATTGCACTCAAAGGTGCATCTGAAGATGAAATGCCTACTTGCGTGACTGGGCTTTCAGAGTCGGCGTTGGCTGCGATCGAGAGCATGCTGGAGCATGCCCCACCTGTCCCACATACTGATCCGCACAGTCCTGTGCAGAGTAGAGAAACGGACTGCTATGTGCCCACACCATGTTTGGATAGGACTGACGTTGCCTTTTGTGGGGAGCCATTGTGTCTTCAGAAAGTAATCAGAAGGCCAAGTGTTGATGATGGAAGTGAACGGGCATTAGATTTGTCTCAGTTCCGCGAGGTTAGTCGCGAAGAACTGCTTCAAAGCCACAAGCCAAAGAGCCCAATCCATCATGTTGCAGCTCGTTCTGTTATGGATGGCGTGTTGTCCTGTGGGGATAAGGTGCCAAGTGGGGGAGATGAAGAAATTTGTGTGAGGCGTGTCGTGTTTACCGACTTAACTGGGACGGCAGAACCGCATAAAGACTCCTGCATCGTTGGAGAAATAATTGATCAGAAATTACTGGACGCCTGTGAATCGGGCGCGAAGGGACAAATGCCCCAGGAAGTAGATTCTAGTGACAGTGTTTTATTAGCCGGAAAGGGAGACTTTGGAGAGACCCATACGTCAGAGCTGGATGCTATGAGAGTGTTTTTGCATGAGGAAAGGAAAGCGTCAAGTCCTGAAAGTAAGGGAGGAGAGTATGTAAGAGAAGATTTTACTGAGCGAGTAGATTTTGAACTACCTCGTAGAAAGGAAACATTTACCTCCGACGAATTTGCAGAAGTCACTGCGTGTGATCCTGTTCAGGACTCTTCGAGTTCTCATTCCGAAACAGATAGAAGAACAACAACCCCAGTTTCCCCACAGCTCCAAAGGTTTAGTCGTGATTGTGAAATAACCGTTACAGAAAGGTTTGAGACACCAATAAGTTTGTCCTTTTCAGAGCCATCTGATTTTTACAATTACTCCGAAAAAGGAGCTAAGGAGTCGAAAGAAGTCATGTCTGGTTCGGTGGTAGACACTTTAGAGGACCAGAATCGTGGAAGTGTTACTACGGAACACACTGACACGAGAGCCTCCACCTCTTTTGATGAATCACATTTGCTTGTATCCTCTAAAATGGCGAAGGATCAGACACATGAACCCTACACAGACCTTGCGGCGTCCAAAGGTACATCTTTTATGGCACATGCTTCTGAAAGTGTGCAAAGTGCACCTTTATCAATGACTTATACTTCAAACATTTCTGTTCGTGACCAAGAGACATTAAAAACCACGCACATTACTTCAATTGTTGACGTTACCTCACATTCAGGCCATGCACAAAGTAGTTTTAAAATTGGATCCAAGGTCACTGGCATTCAGGATAGTACAGATGTTGTTGAGACCGCACCTATTTTTAAAACTGATGCCGGCAATTTGCATTTGGGTGAAATGCCTTCTCGAAGTGACGTGCAGGAGCAACGGTCCCCGGGTACTGCGGACACGGACTATATCGTTGCCTCTAGCATTACAAGCAGACTCCCTAACGTAGAATCAAGTTCAGCTTCCGATGGTTTTACACTCTGTATTGAATCGACTGTAGAGGAAGTATCGTCTGATGTGACAGATGTGTCAATAACTACTGTATCGGAGACAGTGGAAACGGGGTCTAGCTTTGAGATATCAGATACCTCCATCGAAAGAGATTCATTTGTTGGGGTCGATGAAAGTTCATCAAATATGGACAGCTCTGGACTCTCAACTGTGAAGGCACACGAGGTTCTAGAACGTGTGCCTTCAGACTTCAGATACAAAACCAAATCACGAGGTGAAGAACTGGACATGAAACGCCGTGACGACCCTTCCAAATCGAGTAAAATTGCACCAATTCGTGATTCAGAGGATACTTCGAAAACCAAATCTGATTCTACGCATTTTGAAGATGATAACTCTGCATCAGGCAAAGAATCATACCCACCATGTTCTGTGGAAAAAATTGCACTCGTCACTACTAATGACATCGAGATAACCGATGATAATATTAAAATTACGTTCAGTGGCACAAAATCTAGTGAGTCAACCAGAGCATCATCAGAGACGTCACGATTTGATGAGAGGCTTTCCGGAGAGCCGCCAACTGTTTCCTTTTCCGACAGGCACGACAAAACTGTCGGTCGCAGCAAACGCACCGTGATCGAAACTGCAAAACGATCTGGAAAAGGCGGCACCATCACGACCACAACGACAAAAACCACAAAAACTCAAGGGATCGAGAAAAAGGATACGGATTTACGAAGTGCACAGACGAAACTCGAAGCAACCAGGAAAGCTACTTCCAAGTCTACAAAACGGTCCTCTGTCAGTGACGAGAGTGCAAAAAAATCTGATGTATCAACCCACCAGTCAAGGACCGTTTCAAAAGTAGCAACACTAACAGGAGCTAAGCAAAAAGCAGAGTTTGAAAATTCAACGTACGTCAGCCCGTACAGACAAACTCCTCGTACCGTAACAGAAATTCGTTCCAGGCCCATGTTCCACTACATGCAGCCTACCAAATCAAGTCAGATTAAATTTAACAAAGAATCGTCCGAGACTGCTAGTCAGGCATCGTCACGCGAGGGCACACCCGTAAAACGAGAATCGCCTCTCAAGACATCTACGTCAAGACCATCGAGCGTGGCATCGACAGCATCGTCAACACGAGTTTCCGAGAGCAGCACTGCATCCAGTGCAAAAAGTAGCATTGCCCGTACAAGAGGCACAATAATGAGATCTGAAACACACTCAGCTCAAAAAGAAGTATTGGTTGTGAGAAAAGCTGTCACTTCAAGAACAAGCGCTAGCTCTAGAACATCTATTAGAGATCAAAGTAAAGGTAAGGCGCCTGTGACAAAATCTAGGTATGCTCTTAAAGTAACCGCTGAATCTTTCGAACCGTCCAAAACGAAGCAACGTGACCGCACAGCCATCCCAAGCAGTACGTCCATCAGAAGCAAACATAAACCGTCCGAACTATCGTCCAAAGTGTACTCAAGACCTGATTCTGCTGACTCAGAGCCATCTGCAGCTACTCATGACGACCCTGACTCAACTGAACCTGAGAGTCCGTCAATAATGAAAGATGACATCGATTCAAGAGCTGAAAGCCCCCTGCCTGTATCGCCATTCGTGTCTAGGCGGGCTTCATCCGCGCCCATTCCTTCCACACGGGAGCAATTGATGAATAGTCTTCAGCCCCGTCTTCAAACATCCCTTCCGTCCAGTCCGAGCCGCCTCGCCCGCTCTGCAACGCCGGGCCTCGTGACCCAGTTGCTTACATCAGAAGTCTTCACAAGAACAGTGGAATCAACGGACGCAGTAGAAGTCGTGTACCACCAACCCGAACGTCAACGACGACCAACGGAGGGCGAGCAGTCACTGGTTGACACCACCGACTCTTCTCTTTCCGAGTCCACGGCTATACCGTCGTCGTCTACCTCATCAGACCGACGGCGCTCTCGTTCAGCGTCGCCCAAGGCATCAGTGGATAACACGGTGCGTGAACCAATGTGTTTGGACGACGTCCTATCTGTAGCCGTGGATGACTCTAGTCCCATCAGCCCCCCACTCGAGACCAAGTGTTTTGGGAGTCGTTCTAAATCGTCGCAAGGTAAAAACGCTCACCGATCGGCCAGTTTGGGTGGTTCTGAGCATGGCTTGTAGGCAGGCCTTGTTCCGTTCACTGGCTAGAAATCTTTTCTGAAGCCTTGTGTGCTTTAAACCGCGTCAAAGCCTTTAAGCTGTGATTTTTTTATGAGATCAATCGCAAGCTCGTGTCAGGTTATAGAAAGTCCAATTCACTGCGTTGCGTTCATGGCAGTGTGCTTCTAGACCAGCATTGAACATGCTAATGCGCTCTAGGTTAACGTGGGACAAAAGCAACGATACGATGGTCTTCGGTTTAACTTTAAATGCATCTCCGTTGAGGCTTTGCAGGGGTTAATGTACTATCCCAAACTTTTATTAGTTCAAGTGGCCCTTTGCCCTTGTCCTCAAGCCATCTTGTGCTATCCTCGAGATCCTGGGTTCATAGGAGCATGGGCACTCAAAAACAAAAGAAACTTACGCATTACAATTCGCACAAATATTTACACAAAGAGCAATAGGTATTTTACGGTTTGTGCATGTTGTCGTGTTTTACTTGCATGTCAATATTTTTTTTACACTTGCATGCGTTTATATGCGTTTTTAGTCGAGATCACAGAGCAAATCGGTAAGTGCATTTGTATAATCGCTTATGTAAGATGTGCTTTATGGCGCCTTATCTGGGCGTCCGCCCGACTAAGAAGGAGGAAGACGGGGACCTGATTGAAAAAGAGAGTTTAAATCACCATGTGCAGTCGCCTGTTAAAACAATTAATCATTTTTTCGAAGGAACTGTCCCGCGATTGGTCCCAAACTTGTTTTGCACAAGACAGTCGTAGATAAATATTTTTATTTTTAAGTTTAACGCTCAATCGAACTCTGATATCGTACAGAACCTGCCGAAGCGTTCGATTATTTTTAAAATGCGCTTTGTCACAACTATGTCTTACCTTAAATCAGGTTGATACCGCAGACGCTGTTGGCTTTGGAAAAAAGTCTGAACTGAAGGATGACGTAAGTGCCAAATCATATCTACCGAAAGACGCCGCACCTGGTCCGTTGAATGACGACTCCAGGCATCTCCCTGCGATTCAAGAAAACGTGTGCGAGTCACCCTGCCCGTTAGAGGAGAAAAGACGTGAAGGAGATATGGCGGAAAATGGAATCCCGGTCGTGGAAATTATTCCTGGAGACAGCATAGATACAACTGGTGCCAGGTCGTTTGACGAAACTGCACTGACACTTGTTTTTTCTGCTGAAGACCCTGCGGAGCTAACTGACATTGACATATATGAGACATCCGATGTTGCTGGGGACGAAGAAGGCCACATTTCCCCTGCCGCAGAAGTAGAAAATTGCGTCGAGTTCGAAAATACGCTTCAAGAAACATACAAGGTCGAAGAAACCTGTAGAGCAGGGTCCTTGTCTTGTGCAAGTGCTAGAAGTGCTGCATCCTCAGGTGTCTTCCTGCTTCCCAAAGAAACGATGGATGAGGGCCATACTGACGTCGAAGATTTAGATGGGGTGGAAGACGATATAGACATTGAGGAGGTCGAGTATACAGAAGATGATTTAAGGATAATTGACACCGTCCTTGGGGATTCAAGCTCAATCGATATATCAGACGACTTTAAAAAATCGATTTCCGGTTCACCGTCACCAGCTGTAACACCAGAGCCATCAACGTCCGCGAAGAAGCACAAACGATCGCTTCGTTCACCCAAGAAAAGTGGAAGCCGAAAATTTTTGTCGCCATCGCTGAGCTTCTTCCATGGAGGGACGTCTGCGGATGTTCGGCAAACGGGACGAAGGATCCGTCGTCGTCGAAGCAAATCGCCGCGTATTGTAGATTCATCGTCTCTCGCGTGTACGGACGTTGAGGACTTGGAGCTCTCGTCTGCTGAGGATCCCCAGACTGACATTGAGCTACCAGACACAGTCCTTGACCTTCCAGTGGACAGTCGCATTAACATACGCCAAGACACCCTATACGTACAGTCAGATCACTCTGCGCCTGACACGGAGGCTGAAGATGTGGCCTTATCAGACCGCGAAGATATGCCGCCCCATGGCTCGAAACTTTGTATTTCTATGACAGCCAGTTCGAGCGCAAGCCCTGAAATAGCTGGAGCTAATACTGACTGCGAGGAGCTTAATTTTGAGCAGGATGATGTAAAAGCGCTCCGAAAGATGGAAGAATATTACAGCTCGACATCGGTACTGCATGGAACAGCACCGCAGGGTTCACTTTCAAGTTCACCTAGTTCGGGAGACGAACCTGGCCAGTACGAAAAGGCTCACACGAAAAGGAAAGTTCCGAAAATTACAGTTCGCCAAGTAGATGAAGAAAGTTCAGATCATGATGAATCGGTTGAATTCGAATGGCCTTCCGATGCATCTCTAAATTGCCAAGGTGAAACAGACAGGGAAGACCTTGCGCTGACCGAAGACAGTGATTGCGGAGCCGGGACAACTCTGCCAGGACTGGGCGTTCCCTCTACAGACAATGCGTGTTTGACTGACACTGAAATTTACGAAGAAGAGGAATCGTTGAGGCCCTGCACACCGGAACCGTTCGACGATGAAACGGATGAAAGAATGCCCGCCCCAGTAAGAGAGTTGACGTTGTTGACAGAATTAGAGGAAGGTCGACCGGAGTCCGTGATTTTACCACTTGGGGATGCCGAGCCACAGGGTCTTATGATACCAGCGGATGAGACCAGTGGCCTAACAGACGTAGAAGATGTGCAAGGCGAATCAGACGATGACGATTTACCCGAATGCTTAAGTCCGGATATACCAGAGATGGAAGGAGGAACTGTTGAATCCACTGACACACTCAAGATTCACAGGAAACGATTTAAACTTCTAGCTCCACATAACGAGAATAAAGATGTCCTGACAGACACAGAAGATATTTACTTGTACAGTAGTGCGCGGAAGAAGAAAGCCAAAAGTCGTGCCACAAACAAATCGAAGTCAAACCTCTCTGTGGTTCCAATCACGCAAGGAATATCTGATGTTGAAAATATTGAATTGAGTGACATTGATCAGCGTGCGAAGGACGTCGACTTAACTACGTCAAGCTTTCAGCTTCTGAAAGTATCTGACGATCAGGCTGAAAAGACAGATATTGAAGACATTTCCGCGGCTTCCGGTGCAGACGATTGTGACGGCGACAATTCTGACGACAGGCCAACGCCAGATTGCTTGAAGAGCATTGAAGCTGAATTTGTGACTTTTATGGAAGGGGACGGTCCTTTTACTGCCGAACAGCGCAAAGATATGGCCACGAAAAGTATTTGCTATTCTGGTAGGGCTTACGTAGGAACTACGCCTGAACATATGCACACCGATGTCGAGGACGATCTTATGACATCTACGGATGATGAGGTTGTGCGTTCCGCCCGCGTATCAATCGACGTAGAACATTCTCTGGTTTTGGACAAAAACACAAGGATGTTGAATCTGGATGTCCCCGATGAAGAACGTTACGTCAAAGGACCCCTTCCTGCTGAAGCTCCTACTGATATAGAAGAGGTTGGCCTCTCGGAAGAAGAAATCACTGGGAGGATTGCAGTCATTGACAGCCTACCGGAAGTCTGCGTCTGTGTCATGGCGAAAGAAGGTGGATCGCTGGAATCGTCTATGTGCGTGTGCATGGCTCGAGACGAGGGACACTTGTCGCTCACGACGGGGAACGCCACCTCCATTACTGTCGAAGGTACCCGTAGCGCACATAGCAAAATATGTGCCAGAGAAAAATACACTGTTTCTGTTCAGCTAGGACGCAGACATAAAAAATCACTGCTAACTGTTATGAGGTACCCTTTTGAGGGATACGATTTTTCGGTTAAAAAGTTAGATGTTCCTAGTGTTTCTATTTGCATACCTGTACAAAATATCCCCAATTTTATTTCCCATTGCTCTGTGTACCGCCTCATAACTGTAGAATTCCCGATCGGCATTTCCCACATAGAATTCGGCGAAGCGTCCTTTTATCAAAAATTAGCAATGAAACGTAAACTGGTTCATCGCAGTGTTGTTCATATGTTGATAACATTTTTCGAGCGAGCAGTGCCAACGTCCCTGCAGACGTGCCGATTATATACCCAAGGCAACTCGAAGCCTCAAGATCATGATATTGACAAGGATAACAAAACTCCGCGGATGTCATCAGGTGTGAATTGAATGTAAATGTTTTGGTGGTGGAAGAAAATTTGGAAATTTTGCTAAAACTTCAGAAATTTTACTTGATAGGGCTGTGTTCTGTACGTAATGCTGCATACGGTGATTGGTTACTTAATATGTGCACTAAGAGCACGCGAAAATACCCCGTTTTTTCCCTTCGGCTACATGACACTAACAGTTCTTCCCCTCAACTAGTTCCGCTGTTTTTACTGTGTTTAATATTAGTTTGTTTTCCCACATTTTCTTTATTGCATTGCACTGTTAACTAGTTAGACTCTTTATCTGATTGGAAACACGCTCTTGTTAAAATTTATTTGTAGCAACGAGATCGTTGGCTTTCTTTGATACGAATATAATTTACTATCCGCTTTTCACCATGGTTGTGGCGCAGTCTGCCGTATCGTCCATATCATAATTTGTTTACCCGTCTTAATACCTGAAATGGCATTTGCTTGTACATCGAAATACTAATAGTCCTGTGTTTTTGTTGCCAGGAGCAGACGATGCCCCCAAAACACAGCCGTCAGAATTAAAAGGTGAGTGGTAGTCTTTTCTACACGTATCTCAACGTGTAGTTCTCACGCTGTGGTTTTTATGCCTATCAGTGGCAGGGTATAGCACTTGCCGTGTAAATACATATTGATTTTAAGAACAGATCTGTCCTCTGGCCAGCACTTTGACATTTAGGTCTGCAGACAGTTTCCGAGCCGTAAGCGCATTTTCTCGACTGATATTCCTTACAGATGGAAGGAGAAACTACGGTGCAGTCTACTTTGTATGTTCAATTTTGCATTTATTGGCTTAATGGTCAGCTTTAGATCTTCGCTATACGACTTTTCTTGTATCATCCTCGCGGTTAAATATTAAGTGCTATAGGGCTACTCTTATATTTCATTAAATGTGCACATTGTGGGACGACCTCACAGTGATTTTATTGAATAGTCGATGCAGTGTTAATACCTGTCATGTTTTTTAATTATAAGGAGAGTTCCCGGGAAATCGTTTTCAGTTTGTGCTGTAATGTCTTCACTAGCTGTCTTGCTCACTGCGCTTGTGCTGTTATGGCTCTTAGACGCACTGGAGACGGAGAGGGGGAAAACCGTCCGGAGAGAGCTGGTTTTCGTGGGGCCCACCATTTGCACCCCTTGCCACGATCCTGCCAGCAACCTAATTGGATCTCTGCCTACTAAACCCCTAGCCACTCCCAACCTTCCTCATTTGCCAAAAGAGACGTTAGACACTTATCGTAGCCGAGGGAGGCTGCCTGTTCTGCGTGAGGTTGACGATTCTGATGATGATAAGTACGGTAGTGGTTCACTTCTCGATGAAAGCGATTTATCTGCTTTAGCGGAAGCGAGCATGAAACTGGAAGAGCTAGAAGAGACAGTAGGACGTATATTATACCAAGTTGAGCGAGAGCAAAACCTTAACGACTTAAGTTCCACGCCTAGTACACTTTCTCCCTTCCGGGACTGCTACGAAGACCCGTGCGACGAGCTAAGCGAGGTTTGCATAAACAGGTCATCGTCTCCAAGCCGTTTCTACGAGACAGCAGATGAAATAGATCGGTACTCAAGAGATTTGGATGACCAATTAAGTGACCTAGAACGATGTGCGAGAGCATACGGTGACGGAATTAATGTATTAGGACGTGCGGTCAATAACGAAAATTTCACTTGCCCTGGGGGTTACAATATTGCTAGAATAATGTCTGACCATTCCTGCAGTTCTAGACTTCCAGAAGACTGCTGTTCCCATATGCTTTATAATACAAACTCTCACTGTCACTTCTATGATGCTGGGGTGGTCAGTGACGATGAGGATGAGCCGTACCAGAATTTGCACCAAGTTGCCGAAAAGTACGAGAGAGATTTAGCTGTTAGTTACGATACGGCCGATGAAAGTCTTTCGTCCTACCCTTATAGCCTTGCTCGAGATACAGAGTCAGAGGACGATCTTATAGATCCACACACCTACAGCTACATTGGCACGGACTTTGATGATACTTCTGCGCATTTTAGAGCGGCTGCTGCAGAAGAAGAGACCTACTCAGAGCGTTTACAAAGGATTTTACGCGAATCATGTCATTACTCTAGTCAGAACATTCCAGATGACTTTGTAGCATTCCAACCTTCCTTTTCCGCAAAATATTCTATTGATACGGATCTGGAAGGACCTAAACTGAACTCTTCACTTCTGAACGTTCCTCAGAGCTGTAGCCTCGAGGATCTTGAGAAATGTATTGATAAATTGGTTCTGGACGTAGAGCGAGAGGAGGCACGGTTGCGTCGACAAGTGGAAGATAAATTGAAGGCAAGGATGGCTCGGTTTTCCATGCCTATGCCTCCTAGGCCATTGTCAGAAGTGCCCCGTGAGACACTTCAAGGCCGCGCAAGTTCAATGGATTCGTTGCTTCGCTCCCACTCAATGCACGAAATCTGGTGGGAAGGAGCATATCGAAATATTACGCGAACACCAGATGGCCAGGAATGTAGCGACAATGAGATCCGAGATGAATCTGAAGCAGACTCCTCAGTAACGGATGACGAAACAGACACGGATGAGGAGCGGCCTGTACGTGCGCAAATCATGCTACTTGTGCGAACCACTGAACCTGGCAAGGACACAATTGAAATACGGAGCATGTTCCATGTCAATCCGTCTTCAGACAATAATAATAATGACGATTTTTACACTTCACATGGGTTCGTTTCATCAGTGTCGTCACGTGGCCAGCCACCAAATACTTCCTCTCCGATGGAGCGTCCAGGAGTTCACCGCTTGTACGTGAACTCACCTCCTGTTCGTGAACTGCGGTCCTACTCTCTTGAGGACATATCGACCACGCCAAAAAATCACACGACTTGTTCATCAAATATTCACACACTTCCGTCACGCAATAGGAGACACCGCGTGTCTGTACCATTAGGAGTGTCAGATCCATTTCCGCTCGAATTTTCACCACCACCGTCTCTTGTTCAGTACGTAGTACCTCAGTGCGTGCAGCCTCCTGAGACACCCCATTCCGCCTCCCCAATCCCTTGTCCCGTGGAATATGTGACCCTTCTTCCGGGCCCCACGCCTGGTCGTGGATATTGCACCTGGCTTCCAAATCCCAGCCCCAGAGGTAAGCCCTCTAGTACTCACAGCATGTAATACCCTCTCGCTACTAAATAGCCAACGGGAGCTGTTGCAGTGATGGTCAATGATACATTTTCATTCATTGGCGCAGGGAAAATTGTACACACATGATACCCAGGATTGGGCACTTTACATGCCACTGCAAAAGCCCATCGTTTGCGTAAGATGACGCGCTTTGCTATTACAGGTTGCTGTGGTTTCAGACCTAATTCTGTTTTATCAAACATAACCCTGTTTTATTGATACTAACATAACGCTTGAATGGTCTTCATTACACACACTTTTTGTGGCAGGACCTTTGTTGTCCGCGACCAAATGAAATAGCCGTGTCGTGGTACAAGTAACTCATTGCATGTTTTTCGGTTCACCCCCTCTTATCTGCCAGCTGCGTGTGCCATAATGCATAGCATGTTATCGCTACTTCATTTTCTTGCCTTTTCAGGTATTATAAGCGTAGATGCGGACAAAAAAGAAAGCGCAGACAGACTTCCTCTGTCGACTAAGAGATATTTTTTGCGTGTTGCAGGATTTAGGTGCAGCTGGACGAGTTCTAATTGCCAACGTCCTCAGTTATTACGCGCGTTTAATTCCAGCTTCCCGACAAGCTGGTTTTAGGCATTTTTATACAGATAGTTGTAGCTAGTGTTGTGATTACAGGAATAACGTCTAATAGTGCGGCTACGGGCGATCTTGAACATGAAGAAACGTCCGTGGATGGACATACTAGACCAAAGTTGACAGGGGGAAATCAGCCGGGCGTCGAGGTGCAGGGTCCACACCGAACATCTGTAATTGAGGAGACTTTCGTCAAGACGACTATCTCGGGATCTCCTGTGAAAGAAGAAAGTTCTAAGCTGGAGAATGAATTTGATAAAAAGAAAGATAAGAAGGAGAAAGACAGAGAAGAAAAGGAACGCAAGAAAAGAGAGAAAAGAGAGAGGGAACTGCGTGAGAAGGGGGAAAAGGAAAGAAAAGAAAAGGAAAAGAAAGAGAGGAAAGAGCGAGAAAAGAGAGAAAAGGAGGACCGCCTGAGACGCGAAAAAGAGGAAAAAAGAAATAAAGCACAAAAAGAAAAGGCAGAGAAGGAGAAAATGGAAAAGGAGAAAAGAGACGCCGCTGCCGCTTCTAGTTATCTTGAGCGACCGCAACCCGTAGAAGAAGTAGTAGTAAAGAGTACAGGTCATGTAACTAAAGTCTCTTCTCCTATATGTGTTGTGTCTCTGCCTGGAGAACTACCGGGACCTTCTCATTTGCATAATGATGGCGATGTAACGGGTGTTTCTAGTTCTGAGAAAGGGCCTGTAATTGCGTCATCTGCGTCAGTCATTGCCGCTGATGAACAGCCGAACGACTTAACCGTGTCAGTAAACGAAGTTCCGACTGATGCATACATATTGGGCCCCGATGAGGTCGAAGAACAGACAGGGATTCAGAAAGGTACTACAACACCAGAAGCACAGAATATGGTGCCATCGAATGATATAATATTGATAGGCAAAGTTCCGAGTGAGGCTCCGTTTACGTCGGAAGAACAATGCGAACATATTGAGTTAGTGCGATCTGAGCCGGAAAGTCCATGCCGTACAGACACATCTACAATAAAGCCAAACGATTTTGGCTGTGAGTCCGCTGAAAATAAAATTATTTTCGCCAGCAAGGTGCCTAGTGAGGCTCAGTGTACCTTTGGCCGCGTAACAGAGAAAATCGACAAGGTTCAGTGTGGAGACATTTGGGAAAAAGATTTATCCTATATTAATGCAACCGGCTGTCCATTAGACGTCGAATTAAGAAACGATGTGCCAAGTGAGACAAAGTTTATCGCTAGCGATCAAAACCAGACTATGGATTTAGACTCCCCTTCGACTAAGGTTCTGTTTGGCAAACCACCTTGCTCAAGTCCACCAGAGATCCTTGATATTTTACAGCCTGAGAAAAATGCACTGGCCAAAGAAATATCGATTGAGGCCCCTTCTGCATCATTTGCTCAGGTACAGGAAAATAATGCGAACGAAAAAGAACATGATGCCATATCCTCACCTTTTATTTCACAAGAAGAATTTACAGGGAGTCCTAAAGATTCCGTTAAATTTGAAATTTCATCGGCCTATTTCGAAGGTTCCAATGAAGCTTCATGTGCGGATAACTTGGCCATATTAAAGGATCAGTTTGAAGGACCAAGATCAATCCCTTTGTTTAAATCATCTGCGAAAACTTATGAAGGTCCTATTGAACAAACGACATGCAGCAACGCTTCATTGTCCGACAGATTTTTAGCTAATTTTCCAGACGAGAGAATGAGCGTGCAAGGCGAAACCGGAATATCGTTTAGTGCGTCAGAAACAGGTATGCTGCCCAGTATGACCGAGAAGAACGGTTTAAAAGCAGAAAGCGTGTTTGCACCGATAAGTGAAGTGGCTTCCGCCATCCCTGCAAGGGACACGGCAGATGCTGTGACAGGTGCAACCACTTCGCCTTTTTTAAAATCAATAGTAGCATCTCCTGTACAGGTGGTACATTTGGAGGCTATTGAAAAACAATTGGTAGTGGAAACGGGATCTGGACCTTTGCAAGTAAGATCACTTTCAGAAATTTCCAAAGAAGCCCATGATTCTTTTTCGACAAAGGATAATATTCAGAACTCTTCAGCCAAGTCTGTGCAAAGCTTGCCAAAACAAGAGCGGTTTAATTTGTCGACGGCAACTAGCTCCCAGAGCACAACTACTTTCAAAACAAAGAAAGTGCCTGGCAAGCCCGGAGAACTTCCGCACGTGATCAACACAGTGACTGAAAAAACGTATTCACTTTGTGGCATGCCAGAGACCGTCAAAACGACTATCACTGATAAAAAAATTACTGACGGGGGCAGAGCCGATGAAATTTTCACTACAGGTACAGCCAAGATTTATTCCGATAATGGTGCGCCAGCAATAGTGAAGACAACAGTTACTGAAAAATTGTCATCTTTCGACGGAAAACCAGTTGAGGCAACGACATTTGTAGTAACAGAAAATCTGGATCAGTCAGATTCTCCCGCAGCGTCAATAAACGACGCAGGAACGCACCTGCTACCTCTTCTTGACGAAGAGTTCCTGAGAAACACTCCTAAAGTAGCTATCGTTACGCACACTCTTACAGAAGAAACACGGCCGGCACGTGAAAGATTACAGGATAATACTGGCACAAATTCAGTAGTGAAAGAGCTGTGCTATGTAACTACTCCCACAATGCAGAGGCGAGCCCACTCACAGCGTCGGCCAAGAGAGGACAGACCAGCACCAATAGATGTGTCGTACATACAGGGCGACGAGTCGGACGAGGAAGACTATATTGTTACAGAACCGACCGAAGAAGGTTCAAGAGTCGATAATCACTTTCGAGTTAACTCGTCTCCTGAAATACTAAGCATGCCACATTCCTCTAGAGAGCAGCGACGTTCCCCTGACCAGAATCGAGTCAAGTTTCAACTCGGGTCCCTAGATTCGCAAGATTCATTTTCTTCTGACCTGAACTCTCCGTTGACTCCTGGCACGAAGACTCATAAATTCACTGTTGAGAAGGTAGAAGAAGAAACGTTGGTGACAGTGCCGCAGGGTGGCATTGATCAAAATCTCAGTGAAATAAAATATCAGGAGGATAAATCAGGCGATCAAAATAGCAAGTTAAAGCGCGTTGAACGACATTTCGAACGGATGGCGTCTCAGAGCTTAGCGGAAGGAACAACACCAGTAAAAGAGGTTGACTACCAGCGCGTTCTATCTCAACTCTCCCACGACGAAGTCGCTGTATCTGATAATGAATACGAGAATCTCCTGAACCAGATGACTCCGTCCGAAGATTCACCTGGTGGAACTGACGAATCTCCTGAAGGTACTATATACGTGCAGGCTTATGTCCGTTAACACGCTTCCGTGTGAATCGTTACACCAGACTGGCTTTTTCTTTGCATCAAAGTCAGCTTTACGATGACAGCTTTTCAATCGAGCATATCTTACAAAAACCGATGGTCGAGTGGTTGTAGTAATTGTCATGTATTGTGCGACACTGGTTTAGTTCATAGCAAAGTGCAACGTCCAATATATGGTTATCTTGATATTTAATTACAAATATTAGGTCGGGGTTACTTTTTTTAATCCCACACGACCACTAGAACTAGTAACTTACTGTGATTCAACGATCCTTTATGTTGAACCGTAAATTACGATGAAAGAATAACGGCCATTTATTTATTTCCATTACTTTCTCCATTTTTATTGATTTTTTTAAAATTCGTTGTTATTTATCAATAAAAAAATGGTGTTGCTCATGCTAAGGTTCAAAACAACCCATCTTTTCTCAAATATTTCTTGCGAACTAATCGTACATTCTAGCCGTGGCATACATGAATTGCGGAGCACTGAATTAGACTTAACTCATTCGGTGTCGTCTGTCCTATATAATATATTTTATGGTCATAAATGTCTTACTTCTGTGGCTTTCCTATCCTTTTAGCAATGGAGGCAACCATATTGCTGACGGCAGAAGTCCCAGAAAGAACACCAGTCCCCTCCTTTATCTACACGCAACCATCCGAGGACCGTGACATTGATTTTGACTGGGACGAGCAGCCTACCCCACCTCCCGTACCCACATCCATGTTTTGGTGTTTCGACGACCGTCCCATGAGAGCATCCAGCCTTTCCCTTGATGAACTTGGGCTGCCGCTTTCTGAGCCAACCGCGGCAGGTGAGGCACTAACCCACTGGGATAATACCGACCACCTTGATTTGTCGCTGGAGGAACCAGTGCTGCCATCTGCTTTGCCAAGGCCCTCAAACCGCTCAGCTTCCGTCGTTGAAGAGCTCCTGCACGGTAACGAAACGATACCTGCGCCACTAGCACGCAGCGTCCTGCGGTCTACATTTTCGCAATTCTCGGACATACCTGAAGTGCCTAGCGACGAGCAAAGACCAGACGATGGAACCCCAAGACCGCGAAGTCCACACGTGTCCCCTCGGAAAAGTGTCCCACTCAATAGGAGTCCTCTGGGTCAACTGTTCGAGGGTGGGTTAGGTAGGATGTTCGCATTGATCTTCAGGAGTGGGGTTGTCTTTTATGGTGTTCTGAGGTTCCGAGCTTTGGGCATGAAAACGAAACTCTATGTAGATATGAAAGCTCACTTTCATGTTTCCACCTGAATAATGTTTCCACGTGTACTTGTGCAGCGGTGCACTTTACGCGTTTTAGCACGAATTTGCTTTATATCAGCATTGTCATTATTTGTAGATTTTTTCTGCTTTGCGTGTGTGTTTAAGTGATATGCATGTCCCCGAGTTCTGGATGAAGTGTTTCGTACATGTGTAACTAATATTTTGATGTTTCAGCGCAGTCAGGTGTGCATGATATTTTTAAAAATAATAAGACAAGAGTGATTAAAGTAACAAAATTATCACCTTCT
Organism: Megalurothrips usitatus; assembly: GCA_026979955.1. Taxonomy (NCBI): domain Eukaryota; kingdom Metazoa; phylum Arthropoda; class Insecta; order Thysanoptera; family Thripidae; genus Megalurothrips; species Megalurothrips usitatus. The sequence continues at coordinate 11,163,520 of CM049598.1, read as the reverse complement.
CTTACAGGCCTCGCTTGTTAAATGTAAATTTTTGTCATTAGTGCAGTTCTACGCGCGTGTGTGGTTTGTGTGCATTTTCTAGCCGCTCTCTAAAAGTACCAAAGAGTTTTTCCTACATATGATTAGCCACGACTATTTTAAGTTCAACTTATGCCACATTTACTTGTATCTATACGTGATTAGACATTCAGCATTCGTGCACTTACAAACGTTTATTGTATGTAAATATTGCACTCGTATGTGAACTACTTAATGACAACAAAGGTTTACTTGGAAATGGCATGGACATTCTTTCACATTTAAACGTGGTAGTTGTACTTTTTTTTTAACTTAAAATTAGAAATTACCAAAGTGGCGGTCCTGCACCCAAGCCATACAGGCATGCAGCAAGATACCATGATTTTTTGTTTTATTTTTTTATACTGTCTGTAAAAAAAGGGTCTGGTGCGAACATTTCTATGTGCACTTTTGACTGCGCCAGAGGACCTGGCTCTGTGGTTTTATGGCCTTTATAGCCTTTAAATATTTATAGAGCCTCTGCCAATGTTCATAAAGTTAAAGATCTGTAAATACCACGTGGTTGCCCGGGTCTGTTTAAACGGTGTCGGGGGTCAGTTTGGGCACTAACACACTCCCTAATATCTCTTCTAGAGCACACGGCCCGTCAGTTTGCGGACGGGTTGGGAGACGGACGGGATCGATCACTGGTGCAGCCCCTCCCCTTCCAACCCCTTCCCAAACCCCGACATCCGACTGGTGACAATGACGAGGATGACCCAGACTCAGAACCTGCCATCCAAGAAAACATAAAGAGCTACTCCGAGCGCCGCGCCTTTTGGGAGCAGGTCACGAGCTCCGGTTCTGCTGAAACGCCAACAGAATCTGTCACTAGTCCCTCGCAGAATCTACTTTCAGCGCAGCAGCCAGCATTTGAACCAGAAATAGCAACCCGAGCTTGCTCAGCTCCTATTGTACCTGCGCCAAGACATGCAGGGCGCACTGAGAGCGTGGACTCAGAGGCAGACTATTTATCAAGATGTGGCCAAAACACAGGTGTTGAGAACGTCGGGTTTGTTGGTGATGATGATGGGAGCACTCCGAAATCACTTTCAAGACTGCACTCTGTTGATGGTTACGGAGAAACGCCACCACCTGTTGCTGTGCGCAAAGCTATATACGAGAGGTCTATATCACTTCCATGCTCAGATGCACCCGAGCATACAAAGCGAAAAAGGCATTTCGAGGACCAGCTTAGAAAGGACATGGTGACAGAGAATTTGATGCAACAGCTTGATGAGGAAGCTGTACAGGAGCATAAGGCACTACCTCACCAAACCGCTAGCGAGGAAGGGCCTGACTCAATTTTGTCCGATGAGACCTTTGAAGGTGACGCAACAACAAGCAGACCCTCTGTCAAAGATATAGCGCATTCATTTGAGAAGGTGGACTCGTACGAAGATTACCGAGAAACTGCTGTTGCAATAGTAGAAGAAACCGTGCACAATGCTGAGGCAATCGTTCACAAAGCGGAAGAGCATGTTCTCCAGGATCCAGATGAAGAAGTTGCCGAGTGGCATGGAGTGCATGATCTCAAAAATCGTTTTGATGATATTTTGACACAGGACACTGTCCGTAGATGCTTTCCTGAAGAAGAAAAGACGAGCACTGAGATAAGAAGGGAGAGCCTTGCCAGAACACACGAGATTTCTAGTTCGAAACTAGCTGAAGTTATGCAGTACAAGGCCGAAAATTTAGCTAAACCCTCAGATTCATTAGAAGTGCACGTCGATAAGAGCGAGACTGAAGAGACAGAAAAATCGCGAGACTTGGATGATGATATTAAAGAACTAGAGAATCAGAGACGTGCCGAATCTCGAGTTTCGAGCGCAGGTAGTAAGGGTCCACGCGGGCCTGGAGACCACCAAAGCCAAAGTTCCAGCGAGGACACGCAGTGCGAATCAGATGTGACTCCCGAAGAACATCCTGATCAGTCTGAGGGCAACTCCCTCTACCAACCAGAGCAGCAAGTTCAAGATATAGTTTGGGAAGTTGGTGTACAGGATCAACCAGATCCATTACCCGAAGAGTTTGTTCACGACTATCTCGTCCCATCAGGTCGGATAATACTGCAAAATGGCGGTACAGATGAAGACTCAAGAAGTGACGGTTATGATCCCGTTCCAGTGCCAAGACATATCACGGAGGAAGAGGCAAGGAAAGTCGCCGAGGAGTTGGTCCAAGACATTGAAGAAGAGGTCTCAAAAAGAAATATAGATGTACCAATAATAGATACAATCCGTCAAATCGCAGAAGACAAGAAGCTGGAGGAACGCGAAATTGAGCTGATGCAGTCACTGTTAGCTAAGAAACAACGTGATCAAAGTCATTTATTCTCCAGAACTGACACAACAACTTCCAGTATGGAAATAACTGATGAAGACCTAAGAAGTAGCGGAGTTGAAATTGATCTTTCTCCCACAGAAAGTCAGTCTGGACTATACCACTGCATGGATCCTCGGGCAAGGCAAGAGGACGAAAAACCAGAAGCACTCCGTTCGGAAGATATTGATCTAAGTGATTTGAAGCCAGATCCAATACAATCGGATGACGTTCAAAACGATCGAATGCATAAAAACTTTTCAGTAATAGAGGAATCAGATGAATATGACACCCGATCTGATAAGTCGGACTCGAAATCTGAAACAATAAAGAAACAATATGGTGCCGATTCAGTAGATGAAATTCAACAGTCATTGGATGCAGTTAATGAAGAACTAGACGAAGAATTCATTGTGAGAGACGTACCATCTCTTCCTTTGTCAATGACCCACTGTGTACCTCATAGTATAGAAGAAGAACCGATTGTGGAGTATTTGTTTGATTCCTCAGCGCTAAAATCTATTCCTCAGGGCTCACCTACTGGATCTACCACTAGTAGTAGTGGCAAGAGAACTCCACCTCCAAAGCCAGAAAGGAAGTCAAAGGGATCTTCTGAATCTCTCCGTGATCTAAAAGAAGTGAGCCCTCCTGAACCACTTTTAAGGTTAGACAGACCAATTGATCGAGTGGGTGAACATATCTCGATTCGCGCGGAGAGCATTGAGTCTCAGAAATCTTCATCACAAGACGACCGGTCCCCTATAAGTTCTAGTGACGCAGGCAAATGTGACATTGGTGACGTTGCTGGGGTCGTCCGACGCAACCCACTACGGCCGGATGGAGAATCTTCTAGTTCAGGTGAACGCAGTGGTGGCCTTCATCCTGATAGACGTTCGGGTGCCGATTTTGACCCCTACTCCAGTTCAAGTGAGAGCCACTATCATTCGTTTGAGCAATCATACAGTAGACCATGCTCTTCTGACGTGGAAGGACTTCTTGCTGTAACTACCGGATCATCAGAGTACGAGTCCGCAGTAGCATCTTCTAGATCTGTAACATCAACGGAGTACCAAACTGCTGTCAGTTCTCTGAGTTCTCGGGAGTCTATGAAATCCCTGGACTCAGAGAGCAGTGGCCACCTAGCCAGCGTAGAAGTGTCAAGTGAGGCATCAGAAACACTTGTGCCTTCAGCGACTGAGCTGGATGACATGGATGACAGCAGTATCAATCTTGCTTTGGATGAAGACTTAGAACGGAGAATGCTGGAGCAAAGTGATTTGAGCGCGCAAGAGCACAGTAGACTAAGAACATCGAATGATAGTAAGCTACCTTGCACTGAATTGTCAGACGACGATGCCGATGATACCAGGGACCAAATCGAGACAGATGAAGAGGACGAAATTCCCCACATAATGAAACGTTCTCATGAAATGACTTTTCACCCAGAGCCTAAAGCGGTCCCTACTGGCCGATTAGAACAATCGGTGGACGTGCCTGAAGACAAATTGGCATCAAGTATGGACGGAGATTCCGTTAGTGTCCTGAGCATGAGTATATCAAGTGCATCGGAAACATTAGCAGTGAAAACTGTTATTGAACTGTCTAGAACAGACTCAGATAAAATGGACGTGTCGGGTACATCTGAACTCCTCACTGCTTCAGCCACTTCCCAAGAAATGAGCTGTTCTTCGGAATCTAAAGATGAGAGTGAAGAGGTTACCCACATCCTTCCCAAGACCATGGACTCTGGCACATCTACACCCACCCACCAGCGAGATGCAAGCGTCACATCGGTTACCTTATCAACGTCCACAGTAGAGGAAAACGGAATACAGTCAGCTAGTACACAGGTTACATCTGAAAGTAACGTTCCTACCATGGAACCACCACGAAGGTCCCACAGACGAAATGAAAGCACAAGCACATTTGCGCCATTTATTCCACCAAAGTCTGCTGAGCCGATTAACAAGACTATTGAGGAATGTTTGTCCATCGAGAGCGCCGAGAGTGAGACGTGCTATCGAGACCAGTCTTTCTCACCGAAAAAGGAAGAAGACGAGGAGTCCTATCAGACAGAGGCTGACCAGGCCTTCCATCGAGAAGCCCGCGAGGGTCGGTACTTATCTGATGACCTAGAACCGGAGCTAGAGCAGCTCGATGGAAGTAGGCCTCACTCACAAGTTAGCAAATCAGATTCTGAAAGTGGACAGAGAGCAATATCATCCGGATTCTCTGACGAGCGCGCTGACTCTGAATTGGCAGAGGTTTTACGGCAAGGTTCCTCTGACACAGCCTGCGAGGATATGATTGAACGGCCACTTACACCAGAACCTGCGGAAGAAATTCAGATCAAATCTGACCAGTCAGAATTCTCTTCAGAGGCCCTCGCGAGTGTGTCAGATTTAGGTATTGAATACAGTCAAGCACATGCTTTCAGCCGCACTGTGGAGTACGCATCTCACGTGAGCCCGCTAAAAGATAAGCCGTGTGTGGCGTGGGAGCATCCTGGTGAGCACGAGGATGAAATGGCCGAGGCCGAGGCGGCGTTCCACATGGTTCCCCACCACTCTCCACATCATACCGTGCATCATCACCACCACCTCCCAGAGACTATCCTGGAGGATGACGACGCAGAAAAGAGTGAGCTCGAAGCCAAGGAAGCAGCAATAAAAGAGCAGCAAAGACGGCGTGAAGAGCACATGCACAGTATTTCACCAGCGAACATTCCTGACATTACCGTAACTCAGCATATGTACCCTAACCCTGATCAAGATGAGGAAGTGCAGCCTGTCGTTGAGTCAGCGATATCAAGCACATCGACATCAGAAACGACGGACAGTAGCATAGGAAGGGAATACGTTCTAGACGAGTCAGTTGTCACGCATTCGGAGGCATCGACTGTGCTGGAGCAGACTACTCAGATCAAAGCAAATGAAATAGACTCGGTGACAGAATCCCCTACCAGCGAGTCGTTTGAGATGCTTGAGAAACCAGATGATGTCGACGATCGTGATCGCCAGGATCTCTCTGACAGCTTTGTGGTCGTCGAAGAGGTTGGACGTGAAGCGGATGAACTTGATTGTGAAGGTCAGGGTGTCAGGATTGCATCTGCCAGCATCCCGATGAGGAGGAGGGAGCCTGCGTCCGACGACGATGAGGACTTTATCGCACAATCACCTCCTCCCCTGGTGACACGTATAATGGACGTAAAGTACTATGGCGAAGGTGGTGTGCTGACTGACGAGGACGACCCATTCAGGTTTGATAGTGCTCAAGAGGTAGACGGGACATACGAAGAGAACAGTGTAGAAGCAGAAGTTGAGAACGAGGCTGACGTCGAGGCGGGAAAAAAATGGATTGAAATGCAGTTTGGAGTGGAAGAGCCTGCAACAGTAACGACTGGAGGATACAATTACGAAATGGAATTCGAACGAGGACCACTAGAAGACATTAAGGAAGAGGATGAAATGGGAACTAGCAGTAAAATAGGCAGCCTTGGTAGCCAAAAGGAATCAGTTGGCAGCTTTGGGAGCGGGAGCGTAAAGGAGTCCTTGAGCAGTACTCCTGAATATGACGTCCTAGCAGGCAAGAAATATTTCACGCGGTCTGGCGAACACGATGACATTTCGATGAGTTCTCTGCAAGAGTTCGAAAGCCTTGAGCACCAGGTAGCATTAGAAGCTGCTCATAAACGTATGATTGGGTCGCAAGATTCCCTAAACGGAGCGCCAAAAAAGAGAACTGCGGGTGACGATATTTCTCTGGCTTCTTTGCAAGAATTTGAAAAAATGGAGAGAGCGTGCGTTGAAGCTGAACGCATTGAAATTCGAGCTCGAGTAGAAGAAGCTCTGCTTTCTGAAATAGATGAGGGGCACGAGAGTCAAGTGTCTGACTCCGATGAGACAATTTCTGGTGCCGCCATGAAAACAATAGGTGACTCAGATTCGGATGACTACGATAGACGCATGTTTGAAATTGATGAAATTATTCGGCAAGCTCAGTCCAATGTTGAGCGGTTTGAGGGTCCTGAGAGGCGCTCTGCGGGCCCTGAATCGTTTGGACGAGGAGATTCTCTGGAAGAGGTCGCCCGAGTTCCCGACCTAGATTTCGACACTCCATTATCTCTCGTGACTAGCACAGATTCTTTAGATCTGCGAAGTAAAGTTCCCGACTCGATGGTCACCAGCGCAGATTCGCTTGAAGTAAAAGTCAGTCCTACTCCACAAATGATTACCAGTACTGATTCCATTGAGCTTCAGCAGCAGCTGAAGGCGCCACGTCAAGCAGATATTATGACGGACTCCATCGAGTTGCCAACTGAACCGAGTCACATGGTTACATCTTCTGATTCTCTGGAACTAGAGACAACACTAGAACGTGGAGTAGAGGCAGAAGACGAGGATGCCTCCCTTGCAGGGAGGGGCAGCCTGAGGTCAGGAACAGGATCTCTGCAGGACCGCAGTAGCTCCAGTGGTCGCGATGGGGACCTCAGCTCGTCAAGTGCTCTAGGTGCCTGTGGAGGAGCTCGACTGGACCCAATGCTTGGAAGCACCGATTCTTTGGAGCCAACCAGCTCGACAGCGACTCACGCAACGTACCAATATGAGACTGACTCGAATATGTCATCAAGTTTTACAAGTGGTGGCTCTAACACAATGGTCTCAAGCACAGAGACACTGGAGGCGTCAGCATCTCTGCCAGCTGAAGGGGTCTGGTATGAGGAAGGATATGCCGTTTCGGAAGGTACTTCTTACGACTCCTGTGATCCATCGAACGATCCTGATCAACTATACAGAGTCACCCGTGGTACAAAGGCCACGCCAGTCAAGACAACGTATCAACTCGAGACAAATTTTACTCCTGGTGACATGACAGAAGCGATGCAATACTTTGATTCCGACTGTGTCAAGATTATAAGTAGGACTACGGAAATCCGACAAGTAGTTACTAGAACTGAACAGACTGATCTCACTGCGGGGTTAACATCGGCCCCGTATACGACTTCCTTCTCCCTCACATCGTCCTCCTCCCCGTCCGAGATTCCTGATCCCGGGGCTGTAGTGGCTACTACCCATCAAGGACTAACCACTTCCCACCTAACAGGTAGTGATTCCTGCTAATATTTGCATGCTTCCCACTGCTTCGTACCTTTCTAGCGTTCATAGGCAATATGACCCCGCACTGTTTCGGACGACGCTTTGTTGCTTGTTGCTGCTGTGTGTCATAGTCAATGGCCCGCGTTAATTGTGAGGACTTTGAATTCGAAACGAAAACGGGCCATTTAAAGATACGGCATATAGAATTAAAAGCCTTCGTTTCTCTGTTTCTCTTATTCATAAAAATAATAACAACGATAATACAAATCAGAAACTGCCTCTAAGTTCCGTGTAAAGCCTTCAGTTTTTATAATAGGGGAGAGTCGCACAACGTGCATGAGACTACGAGACCCGAACGCACATCCGCTACGCAGCCGCCTTAACCACCTCAACACGACAAGGTCTTAGGGATGGTGACACTTGCGCTTTGCCCAACGACAAACAGGCCGATGTTACGTTGTGAGGTGTGGACCCAGACAGTCTTGCTGCATGTTTGTGGCGCCAAAAGGTTATAGGTTGGCTGCCCGGCGGGCGTGCACGGTGGTGGACTGACTCACCGCACCGAGCGACAAATCTTCGAACCACTCTGAGCACTTATCTGACCAGCATGGCGACTCCGTCGAACAGACTGCCATTCAATAGCTCCAATTTCACCTAATCGGTCGCACGGTACACCACACGTGAGAAATCCCTTTGTCGTGGTTTTTTGCTTATTCTGTATTCGTTTCAGTTGCCGTTCGGATCGCCGACGAGAGCATGATTTAGATACCTTTGGCCCGTGCTGGTTTCAGGAGGTACATCCAAAATATATGGCCGAAGTACTTTAGTAAAATGAGCACATGTTCCGGCAAACAATGGTCGATTTATACCTCCCTCAATGAGTGCAGAAAACTGGCCTTACTGTTATTTAACAACCTTTTCATTTCAAAAGTGCGTATCTATGCTATTAATTCAAGAACATTTCGCAGTAGAATACTGTCTCTCTTTCGCCGACGTCAATTTTTTGTTTTAGACAAGGGGATATTAATTTATGGTCTGCCCGAACGTCAAACGTACCTGTTAGATTTTTTGGTGACATATAAATCGAAACTAAATCAAAACTAATTTTCACCGCCATTTTGAAGGGCCGTCAGCCCAACAGCTCTTCGGCCGTTCGACGCAAGGCTAGCATGTTGTAGATGTTGAATGTAGAAAGTGTTTCACTGGAATGTTGTTGGTATAAATGTTACTGCATTCGTCGAAAGCTGTCAAATTATTTTGTCCGAGAAACTGAGTTCTATGTCTATCCAATTTCTCGTGACATGCATGAACGAGAACTCCTCATCCTCTGCCTTTTCTTTTCTCTTGTGGTTCTCTTCTTAAACCCCATGCATACATCATGTATATTTTTGTAGTGCTTTGTGTTTCTTATGTGAGCGTTATTGTGTGTGAAATTTAATTGCAATTCTTTAGGATAGTGAACCATAATCTATTTTGCTACGATTTAAATATAATATAGTGGTTGCAGGTGTTTTATATGTGGATACTGGACGGTTTAGCTGCCACATTGTTAGCCACGAGGTTGATAGTCCCAAGCTAAAACTTTGCAGCCCAAGGAAATCTGGTCTACGTGACTTAATACATTAGCTTGGTTCCAGCAAGACCTCCATATTGGAGAAATGTGCAAGGGACACTACTATTTCCTTGACTGATGTATTAGCTATGATTTTGTACTGTTATGTTCACATAGATTTAGGCACCTCGTGGTTTACGTTGGTTTACGGCCTTAGATGCTTACACTGTTTTACCCTGTCGTTTTTAAGTTTAGTTTGACCCCTGATTTGCTGAGAGTTTTTGCTAGAATTGCATGAGTTTACATGGCTGAAAATGCCTAAAGTTAAAAAATAAAAGGGGATATGGTTATGGACTTAAATTAATGATTTTGTAGCAGATGAGTTAGCGGCTACGTTTGATGCCCTCCATGGTGGTTTTTATATAATCTGCCCTGCTTTGGGAGCGTGTACACTTTGGGGAGTATTTTGATTTACGACACATACACCCAGAGAATGCTGTTCTTGAATCAAGCCTAATCGACTTGAAACAATCAGACACGAATGATCCTTGACTAGTCAATTTCTTGTTTCAAACCTAGAATGAAATTCCTCCGAAATGGAAATGACGTCCGCTAGATCAAAATAGCCAGCGCCTTGGCACGTTGGAAGATGCGCCGTGCAGCGGAGCGAGCGCCCGGGATCGGAGGCGGAGATGCAGCAAAGCAAAGGAGCAGGGAACTGGTTGTGTTTCGGGACGCGCTACATCAGTGCGTTAGGTGGTCCAAGAAATGGACGAACGCGGGAGGTTGCTGACACTGATTGGTGGGCAAGATGTTAGCGAGGCCCACCGTCCTAATCAAGCACGTCCAATTGTGAGTGCAGAGCTGCGTCGTGCCGCCCGCCGGCAGGGTTGCCTACCTCCAGAAAGTTCACTCCGGCAGCCGTTACTTCCATTTCCGACCTTAACTGTCCTATAAATCAAGGTACCCCCTTAGGAGCCATCCACGCGCTCTCGACGACACAACAAAAACCACCCTGTACAAACCCAGAATTCTTTAACCTGCAAGCATTAAATGGGATCTTTAACTGAATGATACATTTAGTGTCCGGCATGAAGATAGCTAGTAGCAAAGCCAGTCCGGGCTGGAAGCAGAGACTGAAAGAGTTTTAGGGCAAACGTTCGCCTTTGCGTTATGATGATCTCTAATGGGTGCTGCTATCGCTTCGCTTGCCGGTCGCCTAGGCGGAGAAGCCGTGGCCGAGCAGTGCGCCGCCGCGGCTGCCCGCAGCGCCCCCACCCCTACAGCCAAGCCTGCAGCCCTGCCTCGCCGGCCGCCACCGTCACATGACATTAGCGTTGACGATGAGCCCGAGTTTGACGTACGAGAGCACGACTGGAGGTTCAACCTGAAGCACAGCGGTTAGTCGGCGGCACAGCGCGCATAACGTCCGAGTATAACCTCCGGCTGCGTGCGGCGGGTTACGCTCGGACTAATATGGCCTTTTTGGACAGCGTTACGACCTACGGGTTGCTTTGAATATTAATTGCAAAGAAAAATGTTGCCCATGAACTTTGAGGCTATTCGTCCCTGTTAAAGAGCTCTTTGTCCAAATGCGTGTCTGTGTGTCGCAGTTTCCCCCATTATTTGTGCAAAAAGAGAGCAGGATTGTTCGAAATGCGAAGTCTCAATTAAAATCTACGATTTTGATAAGTTCAGCAGGTTGAGACTGTTGGTTTGTCAGTAAATGAGTTTAACACTGCAAATGCAAGTGTGGACCAGCTCCACGCTAGGTAGCGTGGACCAGACCACGTTTGGTCCACACTTTCCGCGCCTCACCGGCCCTATCCTTCGCTGTGGGTGGCCCTTGTACCCAAATGTGGGCCAGCCCGTGGTCCACGCTTCCTGCATTTGCAGTGAATTGGTGGGTTGGAAGTTCGTGTCATTTACGTACAGTCTGTTCTCTTTTGGCAATAGTTTTCTCTCCCCTACCGATTTGTTGCTCGATTGAGACTTTTACACTCCAAGTTATTTTTTAACGCGCATGTGACATAGCATGGCACGCCATTAAAAAGTCTAGCTTGCACCTGAAGCTTTTATTCCATAAGTTTATATTGATCTACCGTAATATATCTACCTTGTAATTTGCTGTACTCCTGATAAATGAAGAACATGGCATAGCTTAAATACCATCCAGGACGTCGTCAGGGTATTACGTTTGTATTGTATCCTGTGTTTCGCATGACTTGATTACCGGGATCTTATGTATGTGTACGAGTCGAGCTACTGCACGATATTCACTGCTGTAGCATAAAAACGCTGCTATTTAGCACTAATTATGATTACTCATTCTTTGTGGATGATCAGTTTCTTATAGCTATCTGTCCTGTTTTATTTTACTTTTATTTTCTTTCATTTGTAAATCAAATTGTTATTTTCTACAACTTACTTTGTTAATATTGCAGCTTTTCAGCAATGCTGGTCCGAGTGCAGAGCATACTACAGTGTTCTCTTTATATGCGATTTGTGTAGTACTGCGTGTGGTTTGTTTGTACATTTGTAGACGTTTGTGGTAACATTGCACGGTTTGACTTTTTTTGTTACTTTCTTTCGTTTTGTATATATTGCGTCGACGATTTGTTTGAATTTGTCTCCCGTATAACATAGAAAATAACTTTAACGGCGGCCTCCGTGCCTTAGGTACTAATTATTTGTTTGCGTGTGAACGTATAAAGCCTCTGTAAATACGACTTTTATATCAAAGGGGAGGGGAGAGGGGGTTGTAGTCAACGTAAATTGTGGGATAACCAAGGGACGGCCTGACCACCTGCTTGTTCTATCTTATGGACGCAGCTACGTCGGCCGATTCCGGGAGCTCATAACTTGATCCTTTACCCTCTGTCTGTTACCAGCCGAGGCCCCCGAAGAGGAGGACGTGGACTCCGTTGAAGAGGCCCGCCAGTAAACCCAGGCGAACGCCTCCGCCCACGTCTCCCCTGAATCGCTTCGCGCCCTGCTCGCCGTTGGCCCGTGAAAGTGCGGCCAAATATTGGCCCGTTTGACCGCACCATCGCTGGATGCCGCGCTGAGCACCTTTGGCCGACTTGAAGCATTGCATCCGACGCTCCGCAGGAGCCACCGACCACCGGACAATGCTATTTCGGGCAGGGGTAGCGCCGAGTGAACTTGGACCAACGCATACACATATTCTGTTTTGACCGAGCGCATACGCCCATGTTGTAACAACAATAAATCGTACGCGCGAGAGAAATGTCCCAATGGTACATGTGGTCTGGTGCTCCCCGCACGGAGTGGCTTTCGATATGTTCATATGGGTCTCTCACGCACGCGTTTCTAAACAATAAAATATGATCTTTTTTGGACGTCACCTTGCGTCTTATTTCTTCTTGTACATCGCCTTCTGGTTTCCAATAGGTTGTAAAAATAGTTTAGTGTACTTGCAACTTCCGTGTACCATTATGTTTCTTCTGCCCAAATCAAATAAATACACCTGTGAGTCTTTTGACTAGTGCGTTATAGATTGAAAACGTTGCCACATTATATCTTATCTTACTAGCCTTTACATGAATCGTGAAACCTAGAGGAACATGTGTGGCATGGCATGTCTTTTATTATTGCTGGTTGCTCTGTAGAATTTATGTTGCCCATGCAGTAAATAATTTTGTATCTTCACTTTACAAGTTCTTTCAATCGTTGCCCCCTGCGTGAGAATCACGCAGATTAATCGATAGATCCAGCAGCAAGTTACTTATTGTAGGTAAAATTGATTTATTGTTGAGATATGTTTGAGCTGCATTTGAAGCAGCGAGGTGCTTTGAAATGGGAAGTTAAGCCTGTGCTTGACATTGTGAAATTGACATTAATTAGTGAATGAGTAATTATTACTTTGCCATAAGCTGGCTTATACTGTTGTTGTTATTGTTGTTTCAAACCACGCCTTTCCTGTAGTGACATAGCTTTTGAAATGTATTTTTGTGGTTTTTGCTGGGTCGAAGTTCAGTGAGTGGAAAAAATTGGGAAGGATGACAGTAGAAAGAATGTAGGCTTACTTAAGCTCAGGTGTATTTCTCCTACACAATTGCTTTGTATGTGATTGAAGGACGAAAGTTAACACTTCAGATTAATTGAATGGTGACGTTATTGGGGCATACTCCAAATTGAACGAGTGTAAATGTAACTGATGAGTTCTTTACCCTACCGCAGACTCTCTAGAATGTCTCTCGGTGAGTGATGTGTATGCATTATATTTTGTTCTACAGCAAAACTTTAATTTATATGAAATTGTATCGATTTATGCTTATCACTAATCTAAAGGAAAATAAAAATTTTGAGTATATGAGTTATAAATAATTATCGGTCTTCGTTTATTCTCCTCATACCACCCATTACTTCCGACACAAAAACAATACTATTGAGAATAGAAAACGTACACAAACACAAGAGCACAGATACAAATAGGCCTAACTGAAAGCGACGAAATACCGTAACTGGAACATAAAATGCGCGGATGGCCGTTATCCTCGAGGTTAGCATGTCCGTGCAGGCCTCCTCCTACTTCCGCATCTTCTTCAGAATTAGCGAGCAAATTAGACAGATGCCTGTATGTTGAGTGAGAGAACGGTGTCCAAGCGTCTCTCACTGAGGCCTCGTATTGCAGTTATATATATATATATATATATATATATATATATATATATATATATATATATATATATATATATATATATATCCTTTGTGGCGGTAATGTCCATTCAATTCACATTCACACGCGGAAAAGAAACGCCGGGAATGCAGCTGCGAGAGACAGAAACAGGTGGGGGGGGGGGGGGGGGGGGAGGGGTCAAGGTGTCAGATTCTGCCCGGCGGCCCGAGCGCCCCCTCCCAATCGCAGCCACGGCCAGGCGTGCCAGGCGAGCGGGGCGTACGGTCGGTCTCCTCCAAGGCGAACTTCCTTCGGCTGCCCCTCCGGGGAGCGCGGTGTGCCGGGCCTTGCGCAAGGCGGCCACCGCTGCCCGCATTACACACCGCCAGTCCGTCGCCGACAACACACGCAGCAGGTTAGTCCCCACCTCACGAGCGACGCGGCCCGGCCGAAACCCACCATCTGCAGCGATTCGCCTTGCTTAAATACCTTCCGCAGGCCGATGAGAAAAGATGGGAGGTCCGGCGTCCCTGTCGCGGGGGTCCCGGGTGCTTCTGCTGGCAGCCGTGGCCGCGCTCGTGGTGACGACGGCGCCCTCTGTGTGCGCGGAATCGCATCGTAAGCCACCGGACAGCAGTCAGTCAGTGTCACTGCCAGCCACCTTAGGATTATTATTCTCATTTGTTTTTTTTTTTCTGTTGTAGAGATTAAGAAACTGGTGGAGACCCCCGTCCGCAGCAGCCTGCTGGCCCAGCTCTCGGTGGCGTTCCCCTCCGTCAACGCGAGCTGCCAGTGCAGTCGTCAGACGCAGCAGGTGGTGCGGGCCGCGCTCGCCGGCCGTCTCTGGGCCCTCCGATGTGAGTGAGCTGTAGCGGTGCGGCAGGTGCGGTCACTTACCCAGCGTCACACACCTCGTCCTTACTTTCTATTCACTCTAAAAAAAATAATTGATAAAAAGTTTGTGATTTTTACTTTTATTTCTTAACAGTGTAGACGCTCCACCAGAGTTTTAATTTAATATTATTAATTAATATTATTAATTATTTAATAATAATTAATTTAATAATGCCTGGTCGCTGGATCTCCGATCCTCCGCTCTTACAACAACGCCCTGTTACAAAAGCCGGAGCCGCCGGCCCTCATTCGGGGCCTCATTGACTTCCATGAACAGCGCGCTCAGAGGGGAAGAGAAAGCTCGGGAATGACATTTGTGAGCTGCGTCCGCGGCCTAGAAATTTGCATAGGAGCCGAGCTTGGATTATAAGTTACTTGGCTTCACACCAAAACGGCACGCAACGCTTAAATATTTACTTTGCTCGTGCCCGCAGGGGTGGACGCGAGCGCCCGGCCCCCGTCGGGGCTGCTCAGCGGCAACGTCAACCAGCTGGGTGACTACGACGAGTGCCTCGGCCTAGACGCCGGCGATGCGGTTGCTCCGGAGGTGAGCTCAGCACTGCCGCGCCCAAGGCGGCTGGGGGCTTGGGGCTGACTCGAGCCCTGTTTCAGGATGACGGCGGGGACCTCACCTGCCCCGTCTCCGACGGCGGCCACCAGACGTCCTACTGCCTCGCGTCCGTGGCCCTGGACGTCCCCGATGACGCGGACTCCGCCCTCGGGGAACTCAGCGCCCTGCTGCACTCGTACACCCCGTTCCGGAGCAACTTTAGCGATGTGAGTACAAGGTAACGGCCCACTTGTACAGCCGGAAGCGCAGCCACTGACGGCGTGCCCGGCGGCCCCCGCAACGCCACGCCCTACCCGCAGCCAGGTCACAGGGTGCCACGCTTCTCGGCGGCCTACCTGGGCGTGTGCGTGCCCGCGTCCTGCACGCCGTCCGAAGTCCAGGCGGGCCTGGAGGCCGTGCTCAACTCCGTGGCGGGGGCCTCAGAGGACGGCGTGTCCGTCCGGGCGTCCGTAACCCCGGAGATGTGCCGAGCCAAGGACCAGTCTCCGCCAGCGGAAGGCTTCGGCGCCTGGCTTGCCAGGTAAGGCAGGGGTGGCATTCACTTGAACGACTCGGGATCCTCTGCTATCCCCGGCGGCGTATCTGACTGCGGCTCGCTTTCCTCCAGGACGACGCTCTGGTGGACGGTGGCCGCGGTTGTGCTGGCCACGTTCATCGACGTAGTCAGCCTGGACGGCGAGGGCCCGGAGAATCTGCTCCGCTACACCAACTGCCTGTCCATGCGGCAGAACTGGCGGCGCCTTGTCAGCACCTCGGATGAGCAGTTGGCTAAAGGGTGAGTGAAGTCCCAAGTGGGGCAAGGGGGGAGGGGCTTAGCTTAGTAATTTTTATTTAGAAAAGAAATTGAAGGTTTTTCATCTCTCAGTGAGGTGGCGGTGCTTCACGGGGTGCGGGGCGTCAACGCCCTGGGCCTGCTGGTGGCCCACAAGTCCGTGGCGCTCCTGTACGAGCCGTACGTGAACCGGACGCCGGCCGTCGCCATCCTGGGCATGTCGTGGTCCATCGTGGGGCGCGTCGCCATCCTGTACACGGACTGCTTCATCCTCCTCAGCGGCGTCCTCGCCGCCAAGGCCATCCTGCGGCAACTCGACCGCACGGGCACCGTGCCGCTGCTGCGCCGGCTTGTCGACCGATACGTCAGGTCGGTCTGGTTCAAATCCCGCGCGCTGCGGCTCCGAAGCCCTTGTGGCGGCTGCACGGGTCACCGTGTGGACACATATGTGGACACGTGTGTACAACACGGTGCCGCCGCGCATTCAGTCGGACGCGACTGTGGTGCTTCGGAAAGGAGCTTTGCGGCTGCCGGGGGCGCCGGGGCCTAAGGATCTGCCGGGGAGCGGACGCCTGCAGAGCTGAGGGTAGGCCGCCCCGCCGCCCCGCCGCCCCGCCGCCCCGCCCCCGCCTCACGGAGCCCCAACTCTCTGCGCAGGCTGACGCCGCTGCTGGCGGCCCTCATCGTGCTGTGCACGCTGGTGCTGCCCGGCCTCGGCGGGGGCCCCATGTGGGGCATGGTGGTGGAGCCCCACGCCGCGCTGTGTCGCCGGCACTGGTGGCGGAACGTGCTGTACATACACAACTACTACGGCTTCGAGGACATGGTATGCGTCCCACACCTCGGCGGCGTGCCTGGCCCGGCCTGGCCCGGCCTGGCCCGGCCCGGTCGACACTGTCAACAACAAACCCCGGCCCCTAACTCGGCTCTATCACCGCAGTGCTTGACGCACACGCACCAGCTGGGCATCGACATGCAGCTCTTCCTGGCCGCCCCGCTGCTGGTGTACCCGCTGTGGCGGTGGCCGCGCGCGGGCGCCGCCCTCCTGTCCGCGCTGGCAGCCTGGTCCACGGGCCTCCGGTACGGCGTCGTCCTCGAGCACAAGCTCAGCACCATCGTCTACTTCGGGATGCCGTAAGTAGGATGCGGGCTGCGTGGAGCGTCCCCGTGAGCCGTGTGTGACCATAACTGTTGACTGTGACTGTCCGCAGGGTGTCCCAGATGTTCAAGACGGCCAGCCTGTCGTACATCCTGCCGACGCACCGCCTCACCGTGTACATCATGGGCGTCGCCCTCGGCTACGCCCTCCACCGGGTGCCGGCCTCCTTCCGACTGTCCTCGGTACTGCTCCGGCCGCGAAGGCGTCGCGTGAGCAGCGCGCTGCGCGCCGTGCTCTGCGCCGTTCTCAGTGCCCCCCTCTCTGTCCGCAGACGTCGGCCTCGCTGGGGTGGGCCTTCTTCGCCACGCTGGGCCTGCTGCCCGTGTTCGGCCCGCACCACGCCGGCACCCCCACTTATAACTACGACGCGCTGGAGGCCGCCCAGTACGCCGCCTTCGCGCCCATCCTGTGGAGCGCCTTCGTCTGCTGGGGGGTGTTTGCCATCGCGCGCGGCTCCGGAGGTGAGTGCGCAGGTTCGGGTGACGGCCCGCCGCCCGCCGCCCCCTCCTTGTGCTGAATGTCGTGTCGTGTTCGTGCTCCAGGCTGGCTGCGGGACTTGATGTGCTGGCGGGGCTGGGCCGTGTTCACACGCGTAGCCTTCGCCCTGTACCTCACCCAGTTCCCCGTCTTCTTCTACAACGTTGGCTCGACCAGGCAGGCCGGGTTCTACACCATCCGCACTCTGGTACTCTATCGCGCTTTGTCTTTTCGAATGTCTTGCGAATTGGAAGTAAATCTGTATTTTGATATTTTTTTCAATCTTTTTTTCGTCTATGCAGTTAAATATTGGCGAGTTCACAGTCATCTTCATCATATCCATCATCCTGTCACTCACCTTTGAGATGCCGTTTCAAGAGCTTTGGAAGATTTTCAATAAAACAACCGAAGGTGATACGAACAAAGAAAATCGCCATATCGCCCCCCCCCCCTCTGATTTTAATTACCGTCTTGCCTGTATTTCGTAGCAGCTGAGAGTACTACGCCGCCGGTGAAGCAGCTGCCACCGAAGCAACCGCTAAAGTCCATCCCGAAACTGGAGAGAAAGCTGGCCTGAGGAACAACCACAATTCGGGGGAGGCGAAATAAAGACTGAAAACAAGCTCCTTTTCTTTGTCCCATTTCTTTTTCAAAAGTGGGATGGTGCTGGGAGATGTGTGATGTTAAAAATATAGTCATGAGTCAGATGGATTTTTTTAATGATTGTTAAACAAAAATGTCTACAATAAACTACTTTATGACAAAGCATGGCATCGTATAACTAACCTAAGAGGCACTTCAGACATCATCATTACAGACTATGACTGGAGCTGGGCATTCAACTGCCCATTCAAATGATAACATATAAAGAACTAAAACAGTCCTCCAATGATACCTTTGCTCCTTTCATGCAGTAAAGGTAAGCCTGCACATCCAAACAAAGAACAGCTCACGAAGTAAGTAAAAAAGGCACAAAACTATATACACTCTTTGTATTTCTTACTCTAAACATCACACAAATTACAATAAACGTATCAGAAGAAGTGGTAACAGTTGCTACAGCAGATAAAAGATCGCAATAAATTGTGTACAGCTGGGACAAAAATGTCACTTCTCAAGAAAACACGAACAACAACGAGCAGTGCCACTAAAATTGATATGTGTATTTAAAATTGAGAGGTACATATGCATTTTTCGTTAATCAGAAATTTGAAAAAATATGTAATCCTTCTCTTGCTTATAACACTAACATGTTGACAAAATCATCACATGGGTAAACGAGATAGACAGTGCCCAAAAAATGCTGCAAACAATCAATTCTAGAAATTTTACAAGAATAATAAACGTCAAATGTCTATTCACAAAAAAAAAATCCAAATTCAACAACAAATTGACAACAACATCGTAATAGAAAACTGTCATAAACTCTTTTCCAATTTTCAACAAGACCGTGATGAAAATAAATAGAGCGGCGGGTGAGCTCGGGGTGCGCGGCTGCGCTCCCGACTCGACTGGAGGGGCTGTCTACTTATAGGTACAGCGTCCCCAGCCGCTTGTGACCAGTCAGACTGAGCTTGCTGCGGTGCGGCTCCAGTGGGGCAGCGGCAGCGGTGGGAGCGCCTCCCCGGATCTCCCAGACGAGGTTCGTCAGCGACCTGCAGGCAGACGCACAGAATAAAGTCACCAGGGTGTCCTGGGCGAGGGTCGTCTCCTTGCCGTCGTCGTACACCTTACCTCGGCCTCGACAGCTTCCGAGATCGCTTCTCCGGCAGCTTGTTCCCGGGCCCCGAGTCCCCCGAAGTCCTCCCACCCGAGTGTGAGGAGTCCAGGGTGCCCACGGCCCCGGCTCCAGCGACCCCTGCCGCGCCCGCCCCCGGCACCGGGGAAGGGGTGGTCGCCGGGGACGCGGCGAGGGCGTTGCTCACGGCGGCCGGCTCGAGCTCCATGGCGGCGTGGATGTTGCTGAGCGACTTGTAGCGTGTGGACTGGCCCATCGGGGAAGCCGGGGAGCCGGTGCCGTTGGCGGGCAGGTGCTTGAGGTACAGACGCGTCCCCTTGCTCTCCTTGTGGCGGCTGCGCTTTTCCGCCTTCTGCTGGGGCTGCGGGTGGTGGCCTTGGTAGCCTTGGTGGCCGTGGTGGTGATGGTGGTGGTGGCCGTGGTGCTCCTGAAGCAGGAGGTGGCCGTGGCTGAGGCCGCCGTTCAAGGCGTGGCCGTGCACCCTGCCGCTGCTGCCGATCTGGCGACGAAAAATACGGTGGATTATGGCGGGCTGGGACCTATTAACTCTGCAAAGTTCACAGGAAGACAAACTCACCTTCTTGGAGGGGATGGTCTCGATGGGCGGGGGCTCCGGCTTGGTGGAGGCGGGCGCCCCCGGCGGGTTGGCGTTGGGCGACGAGGGCGGCTGGCTGCCCGGGGACGGTGGGGAGCTGGTGCGGGTGGGCGCGGGGTTGACCAGGCTCTTAGGCAGCGGCGCGAAGCCCCGCACGTAGTCGTAGATCTGGTCGATCTCGTCGTACTCGTCGGGGGTCGTGGCGGCCGCCGAGAGCCGCGGGGACGACGAGGCCGTCGCCAGGGCCGGCGCCCGGTTCTCGTCCTGGTGGTGGCGCGGCGAGGACAGCAGGTTGGCGGCGTCGCTGCTCGCGGACCGGCGCAGGAACGGCACTCCCCGCCAGGTCTTGGCGGACACGGCTTCCGATGACGTGGCCGAGGCCGCCGACAGCGACGGGGAGGACGCCGACGCCGCCGAGGTTGCCGCCTGCGGACACCGAGGACACAGTTTAGTGCGTCGCCGCGGCCACAGCCACGAAGGCTCCTTCGCCGCGATGCCCCTACCTTCGCGTCGATGACGTGGATCCGGTCCTGGACCTCGGCCAGCAGCCGCGTGCACTTCTCGGCCACGCGAGCGAACTCGGGCAGGGCGCGCAGGGCGTCCTCGTTGCGCGTCCGAAGCACCTTGAGCGACGCCGACAGCGGCACAGCCACCAGGCTGGAGTTCTCCTTCTGCAGCGGATACGCGAACACCTGCGGGAAGGCGGGACTCGTGAGCGGGGTATCGCCGTGTGTACCCACCGCGGTGCCGCGCGGGGTATCGACGGCCCGCGATACGGTACCTGCTCCTCCTCGTAGGCGGCGAGCAGCCGCAGCGGCAGGTCCGGGGTGAAGTGGCCGACGGCGGCCTTGCGCGGCCGGGTGAGCGGGCGCGCGGGGCGGGGCGGCGGCCCGTGCACCAGGCGCACGGTGAGCGGCAGCCGCTTGGCCAGCAGCGTCCGCGCCGTGTGCGCGCCCGAGATGTTGTGCTCCTTGGCCAGCGGCGAGAAGCGGCCGCGCTGCTCCAGCGACAGCAGCACCGTGTCGCCGCGGCTCGTCGCGCAGGTGAGGTAGCGGCCGCGGGGGTGGTTGGAGCCGCCCGGCAGCGACACCTGCGCGACACGACGGCGGTTAGAGCGGCACGGCGCGGCACGGCGTGAGGGTACGTCCCCGCCGAACCCGACCCTCTTACCTCCTCTCCGGGGGAGATGGTCTCGCCGACGGCCAGGGTGCGCGAGGAGTCGCCGGCCTGGATGGCGTGGGCCGCGGTGCCGTCGGCCGCGTCGGCGCTCTCCTTGGCCAGGATGGCGCGCAGGGGCTCCCGCACCAGGCAGGGGCACGGCCGGCGGCTCAGCTCGGCCACCGATTCGACGCACCGGCCCGCACGGCCCTCCTCGCTGAGCAGCTCAAACCAGCCCGCGTACGTCTCCGGTATGGAGAGGCGCGGCCCGACGGCCACGGGGCCGCGGCCGGGCCGGAGCTTGACGGCCTGCAGGCGCACAGAGGACACACACGTCAGCGGGCGTCAGGAGCGTCAGCGGGCCAGCAGTGGACTGCGATGTAACGGGGAGCCGATTTCTCATACCTGCGCGATGATTTGTCGTCGTCGGCCCGCGGACACAAGCATGACGGTGGGCTGCAGGGTGGGGTGCGGGAGCGAGGGCACCCCCAGGCCGCCGCACGAGCCGCGGACGATGCGCAACACGGCGGGCATGGCCAGGCCGCCGCCGCCGCCGCCGCCATCCCGGACCACCTCGGCCAGGGGGCGGCCGCCGGGCGCCCAGCGGGCCGCGGCGCACAGCACGTGCCCGTCAGACGCCATGGCGGCCGAGCAGGTGCCGGTGGAGCCGCCGCGGAGCCATCTGAAAGCAGAAAAGAGCACCCGGTTACTGGCGAGGTTCGTGGCGGTGGAGTCGAGCGCGCTGACTGTTTCAGTGCACTGACCGTTTCCACTGACTGGACCGGAAATGATCGGGGGAATTCGACTGTAAATTGACTGTACTGCGACTAGAGTCTAAACTGGTAGGTACACTGACTGGAGTACAGCGAGGTAACCCCCCCCCCCCTCCCCCCCGTCGCGGTGTGCGGGCGGCTGCACATCCGGCCCTGCGCCGCACATAGGACACGCAGCGTGGGCTCTGCAGGGCACACACCGGGTTTCCGGTAACTCTCGGAAACGGCGACGAACAAAAACGAGTAAATGGACGAAAAATAAAACGCGAAGGAGAATCCTCGTTAAAACGAGGCGGCCCCCGGATCCGCCGGCGGCGGGGCACCCCCTACACTTCGGGCGCTGCTCTGCGTAAGAAGCTTGTTGTACAGTCACGCGCTCCGGATTCTTGGCTGGGTTCTGGCCACCTCTCCGTCACTCACCGCCTTCCGTTCTCTATTATATTAATTGGAGAAAAATATTACATGCGTCAACAAATAATAAAAATGAATGAAACGTGCGGATTTCCGGCTCGGTGCGGAGTTTCCGGATGTACGCTTGGCTGCAAACGGGGCGACCACAAATCACAGGACTATCAAACCCGACCACGTGACTTTGCGACGGCGGGAAGCGATGAAATATCGGAAACGTGTTAATGAGAAGGAGGGGGCGGTGTGTGCGACTGGCACGTCGCGTTGTGCCGAGCAGGGGGTAAGGCAGAGACGGGGAGGGGGAGGCCGGGGGGGGGGGGGGGCGAAGTTGGGCCGAGTTCAAGGCCAGGCGTGCGGCAGCGGCGTGCCCGCGAGCGTGGCGTGCGCGCACTGCATGCATGCCTGCACGCCGCCCGCCTGGAATGAGAAAAAACACGTGGCGTTAATAACAAGAGAGCCATCATCGTGGCGTGGCGCTGGCTGCGCCGGCCAGGGCCGTGCCTGGGCAGCCGGGGCAGCCTGGGCGGGTCCCCGCGGAGAGCCGCCCGGCCCGGCCCGCGTGCGCAGACAACACACGTCACCCAGCAGACCGGACTTGTGAATTGCCAGCGGCTTTAAATTTTGGATTTGGAAGATTTCATAGATTTCACGTCGGTTTTCTTACTTTTTTTCCATGTGTCATTTAAGAGTGAAGAGACGTAGCGGCGGTGTGCGGTGGGGGTAGTGCATGCCGCCGGCCCCCGCCGGGCCCCTCCCCCTGCCCACGCGGACATCGGCCGCGGACTCACACTGGTGCGGGCAACGGGACTCCGCGCGGCGTGCGGACACGCACACACACGCACACACACACACACACGCACACCTTCACTTCCCATGGGTGCAAGTGGTTTCCTGCCGCCGCTGCCGCCCGGCGGGAAAAAAAGGGATAAATTATGTATGGAATCGGTAGCCTTTTTCCGTGCGCGAGGCTCCTCCGGTCTCCGCGGGGCTCCGCGGGGCTCCGCGCGGCTCCGGCTAGCCCCGTGCGGGCCCCGCGGGACCCGGCGGGACCCGCAGAGTCGGGTGGCAACGACCGAGCCCAGCCGAGCCGGCCGCGCCACGCCTGGCCAGCGTGCCAGCAGCGGGTCCCATCCCAAGCCCATGCCGGAGGAGTGATACCAACAACTGTTGCGGGGCCTGCGGGGCCTTCTGCGGGGCCTGCAGGGCCTGCGGGGCCTTCTGCGGGGCCTGCGGGGCCTTCTGCGGGGCCTGCGGGGCCTGCGGGGCCTTCTGCGGGGCCTGCGGGGCCTTCTGCGGGGCCTGCGGGGCCTGCGGGGCCTGCGGGGCCTGCGGGGCCTGCGGGGCCTGCGGGGCCTGCGGGGCCTGCGGGGCCTCCGGGGCCTCCGGGGCCTCCTGCGAGCACAACCCGCCGCGCTGCCCGCGCTGCCATCCGATTGGGCACGCGACACGCGCACAAAGGGCGCCTATACTGCGTACTCGGGATGGTCACGGGCGCAGCAGTTGTGGTCCGATAACGAAAGACAGAAAGAGAAACTGTTTTTGTTTCATTAGTTTATCTATCATTTCCATTTTTTAAATTTCTTATTTTTAAACTTTTTATTTTTTGTTTTTTATTTTTTCTTTCTTATCTCTTAACTTTTATTTTTCCCATTTCCTTTTTGTTTCACTTTTGTGCCCCCCCCCCTCCCCACCCCGGGCGGCGCCGCCTACAAGTCATCCTATGTCGGCTTCGAGGAGGAGCCCGAGGCTCGCCGAGGACCACGATGACAACAGACAACAGGGCTGGTCTGGACCTTGAACTTGGCTGCTCGTGCGGCCGGCCGGGCCGCGGCGGGTCCCGGAGGCTCCGGAGGCCCCGGAGGCCACGGAGGCCACGGAGGCCGCTCAGCTCAGGCCCTCCAGGCCGGTCACTCCGCACAAACGAGAACAACAACAATTGCAATCACGACGTTTGTGCATCAAGTGGCCGTGAATGGCGCGTATTATTTGGCGTTACTTGCAATTATGCAAGCCTAAGTGGGCCGCCGCGCTCCGCGCTGAGTGGCGGCGGCCGCGGCGCCCAGCGGCGCCTCTCCAGCTCCAAAGCCGGACTCCAGCACTGTCGTGCCGGTGACGAGAGGAGACTCCAGGAAGCGCGCAGGGACCAATCCTTATGCCTTTGAAAACAAAATGAATTTTGTGTTGTTTCCCTACAAGTATTTTTGTTTCTGGTGTCAGTGTGAGTACGGACCAGCCCTAAACGTTGGACCGTCATACAGTTGGTGCTCGGTGTATCATGACGCCTATGTCGACCCCCGTGCCTCCCCGCCCCCCTCCCCCCTCTTGACACCCTCCTGGCACCATCCAGACGGATAGTGCGGAACGCCATGCGCTGCTGGAGGAGAGCGCCTCGTCTGGAACTTGTTACTCAACTCCGCGCCGATGCCATAATTCTCGGACCAATTTGAACGCACACGACCCGCGGCCCGACCCGGCCCGACCCGGCCCGATCGGACCGGTAGCCACGGGTATCACAATGCCCATAATACAGTGCCGACCTCCGATGTTTCCTGATTGCTCGCTTAAGGGCACATAAAGCGCTCGTAAATCAGCCGCAACTCCACTTCTATCCGGCAGCCTCCGCGTATCCCTCCACCCGCCGTCCGTCCCTTCGGTGGCGGTGAGAAGATAGCATCGGGCGGCGACCTAGCCGTTCGGCTGCTCTCGGTAGCGCGGTGGTCAGCGTGTTAGCAGCCGGACCCGCGGGCCCTGGGTTCGACTGCAGCTGCCGTCCGTCGCGTTTTTCTCGGTCCAAGTGACGGAAATCTGACAGCGGGATGACTGCAGAAGAAGAGGGCACGTTTGGCCTATAACAAGTTGGCCACGCGTGCACTTTTTGGTCATTTTTTCTTATTTTTCGGATTTGCAGAGGGAGAGCCTATTTCCTTGAGTAATGCTGTCGACAAGTGGCGGGGGGCCGCGAGGACCGCGGGGCGAGCCGCGGGGACCGCCGGCTGCGGTGCCGAGGCCCCCAACGGCCCCCGCCAGCGGCCCCCCTGCGGTGACTCAGTGGCATGCGAGGTGGGTGACGACGACTTCGCCTTGATTTCCAGCCCGAGTACCGCACTTCCTCACCGCGGAGTCGCAGTGCCGCCGCCGCCGCCGCCGAGGGCCGCAAGGTGAAGCCGACGTGACCGAGAGGCGAGCCGGGCGGGCCGAGCCGCAATCGCTACTTCCCCTCACTGCGCCGCCAGCCGCCTCCAGCCGCCTCCAGCCGCCTCCAGCCGCCTCCAGCCGCTTCCAGGCTCCATAGCGAGCTCCAGGCTCCAGGCGCCGCCTGGAGGCCAGGGCCACGGCGCGGGGGGACTCAAAACGCGGCGGAGACCGAGCAGCAGGTGATCCGTACCGTATCGTCACCTTTCCAATTCCAGGAAGCCCCCCGTCTCTCTCTCTCTCTCTCTCTCTCTCTCTCTCTCACCGCCCCTCTGTCTCTCTCTATCTCTTCCTATCAGTCTCTTTCACACACACACACATACACTCGACTGTGAGGTCGGGCGGGCGGGCGTGGCAGGGTGTGGCGTCGTGGCCGAGCCCTAAACTGACATTTGCCTGCGCTGCTGCTGACGGGTCCTGGCGGAGGACGTAGGTGAGGGGGAGTGGGGAGAGAGAGAGAGAGAGAGAGAGAGAGAGAGAGAGAGAGAGAGAGAGAGAGAGAGAGAGAGGGGGGGGGGGGGGGCGTAGAGGGTTAGAGCGCTGACATTTCGCTCACGCGCGGGAGGCCTATCAAAGAAATACGTTATACTTCCTCCCTCTTGTGGGTTACCTGGACGGGCGGCGCGCGACGTCAGCAGCGCAGCGGCAGCGCGAGCGGTGTGCGCACCTAGAGGGGTATTAATATGCGGATAAGAGCTGGCACGCGCCCGGCACGCGCCCGGCACACCCCCGGCTCGGACCCCACCCGGAGCTATCCATGTATCAAACTGCAAAAACGTGTGCGGCTCAACGCGGCGCGCGGCCGTTCCTGCATCCGGATGTGCACAGACCTGATCATGCGTGATCGTGCGTGTGTGCACGTGTGTTGGTGATTACAAACATGTCCACGGCGCTGCCGCCCGCAGCCCGCACACACGTGCACACACGCACACACGTGGGACATTGGTCTGTTCGGACACGCATGTGTGTGTGTGTGTGTGTGTGTGTGTGTGTGTGTGAAGTCCTGCCTAATCCACCGGAGTCGCTGCCGCCAGCCGCCGTTGGCCGCCTCGGAGCCAACAATAGGGGCTTAACATGCGTCGGCTGCCCCGCAGGGGGCGGTGTGGGGGGTGAGGGGGAGCTGGCACTGCAGCCCGCCTCTCGAGTCCAAAACAATTGATTATTACGTGGATGGTGGACGAAGGAGAAACAGAAGGCAACACGGAGGAACGGGAGCGGCAACACAGTGGGATCCTCTGACCGCGGCGTTCGTTTTCAGCAGCCTCGCCGCGGCTGGTCGATCGGTCGGCGGCGTTGTCGGGGGATCCTGAAGGATTCTCTACGCGTCCGCGCCGGGGGATCCTTGAGGGATTCTCTACTGTCGTCTGCGTCGGGCGGGATCCTGAGGGATTCTCCCCCAGTCGCCGCTGCCGCCGCCGCCGCGGCAGGTGGCACTGTGTCGTCGGCCGGCACGCCGTTGTCGTCTGCTGCGCCGGGACGTCGGCCGCTAGAATGCCGCCGCCGCCACATTGTGCCGTGTCTTCCTCGGCGGTCCCAGCCGGCCGCGACAGACGACGCATTGCCCTCGGCGGCGGCTAAGTGTGCCCGGCAACACGTGTTCGGGTATACTTACCCTGCGCGCGCGTGCGTGTGTGTGTGTTTGTGAGTGTGTGCGTGCGAGCGTGTCCGTGTCGAGTGAGAGGAATGCTGCACTTCTACTAGTCGCTATCGCCGGGACTGTCAACGTGCCGCCTGGCCGTCGCTGTCTCGCCGCCGCCGCCGCCACCGCCACGCTACATAGAAATATGGGCTGGGCGGGTAGAGAGCATATAATATGCAAGGGCAACAAAAAGAGGAGCGGCGCAGCGGCCAGGCGGCGGCCCGGCGGCGGCCGGCGCGCGGTAGTGCTGGATGCTCACCTTGACGTGGAGAGCGTAGGCTCCAGTGCAGCGCAGTGCAGCGCTCTCACAAACGTTTTCAGTGCTGCTTTCATCTCCCGCCGCAGCGTATGGCAGTACGGTGCGCTCTCGCGGTTCTATACAGAGCGTTAAGACACTGTATAACGTTTTTTTTTTATTCTTTGAAATTTAGTTGTACTAAACACGTTTTTAGGCACTGAGTAAAACGGAGTTGCCTTATCGTCCGACCAGAGAGTGGCCTTTCTTTCCTTTTAAGCATTGCCCTCTTGGCCCTTTGGCTGATTTTTCTTTTTTCTTATTTACATTGAAATTCTTCATCTAGACCTCAAATTCAACTTTAAAAAGAAAACACTTTTATAATTTTTCTCCGAGTGAAATTGAAAAATTCTGAATCCACAGTGGAGAGAGACAAGAAGCGACAAAGAACGGTCGTGAGCGAGGAGGGGTAAGGAGGAGCGAGATGCATTGCAGCGTTAAATTTAACGTGAATCACACGGCAGCTGCGGCAGCTGCGGCAGCTGCAGGTGCGTCAGGTGTGCGGCGCCGGGGCGGGCTGCACTCTCCGACAAGTGACCGGGGACGGGACGAGAGGCGTCCGGGACAACACGCTGTCATCCTGCTACTGGCGGCGCCGGCACGGCGTGCGGGTACATGGCCGGGAGGCAAGCAGTCAACTATCCAACAAAACAAACTGCAAAATCATTACACGGATCACTTTTTTTCTCATTTTTTTTAAGTCTCGCGATTTCCACGTTGCTGGCGTTCGGAAATCATGCCGGTATAACCTTCGGCGCTGCCGCTGCTGCTGCCGCTGCTGCTGCCGCTGCTGCTGCCGCTGCTGCTGCCGCTGCTGCTGCCGCTGCTGCTGCCGCCGCGGCCCCCCTCTGGCCGTGTGTTTTATCGCTGGCCGGCAGACGTGGGGACGTGTCTCCCCGGTAACTACCGACACTATTACAGCAATCCCTTGTAGCAACACCGGCTAAAAGCAGCGGCGGCGGTGGCGGCGGCATCGCCCGAACTGAGCCGAGTGCAGCCCGGCGCAGCACGCGGAGCAGCACGCCCCGTCCATCGCTGCAGTGCAGTCCGACTCCAGCCGCGGCGCGCTAGGCTGCCTCCCCCCCCCCCCTCCCCCCTCCCCCGCTCCGCTCCGGCCGGGCAATATATCGCTGTGCAAATCGGCCAGTCACCACCCAAGGGGGCAGAGCAGGCAGAGCCGGCGGCGGGGCGGGGCGGGGGACTGTTTTGCAAAGCGTCGTCGTCACACGAAAGGCGATGGCTCCCCGGCCCCTGAGGCCCCCGGGGGACCCTCGGGGCCGCCACGATCCGGGCAGAGCCGGGCAGAGCCGGGCAGAGCCGGGCAGAGCCACTGCTTGCAGGCCGCCCCGCGCCCCGCCCAAGCAGGGAGCCTCGCCTCGCAGCGCCGCCGCCGCCGTGCCGGGCGCGTCATCGCGTCGTGTAGACAACGGACTTATCGTAAGATTAAAACTGCGTTGCGTAACAGCCTGTGCGCCCCCCGGGGGCTCAGGGGGCGCCGGGGAGGGCCTTCTCGGGAGGCGGCGGGGGGCTCCATCGATCATCGACGCCCTGCGACAGCGGGGCGAGTCGCGGGTCGGAGGGCGTCGCCCGTCAGCCCCGGAGGGACGGACGGGCGGGGAGGAGAGCAGCAGGGTGGGGGCTGTGTGTGACCCCCGCCCTGCGAGGTGGTTACCGAACGTGTGCAGGCGTCCCGGAAATCCGAGGGAGGATTCGGCAGAGTTGCTACCGCCACCTTTCTTTTTGTGAATACAGTACGCCCTCCTTTTCATTGTACAGACGCAAATGCCTAACTGAGCTGGAATAAAAAATGAGAAAAAGAAATAGTGTCTGGGAAATTAGTGAAAACTAGTCACGTCACGCACGGCCTTCCCCGTTTTGCCGCCACCCGCGCAGATCGTAAGCAATCTGAAAAATGTTTCCGCCGCTAATTAATCCAAGGTCCGTGCGGTGGCGGCCGCGGCCGGCAGGGTAGGAACTGCATCCGGAGCCGTGCCGGCCACTGACCAGGCCGAGGGCACGCGGGAGAAATGAGGTGCCCAGCGAGACGCCCGGAGCTGCCCGGAGCCTGTCTAGGCCTCGCCTCGGTGAGGATCGGGCCGGCCTCTGGCCGTCGAGTTGCCCGGGCCGGGACTGGCAGTAGCAGATGACCGCCAAAGATATCGCACCTAACGCGCAGCAGCGCGGCGCAGCTCCGCAGCTCCGCAGGGCGCGGCCGCCGGGGCCGGCGCGGCCGCGGCGTTGCACAATAAGATGGAACACACCCACAATCCTTCTTCTTCTGCTCCTTAGCAGGGTCAGGCAACATTTCGCGAGCTTTTCACGCCCAGCCGAAGGAAACGGCGGCGAGGCGCACGGAGCGCAGCCCGCCGCACGCAGCCGTTGAGACGAGGCCCGCCCGGGGCGGGAGCCGCAGCTGACGCAGCTGCCGCGGCTGCTGCCGCTGCCTGCGAGTAGCTGCAAGCCCCCAGGAGAGGTGAGGCATGAGCTGGAGCAGAAACAACTGCGTTTGGACGACGCGGCGCTGGTATCTGATGCAAGCAGCCCGCCGAGCTCGAGTCGACTTGCTTCGCGCTCTCGATTTGAATTTGAATTTCCACGCGCGCCGCGAGGTTTGTCGTTACTCTTTTGTCGCTGTAAATGGCTGCGCGTTGTCGTTGCATTTGGCACGTGGACTGAACTGCGATGGAGGGAGAGAGGGAGTCGGTGAGTGTGTGAGTGAGTGTGTGTGAGAGAGAGAGAGAGAGCAAGACATAGCTGTGACATTCCTTGCGTAGGAACGACTCACACGGTAGCGTCGCCAAGCGTGCACTATCACGATCAAAGGGATTGCAGCACCAGGAGGGGCCCACAGGGCCTACAGGGCGCAGCAGCCCAGCTCTGCCGCCGTCCGCCGTCCGCAGGCCGCAGCACACCAACCATGTCTCCTCTTCGCTACCCTCGCTGCCGGCCTTCCACTCCGCAGACATGACCGCTCTCCTGTCCACAAAAATTATTTACGCTACGCACCTCTCCCGCCAGCAGTTTCTCTTTGCTGGGCGCCTCGCTCCCTCCCGTCTTCCGACCTCCACTCACCAAGCTATGTCTCTCTCTCTCTCTCTCTCTCTCTCTCTCTCTCTCTCTCTCTCTCGCAACTGCGTTTGCACTTATATTTTTCTAAAAAAAAATGTTTTTTCTTAAAATCCCTAAAAAAAACATTGTAACTTTGGGCACTAGGCCCTTCCATTTCACTTCACTGCACACACTACAAAACTCCTTTTAGGCCCACATCCAACACTGCATGTTTTTTCAAAAGAATGTAACAAAATTACTCCTTCCCTGGCCCAAACTGTAAATTAAAACCCCCCAATAAAAACATGCTTAAAACTAAAACTCTCTCTCTCTCTCTCTCTCTCTCTCTCTCTCTCTCTCCCTCCTTCGGCCCCGTCTACGTGCTTCCATTCCTGGCCACGCGACGTACAATGGGCCGGTAATGAGTTTAGCCGGGCATCGGCTGCAGCGTGCTGTGCAGGCTCTGCGGCTCCGAAGACGCCCACGCCGCGCCAACGCCCGACCCCAACGCAACCTGACGTGAGTCGGGAGGGGGGGGGGGGGGCAGGGGCAGCAGGGGCAGCAGGGGCAGCAGGGGCAGCAGGGGCAGCAGGGGCAGCAGGACACATCACTCGCTGCACTGCTTGCCTACTCAAGCCCTCTGGATGCCCCCTCCCCCCCCCCCTACACCTCGGCGTATCTTCTATGTACGAGTAACTTCCAAACACTTATTCTACTGGTGTACGCAAGATTGTCGAGCCGATTAAAAACTGCGTATCTCTGGCGGGCTCATTATCATGTCCAAAAAGTACCACCGACGTCAGGGCGCCGGGAGGCGGCGGCAAAGGACAAAAAATATTCACGGGCCACCGTATGGGACCGTGTACAATCATGTACACCGCCGCCCATTTGTCGTCGGTTATAATTGTGTGTTACGCAGCAGGAAGCAGCGCCGGGCGCGGCCTGCCGGGGCCTGCCAGGACCGCATAGAGCTCTGAGGGCGGCGATCAATGGGTTCGATAGGACAGCAAGGAGGAAGCGGCGGAAGAACCGAGCCGGTTAGGCGGGCGGGCGGGGCCGAGCCGGGCGGGCCGCGGGCGGGGAGTTGTGGTGCACGTTTTGTGTGTACGTTGTGTCACCGCCGGGGCCCGGCAGAGCCAGCGGAGTCAGCGGGGCCCGGCCCGAGGGCCGCCCTCCCCCGCGGCTCCACGGCTCGGCTCGCCTCCGCGACCCGCCCCGGACGAACCCGGTCACGTTTCAGCGGGGAGTTAGGCCCCACGGTTATGTGGAGTAGCACCGTTATGGACGACGCCACATAGACTGGCTGGCTGGCTCTGCCTGCTCTGCAGCGCGGCTCTGTGCCGGGGTCGAGTCGCCGCCGGCGGCGGGCACCAGAGGCCCATAGAGAGGGCCAGGCTGTCCGGGGGGGACCTCGGAGGGACCGGAGGGAGGGACCGGAGGGAGGGACCGGAGGGAGGGACCGGAGGGCACGACCGAAATGACTTCTCGCCGAGGAGTGGGCGGGACCGGCGGGGCCAGCGGGGCCGGTGGCGGCCGCGGCCTGCGGGGGTCCCGGAGAGCTGCGCGGAGCTCGCGGAGAAACGTGGAAACGAGCTGGCAGCTTGGCTGGCAGCCTCCTCTGGCGGCTCCATGGTGGCTCCAGCCCCACCTGAGCGACTGCAGTTTGGGCCGCCGCCGCCGCCGCCGCCCGGAGTAACTCTGACACACAATGAACACATTACACACGGGGCCACTTGGCGGGCGTGTTTACGGCCCGGGCTCTTCCCCCGCCCGCCATGACCGCCATGCCCGCCCGTCGGCGCGGACCACTGCGCAGTGCACCACCTGCAGTCTTCCTCTTCTGAATTGTAGTCCGTCGGCGAAAGGGATGGATCGTCGTCGCCGGTGCAAAGCTGCAGCCCGGATTTTTTTTTAATGAAAAGTACTATGGATGTGTCGGAGGTTGGCGTGCCTGGCACAGGACGGGCCTCAGCCAGCGGCCGCGGGGGCGGCGGCATGCGGGGCACGTGCGCGGCCGTCCCGGGGCGCTGCTGCCGGGTGCCGCCGGGTGCCGCCCGCACTAGAGGCCCCGCCGGGCTCCGCTCCACCGCTTAGGCAGCCAGGGTGCCGTGGAGGGGGAGGGGGAAGGAAACGGAGCCAACGGTCAACGAGACCAAACCTGGACAGCGTTAGTGTCCGCGGGCCCCGGCTGCTTGTCTAATTGCTCGCATTTATCGGGACGCACACCGGGACTCATCCGCCGCGCGGCAGAGCGCCGTCCTTGTCTGGCACGCCGCTCGAAGCGCAGAGAGAGAGAGAGAGAGAGAGAGAGAGAGAGAGAGAGAGAGAGGGGAGGGGGGCGGAGTAACGCCTCGCCTGGCCGGGTAACGGCTCCGCACCCCCCCCCCCCCCTCCGCCTCAGCAGCGCCTACCAAGTCGCTGCTGTCGCACTGGCGGCCACCGCGCACCCAGCGTGTCGTCGAAGTGAAAGGGATTGGCATCCATCTATCCATCTACTCGCGCACTCCCCGCGTCCTTCTTCTGTCCGTGGCACTCACTCACTCACTCACTCACTCACTCACTCACTCACTCACTCACTCACTCACTCACTCACTCACTCACTCACTCACTCACTCACTCACTCACTCACTCACTCACTCACTCACTCACTCACTCACTCACTCACTCACTCACTCACGCGCATGCCCAGGCTGTGAGGCGCCTACCCAAAGCAAAGCCCAGAGGGGTCATCATCGCAGCAGGGGGCGCGAATGACGTCATGGCGAGGGCGGCGGCCGCAGAGCCCCCACGTCCCCCGGGGGCGGCCGCGGACAAGGTGGCCCGAGGGCGGGGGGGGGGGGGGCGGCCGGGGGAACCCCCGGGGGATGCTTTCTGGAGGTCGTCACGGTTATCATGACCTCGGCACGAGCTGGGCTGGGGCAGCTGGGCGGCGGCGAGGCTTCCAGAAGGAGAGGCCGCCCCGGAGGGTGGTGCCGCCGTGGGGGTGGCAGCCGTGGGCGAGCGCCCCGCACCCCGCACCCCGCGCCCTGCGTGCGCGGCCCCTGCGACATGGGCGTGGCCCCCGGCGGCACGTCAGTCCGAGTGGCCGACACGAGCGCCGGCAGTGAGCTCCTCAAGGGCATGCCCGGTCAGAGCCTCATTATTCGTCGTGGAGAAATCAAAACCGAGTAAAATCGCAGAGCGGAGCCAGTCGAAACAAGTGCAGCTCAGGGCTCCGATGCCGGAAAAGTCAGGGGCGCGCGCTGCAGCGCTGCAGTGGACGCAAGTAGCTGGCGGTCGGCGGGACCCTCGGCATGCCGAGGCAACGGAACAGGCCGCGAGGACCGGCCGCGGCACGGAGGCTCGTCCCCGCCGGGAGCAAATTCGTGACGGAAACGACGACATATTCGACAATGTACTCGCTCTACCCGATCTCGTCATGAAGAGGTAACTATGCACGGACTACACGGTGAGAGAGAGAGAGGTGGGGGGAGGAGGGGGAGAGGGTCGCAGGCGGGCAGAGAGAGAGAGAGAGAGAGAGAGAGAGAGAGAGAGAGAGAGAGAGAGAGAGAGAGAGAGAGGGAGAATGGGGGGGGGGGGGCGTTCCGTTACGTTTGTCTCACGAAACGAAGCAGCAAGGCGACACTCGAAAAGAGAGCGCGAAGCGAACGGTTTATGAAAATAGAGCAGCAGACGAGACAGTCAGTCGTCGAATCAAAAGGCTGTGGCGGACCTGTTGTGGCGCGGACCGTGCGGTGGGAGGGAGGGAGGGGGCGGACTTCGTGGGCTCCGGGCCGCTCCGGGCCGCTCCGGGCCCGCCAGGCAGCTGGTCTGCACAGCTTGCCATGGCCCATCTGGCATCCGCTACTTTTGTTGCTGTTGTTATTGTTGTTTTCCAGAATCGTGAAGTCGGGAGCAGAGATAAGAAGCCAGAGTACAACACGTGCTGCTTAACAGCCGGGGGGGGGGGGAGCATCTACAAGACAAAAATCCTTTTTTTCTTCTTTTTGCCGTGTGTATGGACTTACGACCCACATATTTTGGATAAACGGCCCCCCGTGTGTTCCCGCCATCATTCCGTGTTGTTTGACCCCCCCCCCCCCCCCCTCTACACCCGCACTCCCACCTCCCCTCGTTTCTGGGGGGCGCTCGCTCTCATTCAATAGAACCCGCACATTATTTGAGTAGAACGGCTGCCCTCCCACCCCATCCCTTCCCTACCCCCCCCCCCCCCCCCCAATATCCCCGTCATTCCTTTATTTCCCTATATATCCCCCTCCCTCTCTCTCCATCTCTGCCTCTCTCGGTCCCTCTCTCCCGTAGGCAGCCGGCTGGTGGTTCGCACTCATCCTAGGCGCGGTCACGCGAGCCTCCCGCCCCTTCCCCTTCAACTCTCCTCTCCCCCACAACGTGGGACATCCTATTCTTCCGGGGCGACGCGGCGCCGCGCCGTCAACGTCAGCCACGACTGCGACGAGGAGGGCACAATAAGCTTGACCACCGAGACCCCGTCACTCACTGCTCACTCCTCAGTGCCCGGCCGCCGGGTAGGCAACCCCTGCTGCACTGCCGTGCCGCCGTGCCGCGCGCCCGTACGGCCTGCGGTCCTGCGGTGCGACTATCGATCCTTCATTACAGCTGCGATCAGAATCAACTCCGGATCCGCTTCTCAAATTGATATTAACAGCTCCTCCAATATTCCCCTCCTCCTCCTCCTCCTCCTCCTCCTCCGCCACCTCGCCTCCTCCTCCCTCTCTCTCTTTCTCTCTCTCCCTCCCTCC
Source organism: Megalurothrips usitatus (assembly GCA_026979955.1). Classification (NCBI taxonomy): domain Eukaryota; kingdom Metazoa; phylum Arthropoda; class Insecta; order Thysanoptera; family Thripidae; genus Megalurothrips; species Megalurothrips usitatus. The sequence goes on along the minus strand of CM049598.1, from coordinate 11,128,372 downwards.
CTCCCTCCCTCTCTCTCTCTCTCTCTCTCTCTCTCTCTCTCTCTCTCTCTCTCTCTCGCTTCCTATCACTCCTCCGCGCGCGTGATGAGAGAAAGAGCAAAATAGATGACAGACGGGGACGGTCTGGCGATATAGAGGGTGAGGTAAGGCGAGTGCGGCGGGGGCGGAAGGGTTGAAGGGAGTCGACCCCCTCCCCCCTCTCTCTCTCTCTCTCTCTCTCTCTCTCTCTCTCTCTCTCTCTCTCCCTCTCTTCCCTTCCTCTCGCGCGTCTTTTCGACTGCTCGTGGTCGCCCGCTTTTCCGCCCTTCTCGTTGGGGGAGTTCTTAACTAGGGTAGATGTTCCCTTCACTGCGGCCACACACGCCAGCGGCCGTGGGGGGGAGGGGGGATAGGGCTGCGGGCTGTCTCCGAGAGAGAGAAAGAGACATGATACGAGCCACATTTCGTCGTGGGAAACCCGTACGCAGCCCGGCGAGGCTCTTAACAGGGCGGGGAGGGGCCGCGGGCGGCGGGCGTCGTCCTTCTGCCCGCCCCGCCGTCATTACTGATATTACTACGGGGCGTCGCGGCGACGGCGGCGGCGGCGGCGGCAGCGCGGCCCCAAAACGGGGTCAGGCTCTCTGTTGTTGTCGTTGTGTGTGTGTGTGGCTGCCATCTTCCGTGACCTTACCCACGAGTAGTGGTACTCACACGGCATGTCACCACGCACGACAACCTGCTACCCCCCCCCCCCCCCCACCTTCCCTCTGTTTTTGTTCATCCCTCTCTCTTCCCAGGAGGTTACTAGGTGACACACACACACACACACGGGGTATGTGCACTCTGTTTTGATGAATTGCGCGAGGCCGCTATGTACAAGGCGCAGTATGTATGTGGCCACCACGCAGGGAGGCGGCACTGTTACTGGCGTTACAAGGGCAGAGAGCGCCAATGTCAGAGGGTCACACACACACACACACACACACACACACACACCTGTACACGCAAAGTCCTGTACGTGCGACTGCCGCCAGTGTTTGAACCCGCGCGCCGAAACAGACGCAGAGCGACGTTATTTGATAGGGGCGTGCGGTGTGTGTGTGTGTGTGTGTGTGTGTGTGTGCGGGGCTCCCCAGCGGAGACGATGACCGATGACCCCCTCCCCCTCCAGGACTGGCATTGGCAACGCAGACCGGTTCGGCCCGTCAGGGGACCTCCGGGAGGGGAGGGGGAGGGGGCGGCGGGGGCCGCGGCCGTGTGGATGCACGGGCCGTTGCCGTTATGTTGGGCCGGGTGACGCGCTGCGCCGCGGCCCCCTGTGCCCCCCCCCCTCCCTGGGCCCGCCGCTGCAGTTGTGACAATGGCATTGTCTGTCCATACGCGCACACGCACGCGGCCACGCACGCAGCCACGCACGCGCACGGCAGACACACGCGGCCGGAAAAGGCATGATAGGAAAGGGAAGGCAGGCGGTGCGCGACGCATCCTTTTGTCTCCGACCTGCCTGCCTGCCCGGCGGTGCGGCGGCCTGGCGGCCCGGCAGGGCTGGCAGCAGCAGCAGCAGCAGCGCGGGCGCGCGGCCCTTCCAAATGCACCGCCTTGTTCATGTCACTCGAAGCAGAATAAATGGCGAGCAGTGCAGTGCGGTGCCTTCCGGTCGGCGGCTGGCTGGCTGGCTGCTCCGGCTTGCCGCCTCCGAATCTTTTATCCGGCGGCGCGCGCTCTGTTTGGCGCGTGTCGCTTTATTTCTCGTCCCCAGGTTGGCACACGTGACGGCGGCGGGGCGCGGCCGTGACGGCCGCACAGTGCTGCCAACTGACCCGAGCACAGCCGGGCAGAGTGGGGCACAGCGGAGCACAGCGGGCCGGAGCAGTGCGTCGAGTTCGGCCCGCGGGACGCGGCGGCCTGTGACGGCGGGGCGGTGCCGGCAGGCAGAGCTGGCAGGCAGGAGCCAGCGGGAGCGGGCCGACAGAGCTGGCAGCATGCTGCCGTGCCGCCGGACACGCGAGGCGAGGTCCCGCGCCGCCATCGTGCGCCTGTTTGTGATCAGGCAGGCGGCTACCGGGGGTACTGCACCGGGGCGCACTGGGCCGCGCCGGGCCGCGCCGGGCCCGGGCCGTGTCGGCTCGGACAGAGGTACTTAACCCCGCAGGATGGCCGACCGGCGCCGACCGGCCCCGGACGTGCCCAGTCACACGCCGTGCAGCCGCCCGGCAGCCGCCCGGCAGCCGCCCGAAGTGGGAGCAGCAGCCTAGTCCCGGTCAACCACACAGCAAAAAAGGATATGAAAAAACTACTTCATTTTATTATTAATTTTTAAGAGACTTCATGCAGAAAATGCGGATACGGCACTGGTAAAAAATAAAATGCGAAATACTTTAATGAAATACATATGGGCGCTAAGTACACTAGATGGATGGCGGGATGGTGGCCGCGGAGGTCGCTAAACACCGCGCCGCCAGTCCGTCCCCACACGACAGTGTATCATCATAAACGTCCCCCCGACTGGGTTTGCGTAGGGGGGGGGGGGGCATCGGTAAGGAGCTTCCGAGCTGCCGGCCGCTGTCTTGGGGACGAGGTGGGGACGGTACGGTTGCTGCTGCTGCTGCTGCTGCTGCTGCCTGGCAAGGGCCGAGGAGGCGGGGCGATGCCAGGCGATGCAGCGCCTGCCATCGGCCAAATACGGCGTGGCGTGGCTTGGCGTAGCGAGGTGCGACGTGGCGAGGCGTGGCGTGCGGCTGCCGTGGTGGTCAACCCGTTCCTGCACCCTCCTCAGGGACCCCGGTGGACCCTGGCCGCCGAGCCCTCTTAGCACGTGCCGCGCGGTGCTCCCCGAGGCCCGAGGCCCGAGGTGCGCTGCCCGAAAGGAAAGCAGGCGCGGCCCCTGTGCTGCGGCACAAAGGGAACTCCACCGCGGCCGGAAAACACTTTTGGGGGACCACTGAGGCGGCCCGGCCTCTTCACTTATCGATTCAGGCGTTTATTGCTGCTGCTGATGAAGCCTCACACAGCTGATGAGTGGTCAGTGTACGATCTGATGAGATGAGCTCACAGGAGAGAGAAAAGAGAAACAGACAGACAGACAGAGTGAGAGAGAAAACAAAGGAAATGGCAAATTATGCAAGCTGAGGCAACACCCAACACCCGTTTTATTCTATTCACACGGATATGAAATATCAGACAAGGTTACGCGTTCAGGCCAAAGCCGACAGCGGCCAACAGCTCATCATCGGACGCGCCACGTCATGCAGTTCTCTCTCGCTCCCCCCCCCCCGTCTCTCTCTCTCTCCCTCTCCCTCTCTCTCTCTCTCTCTCTCTCTCTGGGTCTGTCTGTCTGTCTGCCTCTCTCTCTCACTCAGCCAAGAGCGCGCGTCAGAGTGGGAGAGGCGATGGCCACCGGGTTGGGATTACTAACCTGCATTTTCGCACGCTTTTACCGCAAGAGGTCATGAGTTTTATTTTTAAATTGCCTTCTCTTCCCGCGTAAAGAGGGAGGGGAAGAGATTGTAATCGAATATTTGTGTGAACACGGGCTCGCGAAAGAAATTAAATCGGAATTTGGGGAAGAACCGGCGGCTTCGGCACGGTGATAGGGAAGTACATGCAGACGAACCGTTATATGAGAAGCAAAAACAAATTAAATAAAATTACTCCTCAGCTCGAAACAAGGCATTTTTCCCGATGAAATTAGTCTAATTACTCAATCTGGACGATACTTTCCCTCTGCGATAACGGCGGCGGCAGCGGCGGTGCGAGCTGCTGGTAGTCCTGCCGGGCCTTTTTTTGTTTCCTTTTTGCCTCTTACCGGCTGGGCCCGCGAGGCCCGACTCCTTCTCTACAGGAGCCACGGTCTTACCGTTGAGTGAAACAACAAGAGCAAGACGCAGGCCTCTGCGGGCTCTGTAGGCAGCTGGAGGAGGCCCTTGCAGCGGCGGACACTCCCCCCCCCCCTCTGTGTCTCTCTCTGACCGTCTGTCTCTCGCGCTCTCTCTCTCTCTCTCTGCCTTGTCCATCCGATCGGGCCGTTTTTACCACGATTTCCTATTCAGTGTGAACCTCGGGCAGACAGCTGAGAACAGCGGCGCCAGCGGCGGCGGCTGGCTTTCACTCTCCTTGGTGCTAATCAACACACTGTACTCACACACACACACACTCACTCACACACTCTCACACACAAAGACATCCCCAAACACACTTACACACACAGACGCAGTCACACACACACGGCGCGGCGCGTCTTCGGTAGCATCGCTTTCCAATGGACCCGTGTGGAGAACACCGCTTCACAGGAGAGCGAGCCGAGGCACTCACACACTCACACACACACACACACATATGCATAGTACCCTGTACCCCATGAGAGAACCCATAGGCTCTGCTGAGTATTTGAGCCCGCGAGCGGAGGTGTGTACCGCGTGTATTTCGGGCGCGCACCGCCGCTGCGGGGGCGGTGGGACTCGAACCCGCGACGCCCACGGCGTCCCCAAAATCATAATGATGAGATTTTCGGTTCCGCGTCTTTCGGGCGTCTCGTCTCGCGGCCCAGCCTGGCCTGGCCGGGCCTGGCCGGGCGTGGACCAGCGCCGGCGGTCATTATACGGGGCAATGCATCATCGCACACCTACGGGCCGCTCGGCGCGGCCACGGCTCGGCGGACACGTGCACGCGGGGCGGCTGTTCAACTCGGACAGACAGACAGACGGACAGACAGACAGACAGACAGACAGACAGACAGACGGGGGAGACGAGCGGACAGGAGGCTGACAGGCAGATCCACACACGTCTGCGCGGCGGGCCCCATTATTGTTATTACTTGTGTTCCAGTCGGCGCCGCGATGCGATGCGATGCGATGCGATGCGATGCGATGCGATGCGATGCCTAGTGTCGGCGGGGCCCCAAATTGGGGATTGTCAGAGAACGGCCGAGCCGGCGGGGGGCGTGCAGGCGGCGGCAGCGGCGGCAGCGGCGGCGGCCGGAGGTGTGGAAACGGGGAGACACGCGCACCCCGCCCCCTACCGTGCGCATGCCGAAGGGATTACTTTTTTTAAAGTAGAAAGCACAACAGAGAATATGAAAGGAAAACAAATACTACATGATATGCACACATTGCGACATTGTTTGAATTGAATTTTTGGTAGTTGCAGATGAGATTTTTGTAACAATCCCTCTATTAAAAGTAATCGAAATAAGAGTTGTTAATTTCGGTGCAGGCGTTGTTGTAGGTACTCATGTCCCGCTCGGCGGATACGCTTGAGGGGTCCTCCTGAAGCCGTGCAATAAAAATGAAAACGACGCCGCCGCGAGTAACTCGGATCTCGGATGCTGCAGCACCATCCCCTGCGCCGCCGAGCGCCTGCGAACGGCAGGGTAGGCCAGCCCGCACGGCACGCGTGCGCGCTGCGGCCGGGGCTGCCTGCCCAGCACGGCGCCCCGCTGGGCCCGCCCTCATAACCCAATCACTTAAAACAACGAGAGGGGATCCAAATATTGTAAAAGGAAAAGGGACGGGGCGACGAAGACGACGGCGTTGTGAACGTCGTCGAAGAAAGCAAGAAGAGGGCGCGTAGCGAGATTAAAAGAGAAACGGAGGAAACAGCAAGGAAGGGGGAAAAAAGAGTTGCGGGAATAAGAGGATGAAGGAGTCGCACACGAAAACAAAAGCGTGAGAATTGCAGCGGGGAAAGGAAGCATCAGGGCGGCGGCGGCGGCGGCGCGAGATGAGAAGAAAAAGGGGCGAGAGGATGTGAACGCGGAGCCGCGCCGCGCTGACATGTCGGTGACGTCACGCGGCGTCTCGCCGATGACGGCACGGGAAGTCGTCGACAAGCCACGAGCAGACGACAAGCAGACAAGCAGACGACAGCAGCCGCCGGACAGCCGCCCCGCGGGACGAGGATATTTTGTGGCGGCCGCGTGTACTTACAGCCGTCTTGAAGACCTCGTCATAAGTGATAAAACTGCATAAAAATTGTTTTTGGTCCTTTACTTGTCTAAATGAAGCCCCACCGCGGTCGTGAGTGTTTTGGCTCGAATTGGGCGGTCAATTGCGTTAAGGACAGGAAAAAAAGATGACTGTTTTTCTTTTTCAATACTCGGGCAGAGACACCCCCTTTCCCCTTGGCGATTGCAAAATCGTTTCATTTTTTCCCCTACCTATCCGTTTTTATTGTCTGTATGCTCTCCTCGGATAGCAGCAACAGCGGCAGTAGAAACAATATATTTCGGCGGCAGAGCACCGAATAATGCCGGGGCTCTGTGCGTGGACAAGTGCCATTTGTTGGCGGAGCCGTGCCGGGCCGGCGCTGGCCGTCGCTGCCCGGCCGCGCTGCCCGCCGCTCGGGCCATCTGGCGTGTGGCGGTACTTTCGTTCACAAGGTTGCATAAGGGTGCGGACCGTGCGGCCGGGATGCGGACCCGCCGCCGCGCCGAAGCGCCCCGCACAGTTCGGCAGGTCACGACCACGCCGCCACCGCCGTGTACACACGCCGAAAACCAGACAACTAATTCCGTGTCGTTACCGTTGCTTGAAGTTGTTGTTATTACGATCCGCGAATAACTCATTCACTCAGAAAGGTCCGCTGCTTTTTCCCCCCAAACAAATCCTCCCCCCCCCCCCCGTCCTATTTTTTCTTTTTTTTTGGGGCAGCCGGCTTTTTGACCGAACTGCCAAATAAGTAGTTCAAAAATGCATCTCTCAGAAAAGACACACACGCACACACACACACGCGCGCGTTTTTAGCCAGTTTCCTAGCCCGCGCGGGGTGATGATGGGCCGTGCGAAGCATAGGCGCGTGACGTCACGGTTCCCACGGCGACAACACAACACAACACGACGCGGCGCGGCACAAGACGCACCTCAGGATGTGCATAGCGGGCTAGGGCCGCCTTCTGGCCGCCTTCTGGCCGCCTTCTGGCCGCCTTCTGGCCGCCTTCTGGCCGCCTTCTGGCCGCCTTCTGGCCGCCTTCTGGCCGCCTTCTGGCCGCCTTCTGGCCGCCTTCTGGCCGCCTTCTGGCCGCCTTCTGGCCGCCTTCTGGCCGCCTTCTGGCCGCCTTCTGGCCGCCTTCTGGCCGCCTTCTGGCCGCCTTCTGGCCGCCTCCGGCCTCTGGCTAGCTGCCGGCGATAGGTCCTGTGGGAGCAGCGCCGCAGCGGGCGGTGTCCCGTCGGGGGGCTCCCGCGGAGAGCAGCAAGGCAAGCGCCCAACTACAACGCCAAGGCGGGTCACGCCCTTTGAGGGGGGAAAAAGAGAAGAAGGAGTGAGAGAGAGAGAGAAGAGAGAGAGGGAGAGAGAGAGAGAGAGAGAGAGGATGAGCTAGGAGGAGAATTTCGAATGGGCTTTAGAGGGAAACAATTGTCTGGGGAACATCAATCCCGGGCTGGACGTCGTAATAAAAGCTCCCTGTCGGCCGAAGCCGGACCGGCGGACCGGCGGGTACTCGAACCGGTGTACCTCGGCAAGGGTTCACATGGTAGTAACGTGGATACTGTTTAGGGTTGCGCACGTTTCGCTCTGCATGTGTGTGTGTATCTGTGTGTGTATGTGTGTGTCTCTCTCTTTCTCGCACTTTTGTGTTGTCGTGTGCGCGCGCTCACTCCCCCTCACACACGTTCTGGGAACTATAAACTCTTGCACATAAGAGTGCACCACCTCACGATAAAGCAGCGGACGGGAGAGAGAGAGAGAGAGAGAGAGAGAGAGAGAGAGAGAGAGGGGGGGGGGGGAGACTCCTATAGTCTCGCCACATTACCTCGCTGTTTGTTTCTCTCTTTCTCCGTCCGCTTTTCTTCCTGCACACCTACCTATTTGCCGCTCCCGGCCCCGCCCCGGCGGCCCCGCCCCGCCGGCCCCGCCTCGCGTGCAACAGCGCGGCTGCGCGGCGGGTTCAGAACGCCATCGGCCATCAGCGGCGGCGCGGCGGCGCGGCGGCTTGAGTTTCAGAGGATGTCAACTGTTAATAGCGCGCGGGGATCAGGAATATCGACACACAAGGGAGACAGGCGCGTTCCGTCTGGCATTTCCCTCCCTGGCGGCGGGCGGCGGCGGGTCCAGCAGATGAGAACGGCCGGGGGTCCGCGCGGCGTTATACAAGCGGGTTCCGTTTTATGGCACCCGTGGCCCCTCCGTGACCCGGCCGCGCTTGAGGTGGGTCCGGGCACCGCGTGTGTACTGTGCACTGTCTCAAACATTATCGCATTCGAAGCAATTTAAGAAAAA
>CM049598.1:11060179-11117679 GCA_026979955.1 Megalurothrips usitatus | reverse complement strand
ACGCCTCCATTCAGGCTCCGATCAGACTAATGTTTCGATCCAGTCTGACTCCGGTCGGACTCCGCGGTCCAAACTCCGGGCCATTACTCCTGTCCGACTCCGATCGAACTCCGGTCGAACTCAACTCTGACTCCGGCCCGACTTTTCCATCACCGGTCAGTCTTCTGTTGGACTACGGTTCGGCTCTGGTGCGACTCCGGTCCGGCTCCGGTCCGGCTCCGGTCCGGCTCCGGTTCGGCTCCGGTTCGGCTCCGGTTCGGCTCCGGTTCGGCTCCAGTTCGGCTCCGGTTCGGCTCCGGTCCGGCTCCGGTCCGGCTCCGGTCCGGCTCCGGTCCGGCTCCGGTCGAGGCTCCGGCCGAGCGCACTCGGTTGCGGCGTCGACCTTGCCCCAGTGGGATTACGCGTATCCCGGCTAACTACTTTATAAAGTGGAAGTTAGCGGCGGCAGCACGCCCCCCTCGGTCAGCAGCTGCCTCATGCTGCACAGCGCGGTGCGGCCGACCCGTGTAATGATACAGTACCCGCGTTGCAGACACAAAGGATACGGACAAGACGAGAGGGAGGCGCAATGGAAAATGGATACTTTCAGTCAAAACAAAAAAATAGAAGGAAGAAGCAGACGGATCCGAAGCCCCCCGGGGCCCTGCCGGCCGGTGCAATAATGTTGTTGTTGTTGCTGCATCGTCTCCGACGCGGCGGCCCGCAGATCCGAGTTACTAGCGGTTCGAGCCATCTTCTTAAAACGCAGTCGTTTTTGGAGTGGGAGCTCGGAGTGCGTGGCTCCGCGGCTCCGTGGCGCGTCACCGGGAGGCTTTCGGCTGCTTTCGGCGGGCCGAGGATGGGCAAAGGCGCGGCACGATGCGGCAAGGCGGCGTTGTAGGCCGCATTTCGGGGCCCCCAGCTTACATAAAGTGTACACGCCCCAGAGCGTGGCGTGGCGGGGCGGGGCGTGGCGGGGCGGGGCGGGGCGTTGCGTAGGCCCGCAGTGGGCAGCACTGGATGGCTTGACCTCGACTCTGACGAGAGGAGGTGAAGCGGTGGCTGGAGGGACGCGGGGAGGGGAGTGGAGGAGAGGGTACGGGGGGAGGGGGCAGGGCAACGACGACCAAATAATCTCCAGATGAGTCCAGAGAACACGCCGACTCTTCTTGCCATTGCCACGCGCGAGCATGGCGCCTCCCACACGCACATACACACACACACACATACACACACACACACACACACACACACACATACACACACACACATACACACACGTTTTGTCGCGATTTGCGCGCCAAGTTAATGATGATTTGAACGACGCGGCGTCGTCGGCGCGACAGAGAGCGAGGCGGGGGAAGTCCCGAACAGAGTCGTTAGTGGTGACCCTGATACAGTAACATATCCGCCGCAGTCACCTCTCTGACCCCGCGCCGCGCTGCTCCACGTCTCATCATCATCTCTCTCTCTCTCCCTCTGCCCGTCCCTCCGTCCCCCTCTTATGAATAGCAATGAGTGTGACTCACGAACCCTTCCGAGAGGCGCTGCCGCGAAGCGCTTCCAGCTGCTTCCAGCGAGCGCCGCACGGCGGCCGCCACTGGAGGCTCTCCAGCTGGAGAGACAGCCGGAGGCTGAGAGCACGAGAGGCGAGGGTCCGCCGCGGGGCCGCCTGGGGCGGCCTGGGGCGGCTAGAGAGGCGCGCAGACGCACCGCTCTGCACCGCACTGCGGCGGGACGGGCACACCGCTGGAAGCGTTCGGAAAATACCGCCGCGGTCATAACAAAATATGAATTGCAATAAAAAAAAGAATACAGGCGTGGGGGCCATATAATATGCAGATTTGTGCCCCGATTGGGGCGGTGGGCGTGCGACTATGAATGGCATATCATTGGGATGACCTCCGCGGCAGAAATGTCGCCGCCACGCCAGAACAACAACAAACCAGACCGTCCAGAAGAAAAATGGCGGCGGGAAAGGACGAGCTGGGGGGAACTGGAGGTGAGAGAGAGAGAGAGAGAGAGAGAGAGAGAGAGAGAGAGAGAGAGAGAGAGGGGGGGGGGGGGAGAAAGGCGACGACGTGTGGCAAACCGCCAATTTCACTAAGCAGTGCACTCGGCCCAGGCCGAGCCCTGTCGAGCCCTGCTCCGGGGCCGCCAATCTGTTTGGATGCTGAACACGTGGGGCGGCGTTGCCAACTGTTCATCAGCGGGGCACAGCCAGGTACTGCCAGGCCGCCAGGCGCTGCAGGCCGGCAACAGGCTGGCCAGCGCAGCCAGCGCGGCCAGCGGCTGCCCGATCGCCTCCTGCACTACGCTGCTGCCCAGCAGGCCGGCCGGCTGGCGAGAAATTCGGAGTGTAACAGGTTCCACGGCCGAAGGTGAAAACGTGACGAATCGAAACGGGGAGAGGATTTTACAGCGGGTGCTCCGGGGCGGGGCGGGGCGCCCCGACGTCTCGGGAAACTGTCCCACCGCCGTCCCGCCGCCGCTCCCCAGTGACGTCAGACAACCGCCCGAGACTCTCATCGGACGTCTTATTTCTCATAGCGTGAGACGAAAGAGGAGAGGGAGGGCGATCGGACAAGGGCAGCCACTGCCAATAATGGGCGAGAGTTCACAATGGGCCCGCGCTGTTCTCACGGCGCTCTGCGAATAGGCGCGTCGTGTCGTGCGCGTTGCGGCGCGTGTCCGGCGCGTGCGGATGCACCGTGAGGCCCATGGGACCCGCGCGGTGCGGCCGGGACGGAATCTAGCATTACCACAGAGCCAGCCCGTCCCCCGCCCGCCCCGCCTCCCCGCCTACCCCACCGACTACCCCGCCTACCCCGCCGCCTACCCCGCCGCCTACCCCGCCTGCCCGCCCCGCTTATATTTTTAGACGCGTCCGCAGATACGGACGCATTCTTATGCTAAAACCCAGAGGCCAGCAGCCAGTCCACTTTCCTATCTCTCGTACGTACACGAGTATTATAGATGAAGAAGATGGCACTGCATGGAGTGTAGCGGCGATGCTGTTTTGTTCGGTCGGAGGCGCTGATCTAGCCTTGAAGGTGTGACTCCTCGCAGCGGCCACTATTCGCACCGCGGCAGTTGTCGCGTGCGTGTTTCGCCCCGCGGCATCATCAACGCGTCCGCCAGAAGTGAACAGACACCAGCTGGAGACGAGGACGGCGCTGATGCACAGGTTGGAACGCCTGGCTATGCCGGGCTGCCTGGCTGCCCTCCAGCCCCGTCCCCGCCGCCCCTGACAAGCTGGCAGCCACTGGCGGCCACTGGTAGCCACTGGCACCGGCTCCTGCGCGGTGCGCTGGCAGTGGCTGGCAGCCGTGCAGCAGGTGCCCCGGCATGGCGAGAGCGTCAGCACTGGACTCTGCTGGCGCTGCACCGCGCCGGGATCTGCGAGGCCCCTATGCACGCAGTAGTTGGCTCGTTGAAGACGACTTGGAATATAGTGCGTTGCGGGCAATCCAAAAAAAAAAATACAATAAAATCTTTTCTTCTAAGACTTTGCGCAAGACGCCTATTATCATGTTGCTGATTTCCCCCGAGCCTCCCTGCCCCAGACAGCGACAGCGCAGCAACTAGACCGCCGAGGAAAGTGTGTTGTTGTTGTTGTTGTCCGCGATGAAGGGCTCGGTTTCGTCTGCTGGGGAGAAAACTGAGCGCGGATGAGCGTCTCGGTGGCCTGCAGATGGCGCTGATTGTGGATGACGGAGGTAATATCACGCTGGCCGGGCAGCGCCGGGCAGCGCCGGCCGCGGCGGCACCGACCGTGTCCCCGGCGCGGCTAGCTGCAGGCGGCCGGGGCTGCACGCCCTACAAAACGCACCGCGCGGGTCGCGTCTAGGCAGAGCTGCTAGGCAGAGCTGCTAGGCAGAGCTGCTAGGCAGAGCTGCTAGGCAGAGCTGCTAGGCAGAGCTGCTGGGCAGAGCTGCTAGGCAGAGCTGCTAGGCAGAGCTCCTAGGCAGAGCTGCTAGGCAGAGCTGCTAGGCAGAGCTAGGCAGAGCTGCCTAGGCAGAGCTGCTAGGCAGAGCTGCTAGGCAGAGCTGCTAGGCAGAGCTGCTAGGCAGAGCTGCTAGGCAGAGCTGCTAGGCAGAGCTGCTAGGCAGAGCTGCTGGGCAGAGCTGCTAGGCAGAGCTGCTAGGCAGTGCCCCGCCCACACCGCGTCGGCTCAAGCTGGGCCAATGCCAACAAAACTATGGCTTAATTTTTGACCGAATTCTGACCATATTCACTGTTTAAAAAAATCTCTTCTACTCTTAAATTTTGTTCACAAAAAAAAAGAAACCGAGTGGACGACAATTTCGTCATCTAAAATATTTCGCCTGATTGACGTCAGAATAGTAAATAAAATAGTGAAAAAAAAAACAATACATTTACCGTGTTGTTTTACAGTTTGACCGGTCTGTTTCTTCTCCAGAGAAATTTGTGAAACCAAAAGCTATTTACGTCGCTCCGAAATATTAGTCTTCATCATTTCTAGAAATGGAAGAACGGCGGGAGGAGAACCTGGAGGGAGAGGGGGATTTCTCACGATCTTCCGACACACACACACACACACACGCAGGCACACACATGCCCGGCATTCTGCGCCTCCCGCCTCCGCAAATTGGTTTTGTGCTGGAAGTATGTGAGAATTGCTCGAACGTGCGCGGAGGATATTGTGTGATTGTGCGTCAAGGACCCCGCGCCGCGGTGTCCGCGCCGTCACGGATGCCGTCGCGGCGGGGATCGGAAACAGCGTGCTCTGCAGAGTGTGGCCACGCGGCACGCGGCGGCACGCGACACGCGACACGCGACACGCCGCGCCGCCACGACGCGCGTACGGGTGCCAGGCGGTGCGGGAGACGAAAAGAATGAAATACAACCGTCCTAATCATTAATGCTGTTAGCCTTGATCGGCATGTCGGCGCCGCTGTCAGCGTGCTGCCGCAGCGTCTCGTACAGAACTGGACCGTGTCGACTCATCATCGAGCCTGAATATGCTGCTGACTTTACCCCGCCTGCCGGAGGCCCTGGAGCGCTGCCGCTGGAGCCGCCGCCTGGATCAGCCACCGCTCTGGAGATCTCTACTGGAGAGGAGCCTCGCGCCGGACGTACCTGCGGCAACAACAGAAAGCAAACGCCAGCCATTATAGCAATTACACCCCGACGGCGGCCTTCAGACACTCGGCTATCGGCGTCGCGGGGGCCCCCCGGGGGCCGCGGGGGCCGCGGGGGCACCATGATGTCGGGCAGATGCACGCCGCCGTGTTAATTAACACGAACAGCGATGCGGTCCCCTCCGCGGCCCGCGGAACCGCCACTGCATCGGGCTTTCGGCACGGCTGGGGTTCCCAGTCCCCAAATTTTCAAAAAAAAAAAAAAATTCGAAAAAAAACACCTCCGAAACTTTTGGGAAAAACTCCGAAATTCTCGGTAAATTTGTGAAATTTTAGTAAATATTATGGACTTTTTTTTTCAGAAAATTAGAAACCCCTGGACACGGCACGGCCGCAGACCGGGAACCCCGTCAGCTGTACAATGCAATCACGTAAACTTCGGCTGTGCGTTCGCTAACTGAAAGCGGCCGCGGCCGCCTCGGGCCTCGGGCCCCGCGCGCATCGCCGTGCGTCGTCATTGTGTATAGTAAAAGGGCATTACTTTGTAGAGCTCCCCCCACGGTGCGGGAGCGAGCGAGACAGGGGAGGGGAGGGGAGGGGGGTGAGGCCGCACCAAGCGCGACCCGCCCCGGAAGGCGCGGGCAGCGCGGGCCGAGGGGAGGGGAGGGGTCCGCCCGCCAGACGCGACCCCCTACCCAAATAAACTTTCAGATCAAACATTTCGATGCGCATTTTGTGCGTGCGCTGCGCCTTAGAGGAGCGCGGAGCGGCGCGCGGGAATCGATGCCGGCGTCGCGACGAGGCGACACGCCGCGCCACGCCACGCCACGCCACGCCACGCCTCCACCCCCAACCGGAACTCTGCATGCGCACGCCCCGCCGCACCGCAGCCTGCCAGAGCCGCACCCCGCACACGACGAAGCGACGAGACAAAGAAACTTTCCGCGTTGTCAAATAAAAGCAACATCACTCCTATTTCACTTTCTTTAAAAGTAATTAAATGACGATAACTTAATCTACGTTCTACTAAACCCGTATCGCCGCACGTTCGTCCCACTTTTCCATGCTGTCACAACAACTCCACTGTGTCTGTGTGCGAGAGTGCGAAACGAAATTCCACACGCATGCTTGCGGTGATTACAACCGCAATTCTCATACAACTGCGAGGGCTGTACGAATAGAGCCCAATGGTCTCTCCCCTGTCAGACACACACACACATACACAGACACACACACACACACGGATTAGCGCGGGCGCCATGAGTTGTACGTTCTGCGACCGCCACGCCCTGTGACTCTGCTGTCCGGAGCCGCCGTATCGAACACACATACACACACACAAACATATGTGGGTAACTCCGGGCCGACGGCGCTGCGCTTACCCGCGGGTTGCCCGCCGTTACCCGTGGTGCGCGTTACCTCACCACCACCTCGGCGCGGCGTCCGCCCTGCCGCCGCGGCGGCCCCCGGCGGGTCCCCGGCCGGCGCTGCGCCGCACTGCGTGACGTGGGGCTCCGGGGGCCCGTCGCGGGGCCCGCCGCCCGAGAATTAATGTAATGAGTGTGTAACTTTCTCCCGGGGATAAGTCATGCCGCGTGCGGCCGGAGGCCGGCGGGGAGGACAGGACCGTCGTCGGGGACCCCGCGGGTGCCGCGGCCGCCACCGGCGGCCACCGGCGGCCACCCCCGACCGTGGCGGAGGCAGCAGGAGCAGCTGCCGCACTGCATGTAGGCGCCGCGGACGGCAGCAGCAGCACCACCACCACCACCGCACCGGTGGCGGCTTCATTTCCATGTTCTGCGCGGAAACAACCGCCGAAGACAACCGACGGCGACGATAATAAATATAAATACCGGGCAACCGACTAGCAGCGCCTTGTCGACGCCGCCGCCGCCGCAGCCTCGCCACCGGCACAGACCCGCCACGAGGCCGCATATCGTGCGCGCGAACTTCGCCGACAAAAGGCGGGTGGCAGCGGCGGTAGGGGCGCCGCGGCGTCAGGCACTCTCTCCCTGCCCCCCCCCCCCCCTCTCTCTCTCTCTCTCCCTCTCTCGGACCCGCCTCTGCTGAAGTGGAGCAGCACAGACGCACACCCCCTCAACGACGGCCGCGTGACATTTCGCCGCCCTTTCGGTGTTCTGTGTAGTCGCCATTTCCGGGGGGCGAGGTGTCTGTCCGGGCGGTGCATAGTCAGGGCAGGGCAGCCAGGGCAACCCGCTCCCCGAAAATAATAGTGAAATAAAATAAAAATATTAGAAGATTAAAAAAACGATGAACGTGAGCCGGCTATTTTGAGAAATATTTTCCATAAGCCGCTGGCAGGAAGTGCATCGCACTGATTGCCTGGTTATCTTCAAGTGGTGGGGAAGTATTCCACACGCGACGGCGATGATTTCGTTGGTAGAAGTATGTGTGTGTGTGTGTGTGTGTGTGTAAGAAAGAGACAGACAGACAGAGACATAGAGAGAAAGAGCGAGAGAGCGCTAGAGAGAGAGTGTGTGTGTGTGTTGTGTGTGTGAGAGAGAGAGGGAGAGGTTATGTCGGTGACGCACTTCGCCCGTCGCAGACCCGAATCCGTTTATTAATGTAATCCCCCGATAAGCGCCTGCCGGCCTCGCGTCTCGGGGCGGCGAGGCGCTCATCTACACCGACAATCAGGACCGGGAGGCCAGGGCCCCGGAAAAAACACGACGGGTGTCGACGGGGAGGTGCCGGGCCCCGGTGCCGGGCCGCGGTGCCCCCGGGCGGCAGCGCGGACAGGGATCTGAATGTGCATGTCGTGCGCCGCGGACGCCGCGGACGCCCCGTGCCTGCCTCATCCGGTGACCGCCGCCGCCGCCGCCGCTGTGCCGCACACCGCCGGCCACTGATTCCGTGCCGGTGATAACGAAGAGCCGGTATCTGTTATCTATAGGTGTCACAACTTACATCACCGCGCGGCGCCGGGAGAGAAAAACAGCCGCGGCTGTCAACTGCTGTCAACGCCGCAATAACATTCAATAAAAAGAACGGCCCGGCGCCACCGGCCGCCGCGGCCCCGCACTGCTTCTGCTCGGATAGTTAACTTTTCGCACGCACAGAAACAAAAAAAAAACAGTGTTCGGAGAAAAAAATAAACTGTATCTCTATCCTTGTGCCGCGCGCGCTGCTCCCCAATGCGCGGACGAGGGGGGCGATTTTAATGGCAGAAAATTGTCTGTGGCGCGCGTCGTCGTGGTCGACAACAGCTTTCGACATGCCGCATAGCCGGGCCGGGCCGGGCCGGGCCGGGCGGAGGGGGAGGACTTTAGCAGCTCCTTGTCCGAACCGGGCCCGGCCGGCCCGGGCCGTAGACACGCCAAGGCTGCCAAGGCCGGACGGGGCCTTGTGCCGGCGCGGCGAGGCGAACCCGGTGCACACGGCGGGCGCGGCGAGCGCGGCGAACTCGGTGAACACGATGAACACGGTGGACACGGCGAGCAGGTGGACACGGTGAACACGGTGAACACGGTGAACACGGCGAGCAGGTGAACACGGTGAGCAGGTGGAATGGTCCCAGTGAACACAGTGAACATGGTGACCACGGTGAACACGGTGAACGCAGCGAGCAGGTGAACACGGTGAACAGGTGGAGTGGTCCCAGTGAACACAATGAACATAGTGACCACGGTGAACACGGTGAACACGGCGAACACACACGTGCCGGTGAACCCACTGAGGGGCGCCGTGCTGCTGTCGCCGGGTGACGAATGGCTGGCGATCAGGCGGAGTGGAGCTGCCAAGCGAGGCGGTGAAGACACCACGCAGAAGGAGCGCCCGCACTGCCAAGAAACTCATATAGAAATGGCCAACACTTCTGTCGCCTCCCATACCTTGAGGAGATGTATGTCAAATCGAAAGAAAACAAAAAACTTTTTTTTTGTTCAGATGGACCTGGTGGTGAATCCTCCCCCCCCTCACAGCCCTAAGCCGCACATGACGGTGCTTTTTCTCAGTTTTGCCGCGCGCTGCATTCTGCGCCTCATCTCAGCCGCGAGGCCCGCGAGGCGCATCGCGGACACTATCAGCGAGCCCCGCCCGTCGCCGCGCGCCGCTGATAGCATCTCTCGTCACGTGTGGGCCGCGGACGCCGCCGCCGCTGCCGCGGCATCCCCCGGGAGGCCCCCGCCGACGGGGATGGGGGACCCGGAGCGTGCGTTGCCGCCGACCGCCGCGGCCGCGCCAACCGCTGCCCTTGGACTCCCCTACCACCTGATACACGCCATCACTTATCTGTGGCGGCCGGGCCGGTGTGGGGCCGGGCGGGCGCCATTGTTGATTAGGCACAGTAATTACTTCCTGGGTTGCGTCCGTTCGGGCCGCGCGGGGGCCGTCCGCCGCCGCCCCGGGGGCCGCCGCCAGCGCGCCCCCCGCCGGGCCTCACGACGCCCCTCACGCCCCGCGACGCGCGGCCCCGGCTGGGGCATAAACCGACGGGGACTCCGCACGCCCGCCGCGCTATCTGGAGCGCAGCGGGCGCGCAGGACGCGGGTTCAAATCCCGGCGATCGTATATGTTCTAATCCCCGCGAGCCCGGACGGGCACTTAGCACCTTGCGTGCAGTCGCAGCGGCGTTTCACCACCCGATGATGACGGCGCCTTCACAATCCAACGCTCTCTCGCTTTCCTTCGGTCTCCCTATCTGTCTCTCACTCCCCCTCCTTGTCTCTCTCCCTCGCTGCCCCTGTCGCTGCACCTCTCTCCCTCCCTCCCTCCCTCCCTCCCTCCCTCCCTCCCTCCCTCCCTCCCTCCCTCTCTCTCTCTCTCT
This sequence comes from Megalurothrips usitatus, assembly GCA_026979955.1. Taxonomy (NCBI): domain Eukaryota; kingdom Metazoa; phylum Arthropoda; class Insecta; order Thysanoptera; family Thripidae; genus Megalurothrips; species Megalurothrips usitatus. The sequence continues at coordinate 11,107,809 of CM049598.1, read as the reverse complement.
CTCTCTCTCTCTGACGCGGGAGCGAGTACGAGCCACTCCGGGTCGTGGAAGAAGCTCCCCAACGCACCCCTCTAGAATCCTGTCGACGGATTTCCCCGATCGACACTCGTTGGCCAGCAGCGCATAGGCTTCGCGACGCGGTCTCGCGGAGGAGACCAAGCACGTCCTGACGTTGGAGAGAGAGAGAGAGTGTGAGAGAGTGTGTGTGTGAGAGAGAGAGAGAGAGACGAGGACGACCACACGTTGCCGGCAGCCGCCGCTGGGTTGCCGGGCCAGCGGCCTCCTTGGCCGCTCCCTGGCCGCCGCGTCCCGCCGGCCCTGCCTGCCCACATATGGGCGTCGCGGCTACAAGAAGTTCCGTAATTAATTTGAAATCCGAGGACCTTCCGTCGCGGCCGCGCGGCCCGGCGGCAGAGGCGCCGACTCGAGTGTCGCGGCCCGCGGAGCCGCGGAGCCCGCGCCTCGCAGCAGGCGGGGAAGGGCACCGATTCCCAAAAGTTCCGATCCCTCGTAGAGAATCTGTGGGCACGCGCGCGCGCGCGCGTGTGTGTGTGTGTGTGTGTGAGTGCGTGTGTGGTCTCTGTCCGGTTTCGGCAGGACTTCCTATCGTACTGCCTGATTTCATGCGCCCAGTCTGATTCGACGCCAGTTGGTTGTACTGATGCTGCGGGTGTAGGAGCACACTGAACATGCACACACACACACACACACACACACGCGCGCACACACACGCACCCACACACATGCACCCCTATACTAATATCCTATCCCTGCCCGGCGCCAAACCACAAAAATAAAACCCGATCCAGCATTTTCGATTTCTCCCGGGCAGCTTTGGTCGCCGCGTCGCCGCCGCGGTCAGTCGCTCGCTCGCTCGGCTGGTCGATCGGCGGCGCGCGGCACATTCCAGCGGTGGTGGCTGCCGCCGCCGCTGCTGCTGCTGCCCCTGCTGCTGCTGCTGCCGTCGTGGTGGTGCTAGCTTCATTACAAGGACGAAAAACACATATCCGTACGCACGGCACAGCGCCACACACGTGCGGGCCCCCGCGGCCCCCCGCGGCCCCCGCACGGCGGCGACATGAGCTCGGACATGAGCTCATCCTCAGATTGGCTGATTGGCTTCGGTGACGTCACCGTTCATGACTCCCGCCAGCAGTGCGCGCCTGCTATGGTCACTAGCTGCCGCCGCCGCCGACGCTCACGTTCATTTGTTATTTGACCGCGCGTGTCCTCGGGGAGCCTCCACGGCGGTGGGCCCCGCCACACGCACACACACACACACACACACAAGAACACACACGCACGCACACAAACACGCGCACACAGAGGCGCCTGCGCGTGAGGAGGCAGCATAAAACGACGTGCGAAATCTTATGATGAGATGACCAAGCACACTGGTGCGCAGCTGCGGTGCCTCTGTGTGTTTCTGTGTGTGTGTGTTTGTGTGTGTGTGCGTGTGTGTGTGTTTGTGTGTGTTTGTGTGTGTGTGTTTGTGTGTGCCTACGTGCGAAAGGGAGTTCGCTCCGAAAATTGTAGGTACCCATATTATTCGGCTTCAAACAAATTACGTATGAGAAGGTTGTGATATGAATTTGGTATTTATATTTTTGGGTGGTCCCGAGCGATGCGAGAAGCTCTTTGCCGTCACCTCGGCGCTTGTTTTTAGTCCTCCCTCTGGACGAATCGTGGTTACAATACTCTGCGGTTGTTGCAAAGTGCAGTCCGTGAGTGAGAAACTGCATGGGGCGGCGTTGGCGCGGGCGCACGAACTCTCCAGTAGCGGTAGCGGTGGCGGTGGCGGTCCCTGACGGTCCCTCCCGCCCGCCGCGAGCGGGGCTTCCGGCCGGGCTGCCGACGGACCGACGGTGCGACGTGTGTTCCAATTCCGCGCGAAAAGTGCGCGGGCGACCTAACCCAACCAAACCGGCTCGGAGCTCGGCTCACACCGACCGCCACGCCGCGCCACGCCGCTGTCCGGCCGGCTAGCCGCTAGACAGTGGATCAGGGCTGCGGGGTCTTGACCCAGGTCTGGTCTCGTTGCGGAACTCTGCCGTAAAAAAAAAATCAAAAAGTATCAACTTGCCTCCTCAATGCCCTCCCTCCTATTAAAAACACTGACCGGTGACTGGACCGGACATTTCCATTGACTGGAATGAAAAATTCACGAGCTTTATGGTTTCTGTGTTCTGAGCTGTCACCCACCCCAAAACAGGTAAAAACTCATTCCTACCGAGACCAAAACTCAAAATGGAAATATTTTTGTTTTGCTTAGAAATATGTGGATACTTTTTTAAAAAAATGCAAAAATGGTTGGGCACTACCGCCGCTAAGACACAGGCACAACGCAGCGGCCTTTTTCAGGGGCACGCTTCCGCAACGGTCAATGTAGCCCCTTCCGCAAGCCAGATTTCCGGAATCAACTCCCTTCGACTGGCTGGTTGGTCTGTGGCACTGCGGCCACTCCCGCGCGGATTGAGGGGGAGGTAGGCTTTCCTTACACAGCCGATGCTGCTGTACTTCACGACGAACCCTAGTCGCGACGGCGTGTCCTTAACTGCCAGATTCACAGGGAGCGAAAACGAAGGCACCGAACCTTAGGTACCCCCGTTGCATACACCCGAGTCACCGAACCAAGTTTCCTTGGTATTTTTTGTTTTGTCTTGTATTGTTTTGTTTCACATAATTTTTTTCCGGCGTTGTGCCCGTGCGTCGCTACGTGCTTTCTCCGCGGGAGGCGTGCGGGTCGGCCCACCAGCTTCCTCCCTTCTCTGTCCCGCTCCCTGACGAGGCGAGGCTGGAGTGCGAGTGAGAGAGAGAGAGACATAGAGAAACACACAGAGAGAGGCGTCAGTGGGCACCGGAGACTTAAATGCCGGTCAGAGCGAAAGAACTCGCTGATTTCCACCATGTTTCCCTCCTGCAGACCTTTCTCAATGTATTCCCATTGTGACAGCCGCGACAGAGTTGGAGTGCCGAGTGGACGCGCGTACTCGGTAAGTCGACGGCTCATAGGGCGCCGTGTTTGGATCTCGACGTGAATACGTTGCAGACACGTAAGGCCTCGACCTCGAGCGAAGCCCCGGCGAAGCTCGGCAAGCCCGGCGAAGCCCAGCAAAGCCCCCGCTGAGTTTTCCGGGTCGCTAGCGGTGCCCGGGCAGCGGCAGCAGCGGCAGCAGCGGCCCACACACAACCACTCGCAAGCGCCCCAATGTGCCGGGCCCCGCCGGGCCCGCCGGGACCCGCGCCAAACTCTGTCAAACACGGCTCGTCACATCTGATTTTCTCAGTCAGTCATTAAGGAGTGGGAAGCTCTCGCTCCACTGACCTGCCGTCCTCATCACAAAAATAGCCCGCAACATTTTTTAATTGGTGAAAAATTTCAAGTTTTTGAATTTTACGTTTAGTAAATTTTGTTTATGAGAAAATACTTTTAAAATAGGAAAACTCCAAGAAGTCCGTCTTTGTTTCGAAATATTGAAGTTCACCAGCCCAGTATAAATCCTACGTACAGGAAATGAAGTCTTCGTAGGCTACGAGTCAATTCCTTCGCAGGCTGCGACGAAGTCCTTCGTATTACACGAAGTAAATGATGGTTCGCATCCTACGAAGCCTCCACTTCCTTCGTAAGATTTTTACTTGTGAAATGAGGCGACGTGTTTACAACAGCACATGCTCGAAAGTCAGCCGAGTACTTTTGCCGAGAGCGGCCCGCCAGCGCAGCCAACTAGCCCCGGACGGCCGGCCGATCGCATCTCCCTTACATAAAACACACTGCCGCCCTCGCGGTGCTGCGAGAAGATCGCCCAATCACGGCACGCGACATGCTCGCGACTCGCTGTCGCAAGCCTTGCTTTTTTCTCCCTCTTCCTCTCCCTCTCTCTCTCTCTCTCTCTCCCTTTCTCTCTCTGTTTCGGTCGCTCTCCCCCCGCTGAACACACACTCTCCCTCTCTCTCTCGCTCTCTGTCCGTGGCCTGGAAAATCGATTGCTTTCAGCTTTCAGTCCGGGCGCGCCCCGGCGGCCGCGACACACCGCACGGGTATCAAGAGGGCACCGCCCAGCCGCCCAGTCCGGGCTTAAAGAGGAGGACAGCGGTACACTGCCAGGGGCGTGTCCCGCCGAGGCGGACTTGGACGCCCAACACTTTTTACAATTCCCAGGATTTCCCCTCCTGGCTGGAATGAACTAGGAAACTCGTAAAAAGGAATCAAAAGGAGTAAAAGGATTATCGCCCCACTGTAAGAACTGAAAAGCTCCTGTAGTACGGGGTCATATCTCGATTGCAGCAACAGGCCAACCTTTTTCCCCCTTTTTGTTGCGGTGCAGCTATCTGGCGTTGCCCGGTGGCAGTCCGGCGCGGGGAGTGAGCGAGGCGGGACGGAGACCCGGGGACCACCGCGGGGGCCGCCGCCGTGCCGGGAGGGCCGCAAGGTTCGCCCCCCGGCGGCCGTTTCGGTCAGCGAAAAATGTGTCATTCTTAACGACGCGGTGCGAGGCCGCCACCGCCGCCCGGGCCGCCGCCACCGCCGCCACCGCCGTCGCCGCGTCGGGCCGCTTCTTTCACTTTCTCAAAGGCGTCGCCCCCAGCTGTCCGCCGCCATGCCGGCCGTGGCCCCGCGAGAGGCCCCCGGGCGGGAGGCCCCCGGGCGGGAGGGCCTCGGGGGGGGGGGGGGGGGCGCCCTGGCCGTGGACGCCGTATTACCGAACAGCGGAGCACTTTGCGGCGCTGCTGGTTCGGCCGTCCCAGCGGCCACCTCCTTGGGCGGCAGCGCGTCGCGTCGCCCGCGGCAGCCTGCCGCCTGCGGGGTAGGCCGGCCCGCACGACACGCCGGCGTCGCAGCGGCCGCGGCTGCCTACCCGCCCGGCGCCGTCCGTGCCGGTCCGTGCCGTGCCGTGCCGCGCGCAAGGGGTGCCGCTTCCGGCGCGCTGTGGGAGGCAAGTCTGCGCGCACGTTGATGGACAGCGGCCGCGTCTTTCTCTCTCTCTCGCTCTCTCTCTTTCTTTCCCTCTATCTCTCTGTATGGCTTTCCCTGTCTCTGTCTCTCGCGCTCTCTCGCTCACGCTCTGTGCCTCGCGTGATGGACAGCAGCGTGTCTCTCTGTCTCGCTTGATCGCCTCCTCGGGGTGGCCGGTCGCGGGCCGAGGGCGTTGACCACACACACGCCCTGACAATGTACGCACCCCGCGCGACCCGTTTTCAGGGAAACAGCGCCGTTGGGGGGGGGGGGGGGGGTAAGGAGGAGGAGGAGGGGAGGGATGGGAAGGGCGGGGAAGGGGGAGGGGGCACACGGCTACGCATGAACAAGCGTGCATTCAAGTTTGTCCCGTTCTGTTCCGTTCCGCGTCCTGTCCGGGGCACATGCTCTCCCCGCGACCCCCCCCCCCCCCCCTTCTCTCTCGCTCCATCCTTTCTCCCTGTCTCTCTCCAGCCACAAGTCCCGTGTCATTCCCCTCAATCTCTCTTTGCAATCACACGCGAGTGGGCGTGTGTGTACGTGTGAGTGTGCATGTGTGTTGGGGTATTCTGCGTGGTGCGAGCGGACGCATTTCTGGGCACTGTGGGTCAGGACTGGACACCGCGAACATAAACTAATTTGAAGTCGCTCCCACCCGGCAGTTCGGCGCGAAAATTTTATACGGGCGCTGCCGGTGAGCGGCCGGGGTCCTCGGCCGCCCTCGGCGCACACGGGAGTCGTCCCCGAGCCCGGCGGCCGCGCTATCGGCCGGGCGAATCTCGACACGACAGGAACGTCAGCTGCATCTCGGGGTTCCAGTTCTTCGAACCGAAATCGGCCGCTGTTAATCTGACTAGCTGACGCAACGCGGCCTGGGGAGGCCTGGAGGCCTGGAGGCCTGGAAGCGCGGCTGCCCGGGAGGGTGGCGCCGCACCATCGCCGGCGGCTGCCCTGCCTGCCCTGCACACGGCGCACTGGTGCCGCAGCCGCGGCCGGTACTCGAACCCGGTTCCCGATGCCGGTCCTGTTACCGGCCGGCAGTACCCGGCAGGGGCGCGAGGCCCCGCGGCCCCGGCGGGTATCGGTGCGGTAGGCGGGTGCGCTTACCTCTGGAGAAGAACGGGGTGATGAGCGAGCGAGCGGCCGATATAGTCCCTTTGGAGGCGTCGGCGTCGGGGCACAGATCACGCGTGCCGGCCACACACACAGACACACGCAGACACACACAGACACACACAGACTCACACACGCGCACTCCGCGGCCACGCGGTGCACGCGGTGCACGCGGCTCTCACTGCTGCGGGCGCGGCTGGCTCGGGCCGGGGCGCGGGCCGGGGCTAGGCTGGGCTGCGGCTGCGTCGGCCGCGCCGCCACCGTCTCTACTACTGAGCGGCGCTGCTGCGCCGAGGCGAGGGGGCCCGGGGCCCGGCTCAGACGGGGCCCGGCCGGCAGCGCTGTTGCTGCCGCCGCCTGCCGCCGCCTGCCGCCGCGCCCCTCCCCCGCTATCTCACCTGGCCTGGCGGTGCAGCCGGAGGGGAGGGGAGGGGCCGCTGCAGCTCCCCCCCCCCCCCCTCCTCCCTCCTGCCTGCTCATGACGACAGGACATGGGCGCAGGGGTGACAACGCGCGCCGTGCGTCGCTCCGTGCTGAGCCCGCTGAATAGAACGGGAGCGGGACCAGCGCGGCCCGGCGGCCCGCCGGAGCCCCTGAGGTGTTCGGGGTAGGCAGCCCCGCGGCGGCGGAGCGTCGCGGGCCGGCCTGCCTGACGGGGACTCCAGGCCGATGAAGCGGATCTGGGGTTCGGGAAGAACGGTTGGCCGGGAGTGTGAATCATGCGGGGCAAATGCGGGGAGGGTCGTGCGCGGCCGTGGCCGAGTGCCGTCGGCATAGAGTCACCGCCGACGGCCACCTGACGGACCCGAGGGTCCCGGCGGAGCCGACGACGCGGCCTGTTAGCGTGGGAAGTGTGAGTGCGGGGAGTGTTAGTGTGGGGACCGTGAGTGCAGGGAGTGTGAGTGCGGGGAGTGTGAGTGCCGGGTGTGTGAGTAGTGTGAGTGCCGGGAGTAGTGTGAGTGAGTGGGGGGACCGTGAGTGGAGGAAGTGTGAGTGCGGGGAGTGTGAGTGCCGGGTGGATGAGTAGTGTGAGTGCGGGGAGTGTGAGTGCCGCGTCGAGTCGTCCGCTCACGGTGGCAGTGAACTTGGCTGCAGCCGGTTGAGCAGCGCTGGGCAGGACTGGGCGCCACGCCGCCGCCACAGCAGCGGCAGCCCGTCGCGCCTAACTTGGAAACAGGATTGTCTGGAAATGGTGTGTGCTGCGACTCGATCCGCAAAGCGTCCCGGCGCTTTTTATTATTTTCTCTCCCTGCAGTGTATGCACTCCGTCGGCGAAGGCGAGACAAAATCATCTTTGCGAGGGCGGCGCTGCAAGCTTGGGGTCACCGCGGGGGCGCGCCTTTGTTCTCCCTAACGTGAAGTTATTGGTTCCCGCTGCCAGCCGTTTTGCTGCCTGCCGTTCATCGGCAGCCGCCGCAGACAACACGCCGGGGCGCGTCAGGGATCGGCGGTACTCCCCGGCCACGGCGCCGTCACCGCCGCCTCCTCTCGCCGATACCCCCCGCGCGGTGTGAGAGGCGGATACCCCTCGGCGCGCTGCTCCGGGCCGGGCGCGCGGTGTAGCGCCAGCACTAAACAACAACAGTGCAGCACGCCCACTTCTCGGCGCGCGGTATGGTTATAGGAGCGGGGTACCCAGATAACAAGAATTTTTATAAAGCTGTATAATAGTTTTATAAAAGTTTATTAAAAGTTTTCTGTGTTTGCATTCGTACAGCTTAATATCGGTTTATAAAAATTAACATATATGATTGTCTAAACACCTTGTACACACGCGAACACATACGGCCTTAAAGGCCTAGATGTAGTTGTGTTTGGTCTTATAAAGGCCTGGATGCTCTTGTATATGTCTTTATAACGATGTGTGCAGGAAAATCGAATTGTATCCGAGTTATTACATAGTTTTTATAACGTCTCTTATACACATTTATATACGTTGTATACAATAGTATAAATGTGTTGATACCCACCTTTATAAGAATATATAAAATTCGTGCAAAATTTGTATAAAGGTCTCTATGAATGTTAATAAAAATTTGCAGTTTTATTAAAACCCGTTCCACCTGGATGTGGTTATTGGTGCATATGGCTGTCGGCGCGGGACATGGTTACCGGCGCACACCTTTTTGTTGATGAGCAAGAGTCGGTGCGGCTGGAGCGGGCAGCTAGCGGCCTTGACACGCACGAGTCCGTCTGACCTTGAGCGGAGAAAGTGGCGTGCGTGTGTGTGTACGTGCGTGCGTATGTGTGTGTTGGGGGGGGGGGGGAGATAAGGCACACTACCCGCGATTCGTGCGCTAGCGGGGGTCTTATCTGTGAGCGATTTGGAGACGGATATAGCAACCCCAGCCACGATGAAGCGGCGGAGCCGGGGCGATTCTCACCGATTCTAGTCAGTGCCCGCCTTCCAGTTCAGTCAGTCTCCAGTCACGGTCCAGTCAGTTTCCAGCCGGGCGAAAAACGAAACACCCCCGGAGAGCCGCGCCATTCAGGTAAGAATGGGTTGTATATGGCCCTGACCCATATATGGTTCCATATATAGCCGTATATAGTCTATATATGGTCTGCATCTTTTTATGTGGTGATATTTAGCTCCGTATATAGTCATATATGGTTTCGTATGCAGCCTTTATACGGGCGACATACGTTATTATACGATCAAATGTGGACACATACATTGAGGTTGTGAGGTGTGCCCACATGAAGACATATATGGACTCTTCATATACAGTAACATACATACTGGTATACAGTAATATATTGTTCCATACATCACGATATACCCGACCATATATAAGTGTTTAAAACCTATATAGTAATATATGGTTCTTTATATGTTCTTATAAAAACAGATATTGAACTACACAGCAATTTACAACCCATTTTTACCTTATGCAGCCACAAGCAGTATTTTGCTGTGCGCGGTGGCGGAGGTGGTGGAGCGGGAGGGGTCGCTTGCGGCCCCATACCAACGGGCTGGTCGGAGGGGGTTGACCCCGGAAATCTGGCTGTTGGAGGGGGTCTGGGGGGTTACATTGACCGTTGCGGCAGCCCGTCTCACCAAGGCGGCTGCGTCGTGGCCCTGTCTTAGCGGCGGTCCATTCCCGGTACGCCCCGGTTCCCATCGGAACACCGAAGTTTAAGGCAGCGGTGAATGATCGTGAAACTCCCGTCTGTTGATGTCGGTGAGCATGACTATGAGTGCCGCCGGCGCACACACTGGATATTCGGAGTGGACCCTCGGCCGCCGCCGCCGCCGCTGACGCCGCGCCCCGCGCCCCTCCGAGTTCAGCATCCGTTTGATTGCCGTGTTCGCGGGCGCCAACGATAACCGGGAAGAGCGTCGTCAACGAGAAGGCGGGAGAACCCCGGACCCCGAGCGCGGGACGCGTTATCGGCGGGGGGGAGGGGGAGGGGGGGGGGGCGGCACCGGCCGGCCCCCGCGGCCCGTGTATTTAGTCGCACCGCAGAGCGCCGGAGGGAAGACTTCCGCCGCGGCCGGAGACACAGGAACTACTCTCTTGGATCAAGGTGAGGGAGGGCGCGAGAAGAGCCGCGGCCCCGAGCGCTGCCGCGCTGCCCCGCTGACCTGGAGTGAGTGGTTGTGTCCAGGATGCTGGCCCTGTTGGCGGCGCTGCTGCTGGGGGCGGTGCTGCTGGCGCAGTACGCCCGCGCCCGGCTGCACATCACCAGCCTGCTGGCCGCGGTGCCGGGCCCCAGCTACCCGCTGCCCATCCTGGGCAACCTGCTGCACATGCTCGGCCCCATGGACAACATCCTGGCCAGGGGCCTGCACATCTACGACCAGTACGGCCCGGGCCCCATCAAGTTCTGGCTCGGGGAGACGCCCTCCGTGCAGGTAGGCGGCCGGCGGAGCCCGAGCCCTGCGCCCCGGCGACGAGCTGAAATATAAGTTATGGGAAATAGGGTTCTCCGGGAGCAGTCTAAACCGGAAGTGTGTAAGATGGCAAGAAGAACATTGCCGTACACAGAACGCAGTATTAATGGTATTATCTCATGTCGACCTTTTTGGTAGCGGACTGAGTCCTCCAAAAAATCGGCAGAGTCCAACGCGGCCGCACCGGCCGACCAAAATACTCGCAGACTCGTGCGTCAGGCCGCACAGAAGCGGCTTGTGGCCTTATCAAATGGTGGTATCGTGACGTGTCAGAGCTAGACCCGCAAACGTTTCAGTCGGCTCGTGGCTGAGATAGGGGCCATACGCACGTGACCCATGTAAGGGGAGGGGCTTATCGTAAGGTCACGCCTCTGTATATAGAACATGGGCAGGTTAGGTTGGCCAGGTCACGCGAGGGGAGGGGTTTGGGGTGAGGGGGTCGAAAGTGGCATTTATGTGGTCACGTGGTATGTGAACGGACCCATACACCCTGCTGCTGCGGTACCCCTCATACTCATGTACCGCGGACGGGATCCGATCATATGCTTCTCGTCATCTTCTCCACTTCCGGTTTAGACTTATCCGAAATACCCTATTGAAACAGCAAAGGATTTAAACTATAATCACACTCACGCACACTCATAAAAGAGAAAGGGATTTGGAGCATTATCCGGGGAGGGTTGTGACGGGAGGTTCTGCCCGCAGCTGATGCGCCCAGAGGACATCGAGCCGATCCTGAGCTCGCAGCGGGAGGTGGAGAAGCCCGAGCTCATCTACAAGCCCGTGCGGGGCTTCTTCGGCCAGGGCCTCATCACCCTGAACGGGGACGCCTGGTTCGCGCACCGCCGCGCCCTCACCCCCGCCTTCCACTTCAGGTGGGTATCACACTTCCGGGAGCGCGGCGCCCCGCCGGTACTCGAACCCGTGACTTTCAAACCGGCCGACTAGGACGCGGGGACGTTCTGGGCAGATTTAGGAGCGCCGGGCGCTCAAACACGCGCCCGAGCGCGCGCGCGCCCGAGAGAGAAAGAGAGAGTGAAAATTATTAAGGCAAACAATGGGGGCGGTGAATGAACTCGGCGGACACCAACAGCGTCCTCGAGCGGTACGCGGGAATCTTCACGCGCCGAGGGGCGGCCTTCGCGAAGCAGCTGGCCGCCGACGTGCCCGCCGGCCAGAGCTTCGACATCATGAAGTTCCATTCGGCCTTCGTGACCGAGACCGTGATGGAGACGGCCTTCGGCATCCCCCCCGACGTCCTGGTCCGGGAGAAGAGTGAGGTCGGCGAGTTCGTCAAGGCCACCAACGACGCCTTCAGGTAGGTCGGCGGCGGCGGCGGTGTGCTCGGCCGGGCTGGGACTGACGGTGGCCTCGTCGACAGCGTCATCGTGCACCGGATCTTCCACCCCTGGCTGCTGGTGGACGCCATCTTCAAGATGAGCCCGATCGGGCGGACGCACGCGCGCTGCGAGGAGATCATCACCGCCTACGCCAAGAAGGTGATCGCGGCCAAGAAGGCCGAGCTGGAGGAGAGGCGCCTCCGGGGCGGCGGCGACGACCACGACGGCGAGGAGACGGAGGAGGGCGTCCGCAAGAAGTACACCTTCCTGGACATGGCGCTCGGCGGCAGGGCGGGAGTGCTCACCGACGAGGAGGTCCTCAACGAGGTACGTCTTAAGGCTGTGTACAGACAAAAAAGTAGTAGTCTTTTCACGCAGTCGACACCTCGGGTTGGAGCCGAAGTGCGTGACATTCGCCATGCTGACAAACCGTGCTCTGCTGTGCGCGGCAGCAGGGCTGGCGGGAGCGGCTAGAGTACCGGGTGCGGACGGCTGTTAAGTACCGAGGCTCGTTAGCCGCGCGGTCAGCGGGTCCGCTCGGCGACCGTCCGATCGGAGGTTCAACTCTTTGCCGGCATTTTATCTGTCGGCTCTGCCCCCGGCGTTCCCCTGGAAAAGGCCGCTGCGTTGTGCCTGTGTCTTAGCGGCGGTCGATACCTGGTACACCGGTTCTCATTCGAACACCGAAGTTAAGCAGGAGGGTTCCAGGCGGAGGCCTGGGGCGAGGTTGTGCCCACCCATTTTTGCACCTTTTTTTTCAAAGGCATCCATGGGAGCCCACTGGGCACCCACCAAGCACAAATATTTTTGCATGTTACGAATGGTCCGACTGTGGCCATGCTGTCCGGCAGGTGCGCACGCTGATCGCCGTGCAGCAGACGTCCGCCTCCACGCTGAGCTTCATCATGGTGATGCTGGCGCTGCACCCGGACGTGCAGGAGCTGGCGCGCAGGGAGGTGCGCGAAGTGGACGCCACCGAGGGCCTGCACCCACTCGAGCGGCTCAAGCGGCTCAAGTACCTGGAGCGCGTTATCAAGGAGACCATGCGCCTCTACCCCATCACCGCCATCTTCTCCCGGAAGCTCAAGTCGGACGTAAGTGCATCGGTACCCCGTGAGGGCAGTAGCACGCACGCCGCGAAGTCGTTTCGGTCGATACCCCGTGCGCGAGCGCACGGTGGTGGCCTCCTCGAGCACGGGGTACTGCCGTGAGCGCGGCCGTGACGCTGCTGTAAGGTGACGCGTGCAGATCGCTGGGTAGGCCAGCCCTGGCCAGCCCGCGCGACACGCGTGCCCACTCGGCGGCCACCTGACGTCCTGACGTGCTCTGTGACCCCCAGGTCGCCATCCCCGGGTACACGCTGCCGGCCGGCGTGCTGGCCACCATGTTCGTGTACAAGACGCACCGCGACCCCCGGCACTGGCCCGACGCGGAGCGCTTCGACCCGGACCGCTTCCTGCCCGACAACTGCGTGGGCCGCCACCCGTACGCGTACGTGCCCTTTAGCGCGGGGCCGCGGAACTGCATCGGCCAGCGCTACGCCATGCTGCAGATGAAGGCCGTGGTCGCGGCCGTCATCGACAAGTTTGCCGTGCGGCCCGGCCAGGGCCTCGAGACGGCCGATAAGATCCAGTGCAACATGGACACGTTCCTGTACATCAAGGGCGGCTTCAACGTGCGACTGCACCCGCTGTAGGCCGGGACGGGGTTTGGCGATCGGACAGAGTTACCAAGCAGGGCCCGCAGAGGACGCGCGCGCGCGCGAGCTGCGACACCCGCTCCACCAAGTATTGTTTTGTAAATAAAAGAGATCGGCAGTGTTGCGCGTGGGGTCGTTCCCTTATCGGTGACCCCCGAACCCCCGACGGCGTCGCCACAAAACTGCCCGACCCCTTGTGTTCCGTATCGTGTGTCGCGTAACGGATTCGACTGAAATGGGTTCGTCAACCCGGGTGAAAAAAAGAAAAGGAACGGGAGTATTTTGACTAAAGATTTATTGTGTTGGTGGCAAATGGCACATAAAGAATGATGCATTGTACGCCATATACGGTGGCGCTTAGAATCATATGCTGATCACATATGTCATTAACTTATCACTTATCATCAGCCGTGGGCAGTGCCTGCACACGACTGTATTTACATACTTAGAAATACAAAATCACAAGAGGTTTTCTTCTCGCAACGGAACAGCAGCAAATAAATAAGCCACGTGTGCTACGATAACTTTTTTTTTCTTCACTTTCGCTTCTGTTTCTCTCACACACCCTCACATGCGCATTGATGAAAATTTCATCTACTAAGTGTTACACATTCAAAATCCTAAATCACAGAGTTCCTGCTCCTAGACAACATAAATATTACAAATAAATAATATTCGAAATCAACAAAGTTAGCAAACAGTTAAATTGTTTAAATATTTACTTATAATAACATTCCCTTAACTACTGGCAACAAGATATGGATGGTGTTGGATTGCGTTCCCTCCGTCTACTCGTCGCTACCCCACGCTTCGGGTCGTGGCGGCGATACATTACAGATCTTTGAAGTACCGCAAAATTTGCAACACACAGCTGGTCGGGAAAGCGATCTCTAATGATATGGACAAAATTATTTGCTACTATACTCTGTGTCAGTGCAAGTGCACACACACACACACACACGAATCGGATTGCGTGTCTCTGTCTCTCTCTGCCACGCAAAACAAAAAGATTTCACTCACTTCGTGCACAAGCTCCTCAACCATTTGAAAGTGAACGCTATAAAAAGGAAGCTTTTCGTCTCCCGCCAGAAGGGAAAGTGTGTCAACCGCTGGTGTATTGCAGGTGGTCACCAGAAAGATGTTCATTGATAAGTTCATTGTCAACGCGACTAAGTGTCGTCCCCGCAGCCTTTGTCGGGAATTACAGCAGAAACAAAACGGACTGACTTGTTCCTCTTGTCTCCTTGTAGACAGACACGTTGTAAGTGCCACACAACTTACATTAATATTTCTGTGGTATTTTTTTCCGATTACATGATTTTTTTAAATAAATGTCAACAAGAAGAATAACAATTCCTAATTGGAGTATGCGCAACATAACATGTATTCAAAACAAAACGAAATGAACGCAAAAGTAAACAAGTTATTGAAATACTAACAATTTCGTGCCGTCGGGTTGTCGCGCACGCCCCATGCTGGCAGCGCCGTCGCCGACAAAGAGGACGCGTGATAAGACGTAACGTGGAATACTTACATATGTACAGATACAAAAATTTCTACGGTTAAGATTTTACATAAATTGTACGTATACGTGCTCTCGCTGATTTTGAAGGTATCCTAGCACCCCCTGTCGAGACTATGCTCCTTTGTGGGATGCCGAAGCGAAACTTCTGACCGTGTGAATGCAAGGTGTCCTGCTTTTGCGGGCGATATGCTTGATATTACAGTAACATTTTTAGCCAAAGATGCAACGCCTCGACCGGATGAGGTGCCTCTCTCAGAGCAAAGATGAACAATAATGTTTGTAACAAACAGAATCCTTACTAGTAATAATATATTTTGAAAGGAAAAAAGTTGTGTCTTTGAACAGTTGTACACAAATCGGCCAAACAAGCCGACCCAGCGGCAGAAGCATCTAAAACGATGCAGTTTAGACCTTTATGATGAGGAGCAACAGTGCCGAGGGCTTTAAGAAAGAATAAACACTAAAAAAAACAAGAATCAAGCCTGATTTCCCCACTCCTGAAGGCTGAAATATGGCAAAGGGATGACAGGCGCTTTATCTGACCCCACTGGAGTCTCCAGCATCCCGGCAGCGGGTCGCCGCTCCTCGCCTACGCCTCCATCATGACCGTGTTGTCCCGCATGGACAGGTCCTCCGGGTCGTCCCGGTGCAGCTTCTTGAGGGACATGGGCTGGTCCGGGGACGGCTCCCGCTCCAGGACGCTCAGGCCGCGCTTGGACAGGGGCGACCCCAGCGGGGACCCCCCGGGGGCGATGGGGGAGCCCCCGGGTCCGGGGGAGACCGGGCTGGGCGGGCCGGCGCTCAGGCTGCCGCTCAGGCTCTGGATCTCCTGCTTGACCGAGGGCCCGTCTGGCATGGGCGATCTGGAACGGGGGAATGGGGCAGGTCAGGGACACTTGAAGCTCAGTAAACAGTATCCACTCACGAAGAAGCGTGTGGTGTCAATTAGATTAAGGTGATGTATGTATAGCGTTTTTGTATGCCTTTTTATGGCTTATCCCTTTTTTCCTTATTTTGCACAAAAACTGTCTGTTTTTTTTTTTTTGCGAGTTTCATTTGACTGTATTTCCGATATTCCAAATGATATTTTTTTTCGAAGTGAATGAGCTCACCTGTAGCCGGACAGGGGGGAGTCCTTCTCCCTGCCTATGCTGCCGTTGGGGGAGGCGCTCATCAGGCACGCCATGTACTGCAGGTGGTTGTCGTCGACTCCGCTCTGGGGGCAACAAGTGCAAACACAGCGTTAGGAATGTGTGCTGCTAGGACGCGGGCCTGCCGGGCCTGCCGGGCCTGCCGGGCCTGCCGGGCCTGCCTGTCGCTGCTGGCGGGCGCCGTGGCGGACGTACCTCGGAGTAGTCGTCGTTGTGCATCTGCTGCAAGAGATACAAATTCTTATATCAGCATATCATCTCGGTTCTCGTCCCCTCGCGGGTCAGCGGCGCCCCGTCGGGGGCCGCGGCTGCCTACTCACCTGGATGTGGCCATCGTAGTCCTCCGTGTGCAGCGTGGGGCTCACGGCCATGGTGGGGCTCTTAGCCGGCTGTCCGCTGCAAGGAGAAGGGCGAGAGGGAGGTGAGTGCGGGCTCGGGGAGGCGGCCGCCGTGGGCGCCGGCGGGGCAGGCAGGCCCGCAGAGCGGCCGTGCGCCGCGGGCCTGCCTACCCCGACGTGGTCAGGGGCTCGGGCGTGGCAGCGCCCGGCCGGCGGCAGCACGGCGGGGCGACACATACTTCGTAATATCGATAAAATAAAAAGAAAGAGTGATAAAAAATGAGAAAATTTGGAAAAAGAGAGAGAGAAATTCTAACTACGTAAATTGAAAAAGTGAAAAAGAGAGAAATTTGAAAAAAGAGTAAAAAGAGATCGAAAAAGAGATAAAATTGTAAATATTGAAAAGAGAAAAAGTTCAAAAAATTTGAAATAGAAAGTTGTAAAAGTTACATGCGGATAAGAACTGAGCTGGCCCATGCGCAAGCAAGCGGAAAAAGCAACACAACGGAAGAAGCACAGCCAAACGTTACAGGTACACACAGAAAAAGCACCAACCACAACAAACAGCAGAGAGGAGAGATATGCAGACTGGAAATATTCTGGATGGGGTGTATGGATTTGATAAGCTACATACGGTGGAAACAAAAGCAGGAGGTGTACGCAAATACGGGAGGCAGTCTGGAGTGGCGAAACACAATAAACGCGAGGCCGGAAATGAAATTTTCTGACACGGGGAGCTTACGGAGCCCGACGGCACCGTGTAGGAAGGGGGGAGGGGGGGGGGGCAGAGCCCGGGAGCTCGCATGGCACAGTAAGGAACCGAGTTTCCTTTTTTGTTCGAAACTAGAGCGTAAAGCGTTGAGCGGTTCAAGCGTAAGTGAGTAAAGAGAGAAAATGCAGTAAAATCGTAGAAAAACTGGAAATATAATTGAAATGGGAATGAAAATAAATTTAAAGTCTGAAAGAACAGACGGAGATGGCTTCGTCGAGCGTCTTGCAGCGGCGGAGTCTCCCAACGGCTCGACCGACACACCCTGTGTTCAAAATACGAACATATTCAATTCGGGATGAGCATGCTCCGCTAACGTCTATCAGTCAAAGCGAAGCCTCGGACAGGCGGCCGCACTAAGATGAGGCGCGGAGAGAGCCCGTCTGGCATGGCGTCATGGTGACAGAAGCGCCCCCAACGGTTTTACAAAGCCAGACACTTAATCAGCCTCCGTCTACCACATACACATTATGAAGCTACGCTACGCAATTTTCCACGCGACGGTCGCTTTAATTTCGAAGGGTAAAAAAAGAAATCTACTATTCGACAAAATTAAACAATATGTAAAGCGTCGCCTAGTCATTTTACAACGCGTCTGGAAAAAAATTGCAGACGGAAGCAAACGTACATCAGCACACAAACTGTCGGCGCCGACGGGGAAAAGCAGCAAGCTAAGGACGACCGCGGCCAACCGCTGAACACATCCGTCCCACTGCCCGGCAGCGCGGCAGCGCGGCGCGGTGACCCTCAACCCCCTTGCTGCCTTCCGCCTGTTGCAAACTGTGTGGCGCACCGTTCCCCGTTGCGCGGAGTATGCCCGGCGCGCGGCTGGCCGTGCTGGCTTGCGCGTGGCTCTACCCCCCGGCTACGCGAAGTATGTCCGGCCGACTCTCAGCCGGTCCCCGGACCGCGCAGCAGGCGCAGCAGGCGCAGCACCTCCGGCCGACTCTCCCTACCGGTCCCCAGAACACGGAGTAACTCCCCGGATGGCGCGGCGCCCCGCTTGCTGCCTCTCCCCGGACCGCCCGCACAACCACACCACAGGAAGCGTCTGCACTACTGCAACTGAGTTTCTCATACTTCCGCGGCCGTCCTCGGGACAGGTGTCGCCGCTTGACGAACTCGGCGTCGTCCACCATCCAAAACGAACCAAAATCGTCTTCGTAGCGCACGAAGCACTTGTGCAGCGACAGGTTCGTTCGGATCGCGTTCTGAAGTTCAACAACAACAAGCCATCAAACACGGGTTCGTCGCGGACTTGGAAGGCCCCTGCCGCAGCCCCTCGGCGGGTCCCCCGGCCCCCGCCGGTCCCCGCCGCGTGACTGGGCGGGTTCGTGTTCTATGCCCGCTTGGCCCGGCGGGCGTCCCGAGCTGGAACCGCCGCCGGGCGCCCATGCACTTCCAAGTCTCGGCAACGCAACCTGGACGCCCCCTGGAAAGAGATAGAGAGTGTGTCGAGCGCATGCTGCTCGCGTTAGTAAGAGAGTGATAAAGAGAGAATCCAAAAAAGAGGCAAGCAAGAAAAAAGATTTAAAAAGAGAGTAGAAAAATTGGAATATAAAAGTATGATATAAATAGAGATGTAAAAAACACCACACAACACACACTTGATCATACCACACGCCACACCACACACCCACACCAAAGAGAAAGAGTATAAGAAAAATTAAGAGGTATCAAAGAAGATAAAAAGAAGAGTAAAAAAAGAGATGTCAAAATATGGAATACAAGGTTAAAAAACCTTAAGGTAAAGAAGATAAAAACGTGAAATTGGGGACGGGGGCGATCTTGACCTACCCTGAGGCACATCTCTGGGGACGCCTCTTGTAAAACTCGACCTCGTCCACTGTCCACACGGCACCCTTAACGTTCTCCACTCGCATGAAACACTTGTGAAGCGATAGGTTGTGTCTGACGGCGTTCTAGCGGGCACACAGAAAGACAGTCAGCCCCCACTGTGCTACGTCAATTCAATCACAAATTCCCTTCTAAAAGAGAAAGAAGCTGAATAACACATTCACAGCTCTGTTTTGTGCGCTGGAAAGTTATGCGCGTAAGGCTACATACACCAAAGGCAAAAAAAATGATGGGAAACATTAAGGTCTACGCGTCGTCTAAGACAGGCATGCTCATAGCTTCTGTGCGGCAGGCAGTTTTCGACGGGATGACACTTGAGGAGCGGAAGCAGAACGGAAAAGGAGGGCTTGAATCGTCCCGTCGTCGAGAGAGGAAAATCAAAGTTTCTCGCGCGGAGCCTTTTGAACGGACCTCCTGAACTGTCATCCCTGCCGACTCACTGCGAGTCGCTCAATCGCTGCTGGGACCCTTCGTCCCACTCCACCCTTCTCTGTCTCACTGCTGGAACGACGAAATAAAAAAAAAGAAAGTCAGTCAAGCCCGACGTCGCGCGGCAATTAGCAGCGAAATGAGATTTATCTTCCGCGGCTCGGTGTCACCGCCGCCCTGCGTCCTTGTCAGCAGAAAATTCGGAATAATGCCGTTCCGGAGAAGGCCTCGCCTCGTAAGTACACCGCAGGCTGCAAACCTAGGCGCCCCCAGCCTCCCTCCCGTATACACGCCCGCCAGGGGCCCCAGGAAAGCAATTCAAAGAGAGACAAACGCGAGGGAAAGGTATAGCCAAACACAGATATGGTAATGGTGGGGGAGGTTATAAGTTCGGCTGCACATACATGTGACGCGACTCAGCAACGCTATAACGGACCGATTCACACGTCTGCTCAGCACATGGGGCGCGCTGGAGAGGGGTGCCAGAGGCGCGCAGCCACCGCTGCAGCAGCTCTCCCCGCGCGCCCCGCCCGGCGACGCGACAGCAGACGGGGCAGGAGATTGGCATGGGAAATTAAAGGAGAAACAAAGGAGGGAGGATGGGGAGGAAAAAAAAAACGAATCGATTTCTCAGGTGGAAGAAAGCAAGAGAGAAAAGGCGAGAAGCGGCAGGGGCAGAGGGGGGCGGTGTTGGCGCACAGACCGTCAGGACAAAACTGCGTTCCGAATTTTTAAAAAAATTTAAACATAGATGTTCATGAAACGCAGACATTTTTCTTATCAAAAAGTAATATGAGGGACCGGGAAAAGCGTGGTGAATGAAGTGCGATCGTTTTTAAGGTCCCTCGGCTTGCAGCAAAATCGATGTTGAATAAGAGCAAATCCATCCCCCCCCCCCCCCCCCCCCCCCCCGCCCTCCCTCCCCCGCGATGAATTCTTGACGTGACCAGGCGGATGGTCGGCTTGGGAAAAAAAACGTATCCGACAACGTTACAATGACCAAACAAGGTTGCTATACGGCAGCAAAAGCAGACGGAGAAAATAAAACACGCGGGAAATTCAAAAGAAAACGCGCGCGAATAGAGCGCGGAAAGGGGAAGAGGAACCCGGGGTGAAGAGGGCGGAGGGGGGGGGGGGGTAAAAATGGCGGGTTCTGTGCGGCGCGGCGAGAGCGGAGCAGAACCAAACAGAGCAGAACAAAACAGAACAAGGGGGATGCCTTGGCTGTATTATCGCGGACTGCGCTGTTGTTACCGGCGCTGCCGCCGCTGCCCGCTGAAGATGAAAAGGAGAGAGCCGGAAAAATTTGTAAATGTTTGATGAATGAGCTCCGGCCAGGCCACGCTACCGCGCTGCAGCGAGCGCCGCCTGGCGGGGCCTGGCGGGGCCCCGGCTGCACTGCACCGCCGCGTGGCCAGAACTTGACGCGCGACCCCAAAGAAATCCCTGCCCTGCTGTGCAGCGATCGGGAGGATAAACAATGATCCGTCCACGTCTCTTGTCGCACTGACGGAGGTGGGAGTGAGAGGGAGAGAGCCGCGAACGCGCGACGGGATGCAAAGAAACCGCGAGGAATAAATAGGGAGGAGGCTGTGAAATAATAATGAACACAAGGGGAGGGAGAGAGACAGAGAGAGACAGAGGGGGGGGGGGGGGGAGAGACATAGAGGCAACAGAAATACTGAAAGGCGGATATTTAGCAAACACTAACATGGGCGCGCCAATATGCGAGGCGAAGATCGCGGCGGCAGACAGGGACGGACTAAATCGCGATCACTGCAGACGGCCGTCGCTCCTCGCACGATATTCTTCGGAGGGAGGGGCGGGGCGGGGCGGGCGGGAGATCTAAAGAGCAGCTTAAGCAGTGCCGTGGCGGGGGCCAGAAGTGGAGCGGCGGAGGAGACAAAAAAAAAGAGAAAGAAAATAAAAGTGGGAGCAAATCAGGTCGAGCGAAAGACAAGGAAGGCTGCCGCGCGCGCAGACAGACTGGCGTCTCGCCGTACATTATTCATATAAAATTTGCATATATATTAAGTTAGTGTGATTTCCTGGGTAAATAGCCGTCCATGTTTGCGTCGCGACGTGTCAATAATATTGCTGCCTCAGCGGGCCCCGCGCGGCCCCGGCTGGGACTCGAACCCGCGACGCGGTGCGGGGTCTGGTCAGAGGCCGGTGGCGGGGCGGGCAGCCCGGGCAGCTCGCCTCCAGCTCGCCTCCAGCTCGCCTGCAGCGGCCGTTCAGGCCGCCGGGCTAAGCGCGCCCCTCGGCTCTCAATTTCACGGTGGCGGTCGTCGATATGGGGCGGCCATTGGCGGAAGACCAAGTCAAAACTCTCCTTCTCTCTCTCTCTCTCTCTCGCTCTCTCTCTCTCGCTCTCTATCGCTCGCTCTCTCTCCCTCTCCCACTCTCCATCTCTCTCCTGAAGGAGGTTTGTGCGTACGGCCGCACAGCACATACCGCTAAGCAGTGAATCGCGACTTCAACAAAACAGAGAGGAGGAGGAGGAGGAGGAGGGGAGTCGAATGTCCCCGAACGCGGCGCGGTCGCGTCGTGTGCGAGTTTGGAAACTCGAAGAAGGGCTCGGCCCCGTTGCTGCCTTCTCCTCCTCCTCCTCCTCCTCCTCCTCCTCCTCCTCCTCCTCCTCCTCCTCCTCCTCCTCCTCCTCCTCCTCCTCCTCCTCCACCTCCTCCTCCTCCTCCTCCTCCGCGCAGAGAAGGGGACGGCCAAGTAGTGATGGCCTATTTATTTCGCGAGCAAGAGGAGCGCGGCGAAACCGTTTTATTGTTATTACGCGAATCGGCCGGACACGACGACGACGTTGGTCACCGGGGAGAACAGGAGCGAGGCGACGGGGAGGCGGGGCAGAGGCGGGGGACGCCGCCGAGCCCAAGCAAAAAAAGAAACAAAAGCTCTTTAAAAAAAATGCCAAAATGCGAGGCCCAACAGGAGAGCGGCCGCCTGCGCATGCCAAGGAGGAAGGGTTGTTTGCATGGTCATGCGACTCGTAAGGTGGAATGGAAAGGACGAGTGTGTGTGTGTGTGTGTGAGAGAGAGAGAGAGAGAGAGAGAGAGAGGGGGGGGGGGAGCAAAAGAGGGACTGAGAGGGGGCGCTGCGCTGTCCGTACGAGTCCGACATGTGTGTGAAGAGTCCGTAAGACACCACATAAGCACCCTTATTGCAGGGATTCGGTTCGACTTAGTGGGAGAGAGGGCCAGCCGGCGCTGGTGTGATATTTTGAAGAGAGTGAGTGAGAAAGAGAGAGAGAGAGAGAGAGAGAGAGAGAGGGAGGGAGAGAGAGAGGGAGAGAGCGGGTTGGGTGAGAGGGGGAAAAAGAGGAAGGAAAGCGGCGTGTGGGGCAGAAAAAGATCCCCCATACCAGCCAGCACCACCGACACCACCACCACCACCGCCACCACCACCACCCCGGGGCCGAAACCGAGGCGGTCGAGGGGGGGGGGACCCTAGGGCCCTTATTAGCACCATTTAAACCGAGCGTGCGGCCTGGAGGGGAGGAGGGGAGGAGGGGAGCCGGGGGGAAGGGAAGGGTCCAGTGCGGCCGGCCGCCGGGCCTCTCGGCCAGAAAAAGCAGACGACAGGCCCTAAGGGGCAGCGGGGCGGGGCAGGGCCCGGAGGCCGCGGCCACATATTCTGCGGCGGTGTTTATCTGGTCCCCGAGCGGAGGAGGGCCGCGGCGGCCCGCAGCACCCGTGTAATGGCCTGATACGCTGGTGCGTGGCAGCGGAGGCGCGCCTGCAAATAATCCCCTCGCCCGGTGCCCGCACTCCGCTGCACCAATTTTGATTTAATGGCAGGTAGCTTCTACAAAGGCAAATCAAAAATATTTTTCAAATCTTTTTTTTTTTTTTGCTTTCACTTTTTTTTCAAAGTTCTTTTTGAGTAAGACATGTTTTTTTATTGTAATTTGTAATTTCAAAAGGTTTTGACCTTTTTTAAAGATTTTGTGACTAGTAACAGCTTCCACGAACCGCTCATATGGAGGTCTCGACGCGGCGGAGCAGGCGGAGCAGGCGGAGCCCTGACACAGCGGGGCACGGCGGCACGGCGGCACGGCGGCACGGCGGCAAGGCGGGCGCCGCCCCCGCTGCTGTGAGGACCCCGCGGGTAACACCTCTACTGACTGCCGCTTTTAATCCGCCGCCCCTCCCGCGATTTCGAATACCGCGCCGCGTCCGCGATATCCTCGCGAGGGGTGCTCCGCGTAGTCCGCGGAGACCGGAGACGGAGCGGCGGAACGACGCTTTAAAACGGCTCCCGTGCCACACACACACACACATGCACTATCTGGGCACGTATCCAGCGTTCTCATAAAGGGGCTGTACAATTAATTAACTGTTAACTTTGGTCGCGCGTCGCGAAAGGGTTCACCACACGCACACACACACACACAGCCACAGTTCGGCAAGACTATAACAGCCACACACCGCATCAGCAGAAGCTGAGGGTGTGTCCTCGCCGGCCGCCATCAGTGGGCCAAAGTGGCCCCGCCATAAACAAGCCGTTAAAACCAGTGTTAATGTGTGGCGCGCCGCTCGGACCCCATGAAATAATTGCGCCGCTGGTGTCGGCCCCAGCGCGGCCCGGCCGCCGGCCCCGATAAGGGCGGGCACTCCAGACTGGAGGCTCCAGCGCCGCTCCAGCGCCGCTCCAGCGGTGGTCAGCAAGATTATGCCGCCGCTGGCGGCGCTGATGACCCACCCTAATTTTCATTTCGTTTTATGCCCACCGCGTCCCGGACCGAACAGGACCGGCCGGTCTAAGTATGTGGTCCGCCTGCGGTACGTGTGGGTGATAGGGAGGGAGAGAGAGAGAGAGAGAGAGAGAGAGAGAGGGAGAGGGAGAGGGAGAGAGAGAGGGAGAGAGGGAGAGAGGGAAGGGGGGAGGGAAGGGGGGAGGGAAGACGTTTCGGACGCAGACTTGTTGCCTGGCGTGCGAGACAGGCCGGGTGTTCGGGGCCACGCACCGCCGTACCGCGCGGCAACGCCTTAAAAATCTTCTGAGGGGGAATAATAACAGCAGGAGGAGGGAGGGGGGGGGGGGTGAATGGGGTTGCTGCGTGGCCGGGGGGGGGGGGGGGGGATCCGGCAGGCGCTTTTAAATATCAACTTTGGCAACTAATTTCCATGACTCACTGTGTTCGACGTCCCGCATGGGGACAGCCAATGGGATCAATTTTTGAGGGGGACGCCCTATTTTTTTTCATTTTCCAGTGGCAGGCCGTCAATTCTGTCCTTTTTAGGTTGCGAAAATTTTGTAGTCGTGCTTCCAAAATAAACAGAAGCGGCTACGGTGATGAGGCTTTTTTTCATACTTCGAATTGTGCCATCAGCAACGGTGTTTTTTTAAATTCCGGGTCAGTAAAAACTAAGTAAATCTCTGACTTGGACACAGCGCGACAACGACACCCCGCCCCGCCGATCATTCCCCTTCCAAACAGCAAACTGCACGACAAGCCTTCATATTTTCAAAACTGACGTTCACACCGCGCCATTCTCGACCGCACCCCTGCAAAAAAAAAAAAAAGACGGTGCTCCCCCAGCTGCGTGACTGCTTCGGGGAACGCTCGCCGACACACTCAAGCACCGTGGCCCTGACGCACTGACGCAGCCCGTGTAGACTCTCCCGCCCCTCGCCGTCTGCACCGGCTCGGCGCGGCGTGTCCGCGGCGGGTCTCTACCGAGGTCATGCAGGCATGCTCCGGCACGCAGGCCCTCCCCCACCGCCCCACTCACCTTCCAGGTGGCCGCGTTGCGCCGGAAGTAGCAGAAGGTGTTCTGGAACCAGTTGTAGATCTCGTTGAGCGTCAGCTGCTTCTCGGGGGACTCGATGATGGCCTGGAGACAGACGACATCACCTCTTTGTAAATTGCAAAAAAAAAAAAAAAAAAAAAAAAGAAAATTAAAAATATCGACATTAGCATGTAACCAAAAAACGGACAGGAACGTGTAGATTCGAGTTTGGTATTTTTGTTATCGCATCTGGTCCTGACCTGGGTCTGCGGGGGGTCTGGGGGCTGCTGTGGCCGGCGGCGGCATCACGGCCTCCGCCCGCACGGCCTCCGCGTGCAGCGGCCCCGCGGCCTCGGACAGCTTAGGCAAGTTGTTACCGAAATGAGTTGCCCCGACTGCCATTTCCATCTCAACGGATTGACGGCCCTGCCTCGGCCCCGCGCCCTCCCCGCGCACCCACACCACTTCCTTCTTTTCCATGTTTATCTTACTTCTTCAGACAAATACCACCGCCGTGCCGCGCGTGTTTGTGTTGTGTACACGTCAACAAAGGCACAAACACGGCCCTCTCCCTCGCACCCCTGCCTCCCCTCCCCTCGACCCTTACTCTCTCTCTCTCTCTCTCTCTCTCTCTCTCTCTCTCTCTCTGCACGGCGACGATGTGATGTTTTCCCTCGTGCGCCAATATATTGTCTCCCTCTCCCTGCCTTCCCTCCCTCTCTCTCTCTCTCTCTCTCTCTCACCCCAAGCCGATCCCGGGTGTGTCCCTCTGCGGCCGTGGCGTGACGTCACAGAGACGTGTGGCTGGCTGCCCCCTTCCAAGGCTCGTCCGTAAATAACGTCACACAATCTATCTCTCTCCGTCCCTCCAGTGATTCCGACAGCCTCGGCTGCATTATACCAGGTAAGCGCGGGCACAGCGGCTCTCGCTTCGACAGACGGCATTAATATCCCCACTGCACCCTTCCTCCTCTCCACATGCGCTTATGCGCCCCCCCCCCTTAACCCTCACCCGGGGTGTCCGCACTCGCACCCTTGATCCCAGACAAATTCACCGCCTTACGGAAGTCAGGGAGCTTCGCTGCTGCCAGCCCGAAACGCCATGGGCCGCAAGGGGGTCAGATATATCTGTGCGGGATGCGGCGAGGATATGGGAAAGGGAGGCAAAGAAGATGAGAGGGGGAGGAGGAGGAGTGGGAGGACGAGGACGAGGACGAGGAGGACGAGGACAAAGGTAAAGAGACACGAGCCGGGGGCCGTCCTAACCTGGCGGCTGGCGGTGCCGCGTTGGCCCCGACGGGTCGCCAGACGACGGCCCGTCGCCCCGGGCGGCGCGCGGAGCAAGCTGTTCGACCATCGCATTATTTGCATAAGGAGGCTCATTTCGGCGTGTTTATTAGCGCCAAAGTTTCCCTATGAATCTAATTAGTTGCTTCATTTGCGATAGGAAACCGGCCCCGGCCGGCGGGGCGAGAGCCGGAGAGGGCGGTTTTCTAAGGAAGGTTTGCCGGCGGCGTGTACAATGCGGCAATTTGTAGTTTCGCGTCCGGTTCGCGGCGGTTTTCCTTTTCTTGGCAAAGGGGGGGGGGGCGGAGGGCAAAGATAATCGCTGGGGGGCCTGGGTGCTGTGTACAGGACACAGGAGAGGGTAAAGAAAGAGAGAGGGGGTAGGTCCCTTGGTAGATCCCGTCAGTTGGTCTCCCACAGCGCAATCAAATACTACGCTGAATACTGAATGAGGAGTGGAGCAGCGGATAGTGGGTGGGCGTTGGTGACAGCGGCAGCCGCCCGAAGCAGAGAGAGAGAGAGAGAGAGAGAGAGAGAGAGAGAGAGCCGGGGAGAGAGCAGGGGAGGGAGCAGGGGGAGAGAGAGGGAGAGCCAAGAAGGAGACAGCAGGCCCGGCTGGCCGTGGCCACGCGCGCGCCTCCCACCTGGCTCGGCTGCTGCACCCGCCTGGCCCCGCTGTCCTGCCGACTCTGCCCTCCTTCGACCCCATCTGTCCCCCCCCCCCCCCCACCCCCTTCTTCTTTGCCACGTCTTCTTTTCTCTCGCTCTCTCCCGTTCATTTCCACCCGGCTGGCCGGCTCCTCCCCACCAATACAGCCCCTCCCTGTACATTGGCGCTTACGCCGTTGCTGCAGCGGAGGCGGCGGAGGCGGCGGGGCGGCGGCCGCAGTGTCAACACCCATAAAGTTTGATTTAGTGGTCCATACAGCGGACACACAGCTCCCACGCATAATGACCACAGCAATGGAATAAAAAGGGAAGAAGGGGAGGCGGACTGCAGTCGCGTTAAGGCGAGGCGAGGCGTCTTGAGGAGGGGAGGGCGAGGCCATAGCGCGGCCCCGGCCCCGGCCACGGCCCGGCGCACCCCGCAGCGGGCGCAGCTGAGGCCACCCCACGGAGAGGAGGCCCCGCGGCCGCCGCTGCGCCCGGCCTCGGCCACCGGCCACAACCACCACCTGGCAATGGCCCATTTTTATTTGCTTATTTATGTTATTGTCGCAATAGATTTCTTTCGGCGAGACGGTCGTCTCCTCGTCTGTATGTGAGCGTGGCTGAAGAGAAAGCGGGTGGAGGGGGTGGGGACGGAGGAGGAGGAGGAGGAGCAAGAAGAAGAAGAAAATCAAGCTCCGTAGATATCCAGGAAGATATCGGAATGACATCCGTTCCTGTTTCCGCTGCGGCCCTCCGGGGCCCTCCGGGGCCCTCCGGGGCCCTCCCGGGTCCCCGCCCTGCAACAGCCCCTCGGCACGGGTCTGCAGGGCAGCGCTGCGGCGGCGGCGGCGGGACGGCGGAGAGGGATGCAAAAGCCGTGTCTCTTTATCGTCCGAGGCCCCCGAGGCTGCCGTCGCCGGCCGATCCGCCTCTGGCTGAGTTATGGCCGCCCCCGGAGTGCGTCGGGGACGTCGGGGCGCCGGACAGCCGCACCCCGTGACGGCGGCGGGGGCGTTTCCGCCGGGACGTCGCCGTCCCCCGTATGACCTCCCGGATGACCCCCCCGGATGCGGAATACACGATATCGGCGCCACAGCACCGCCGGCGCGTTAGCGCTGGCGCCTCCTACAACCTTTACACCTTCGCCTTTTTTTGTTGTTTCATTTTCCCGTCTCGCATTTTTTTAAAGCCCCACCCCTTTTCTGTGTTACACCGCCCCTACCCTCCCCCTCCCCGGCAGTGCCTATATCACGAGTAAATATTTTGTCGCGGCGGTGTTGGCGCCCCGCGCCGCCCCGCGCCGCCCTGCGCCGCTGCCTTGTTTGTTCTCTGCGTTATGAAGTTGTGTTCATTTGATGCCGCTACTTTCGGTGGCGAGAGCGATAGAGAAGGAGAGAGGGGGGGGGGGGTGCGATCATGTTGGAGCGAGAGGGAGCAAGAGATACACGGCGCGTGTTCGGGACCACCACCGTGGCCAAACTATCTTTTGGGGAGAGCGAGACTGCGAGAGGCGGCGGCGGGGTGAAACGAATCCGTCCGCGCAGCGAGAGGGAGGGAGATGGAGGCTGATTGCGATCTCTGTCGACGGACGCGGCGACGGACAAACACACGGAAAGTGCGAGTCTGGATCAGGGCAGGCGGAGAGCGAGGGAAAAAATTCCAGCGCGGGTACCGCCGAATGGCCCTCACGGCCCTTGGGTGGTCTTCACGTCGACATGCGAGTATCTCGTAGTGGCGCTGCATTTTTTTAAAAAGTTTTCGATTTTGTACATACTTTTTCCTTTAAATCGAACTTGCGAACACGACCAACCACTCGCCGGCTTGCATCTTTACCCACGCGCCCACCGAGCCACAATGGAAGACGCTGCCTCTCTGAGCTGCGCCGCCGGACAAAAAACGAAGGGCCGGCAAAGAGTTGAGCCCACGACCCGGCAGTGGGCGAGCGGCCTCTTTCGCCGCACGGCTATACAAAGCCACGACGGGGCAAGCAGCGCGCCTCCTACAATTCAGCCACTGCCTTCCTAGCCGCATGGGCCCATCAGTGACGCGAGGCCCCAGAAAAAGAGGGGGGAAACATTTTTCTTTTTTCACTCACCTGTCTAATTAGAGACGCGTAGGTGAACGGTGGGCGCACGTCCGCGCTCTTGTAGAACTCGCGGTTCCGCTGGATCTCTGCAACAGCGAGGGGGTCGGCGGTGAGCGTCACGTGACTCAGGACTCGCGCGCTGATTGGCTCTCGGGCGCCGCTCAGGGCGCCGCTCAGGGCGCCGCCCTCCCGCACGTCGGGTTGCCTACCTTGCTGCACGTCAAGTCCCGCTCTCTCCAGCATGTATGGCAGACCTTTAGGGACATCGATTCACAGTGTTAGTGCGTACAGCAGCGCCAAAGTTTTTACGAAATTTATATGTAAAAGTCCAATTATTTTTTCCCCCTCCCGGTTTCGTTAGTTTGGCCGAGACTGCTCGCCTTGGAATACGCCGCCGAGACCATTGTCAACAGGAATGAAAGGAAAGAATAAGGCCGAAGATGCTGAATGAGGCCCGTGGCTGCCCCTGGCTGCCTGTGGCTGCCGGTGGCCCGTTGGCCGCCGAACCGAGTCGCCCCCCCCCCCCCCTCGCAGAGCGCCTCAGAGCGGCGCAGAACGAGCGCGGCCGAGGGACACCTTGTCAACACGTATTGTGGCGAGAGGGCGATTAAATACAGCAATACGACTTCCCGCAGCGGGACAGCGAGGGGGGAAATAACGGGCAGGGAAAGAAGAAAAAAAATGGGAAGGAGGGGGGGGGGGAAGAGAAGGAGTCGCGCGGTTTCCTTCTTCCTCTTTTATTTCCGGCGCCCCAGCAGCGGCGGCAGGCGCGTGCCGGCGTGTGTCAGCACTCTGCGAGGGGAGGCCGCCGAGGCCGCCGTAAGGGGGTCGCGCTTGTGACGGTTCTTTGCCGCAACATTTTTTATAGTCCGGAGGCGGCAGCAGGGCGGCGCGGAGTGCCCGAGGAACCTGGAGAAGGGCTGGCCGCCCCCGCCACTGCCACCACAACGGCTACCTCTGCTGCTGCTGCTGCTGTTGCTGCTGGCAATGGGCACCGCGCGCTGTGCCATCTGTAGTAAAGCCACTGCGGGGCCTCCGGGGACTTCGGGAGTGGCGTCAACGGCCACCCCAGCCCGCGCCTCCTTACCTCCGCTCAGCGACAGGGCGCACTTGTCGGACAGCCGGCGGCGCAGGGGCCCCGAGCTCGGGGGCGGCGGCCCGTGCGGGGGCGGCGGCCCGTGAGGCGGCCCGTGCGGCGGGCCCTTGGAGGCGGCGTGGCCCATGGGGCCCAGCACGAGACCCGGGGGCAGCGGCAGCGGCGGTAGCTGCGGCGGCGGCGGCGACAGTGGTACCTGTGTGCGGTTATTTGCTTTCTGAAAAATCTGGATCGAAACTAAATACACTCGTAGTGGTCTTTCAAAGTTTCCAAAATTCATTTTCTCTGTGTAAATGTTTAGGAGTTTCAAAAATTTCAAAAAATATTTCATGTAGATTCTTGTTTTTGTTTTTCTAATGATTTTTTTTAAACCTTCAGGGGAAACAATAATGGCTCTCACCGTGGCCGGCTCCTGCTTAGGCGAAAGGTGGCCGGGCGAGCCGCCACCGATGGCCCCCGCGCCGTTGCTGCCCTGGTGCGGGTTGTGGTGGTTGTTGTTGTTGCTGCTGCTGTTGTTGTTGTTGAGCTGCGCCTGTAGGTGGTCGTGGTAGGCCTGCTGCTTGGAGAGGTGCAGGTGCAGCATCATGGCCTGCAGGCGGTCGCGCTCGCGCAGCAGCTGCAGCTCCAGCTGCGACACCACCTGCATCTGCACGCGCGCCTGCGCCGTCGACCGGTCGTCCAGTGCGTGCTCCAGCGCCAGGTGCCTGCGGGCAGCGGTGGACAGGTGCTACAGGGTGACGCGCCGCCGGCCCCCCGGATACCGGCCCGGACCCCCCGGCGGCGCGCCGCACACAGCGACATCGTCCTCTCTTATCCAGTTTGCCGTAATTACAAGCGGCTATTCAAACTTTCCCGCGCGTAAACAGGGCTGCCAGCGCTACGGCCCGGCCCGGCCACGGCCGCTGCGTGACGCCCGCGGCGCCACTGCAGCGCCGCCAGCGCCGCCAGCGCCCGCCGGGACCCTGTCCGTCGGCCGCTATTATGTTGTAAGCAGCAAACCAGCAAGCCCGACGCACTCGTTCCAAAACTTTGCAAATGGCTTCTTAACTTTTTAAACTGTTAATGGGCGCATAAGGCGATATCTCGGCGGCGCCATCTTGCGGGACAACGAACAGGCACGACGGCGCCCCCCGCAGCCCCGCGCCGCCGGCGGGCACCACAGCTACAGCTTCCGCGCGGAAGGCGGCGGCGGCGGCGGCGGACGGGGGACGCTGACTATGTTTCTGACCGCGACAATCGAAAACGCCCTCTCTCACTCCGTCCGCCCCGCGGACAGAACGCCGGGCTGTAATCCCGTTTTTATCCGGATCTCGTTCCGACTGGGGACGGCCTCGGGGCCTCGGGGCCTACGAGGCGTCGAGTCCACAGAGGAGGCCGGCGGCGGACGGCGGCGCCCAGGAGGAGCCGGCGGGGCTGGACGGATCCGTGTCGAATTTTGTTTCTGTTTGTTTGATTAATTGTTTGATACAGTGTTTGCCCATCCTGCCTGATTGCCGGCTCGGACGGAGAGAATCAACTGAAAGGGGTGAAAATTGAAGATAATGGAGAGCGAGAGGGAGGAAAAGAGAGAGAGAGAGAGAGAGAGAGAGAGAGAGCGAGAGAGGCGGCCTACAATAACAACACCGGGACGTTCTTTGTTCAATCCAATTTGTATGGCAGGAGATGAAAAAGTCGGGATGGCATCGTATGTAAAAAAAAATTAAAAGTATACAAAAAAAGAAGGGGGGCGATAAAGAAAACAGAACAAGAACACGTTAAAATGAAAAAGAAAAGGGGTGAAACGGAGAAACATAAATCGATTAACAGGGGCCGCACTGCCGGGGCGAGATGAAAAGGGGTTGCGCGGGGCCAGCGTGGCGGGGACGCCGCTAAGAGATGCGTACGACAGACGGACAAACAGGCAAACACGCCGGAATTATTGTTCCGCCACGACGGAAGGCAAACACGACGCGAGAGCCGCGGGCCGGGCGGGCTGGGCAGCAGGGCAGCAGGCGGGGCAGCAGGAGGGGCAACAGGACCACCGCATTCACCATTCCATTATGGGAGGGAGGAGAGGAGCGGAGCGCGAGGAGGCGGGGAGGCGCTGCGGGCCCGGGAACGGCACCGGCCCCCGGCACCGGCCGGGTAGGCAGTGCGCCGCGCACGCCGGGCCTGCCGCTGCCTACCTCCCCGGCGCCTGCTGTCCCCTCCATCTCTCTGTCTCGCTCACCTCTCTCGGCTCTCTCTCTCTCTCTCTCTCTCTCTCTCTCTCTCTCTTTCTCACTCCTTCTTTCCCTCTTCCTCCGTCTTTCTCCACCACCTCGTCTTCCTCACTATTTTCCCCTCTCCCTCTCACACCATCTCTCTTCTCTCTCTCTCTCTCTCTCTCTCTCTCTCTCTCTCTCTCTCTCTCTCTCCTTATTCTTTCCCTCATCGTCCGCCACTCAGCAGCAGCAATTAGAAAAGGGCAAGTGATTGGAAAAGTTTGGTCGTGGCGCCGTGGGCCGTGGTCACGCCGGGGACAACGCGGCAATGCGGGTCTGCAGCCCCCCCCCCCCCCCCCCCCCCCACCCCACTGACAGCCGAAATACGACACCCTTTTATTCATAACCAAAGGGGCGGCAGGGGGAGGAGGGGAGTCAGGGAGGGCACGGACCCTGCGGTAGCAGGCCTTCTACCGCCGCACAGCTCCAACTGAAATATAAACGCGATCCGGAGATTTCATCCGCTAGATTGATCCTCTCTCTCTCTCTCTCTCTCTCTCTCTCCCTCTCTCTCTCTCTCTCTCTCCCTCTCTCTCTCTCTCTCTCTCTCTCTCTCTCTCTCTCTCCCTCACTCTCTCAAACTACTCGTGTCCCCGAGAGGACCGACAGCACGACACGGGCCCGCCACTTTCTCCTGACTACCGCGCCGCACTGCCTTCGCCGCCGTCGCCAATTCGTGACTCGGAAAAGTGTATAATAGATAAGGTCACGTTATTTCCAGGGTCCTAATCACACGGCTGCAGCAGCAAGAGTATTCGCAGACGGAAGAAAATCCAGAGTTATATATATATATATATATATATATATATATATATATATATATATATATATATATATATATATATATATATATATATATATATATATATATATATATATATTAGTATAACAAGAAAATAAATAATGAAAAAAAAAACGCAGAGAAAGAGAGGGCGCAGTCTTTTTCTTCATGACGTGAATAAATCCGTGTGCGCTGCGGAGTCAGTAAGTAAATCGGTGCCCCGCCCTGCTCCGCCCCGCCCCGCCCCTCGGACTGCGGTGAGCTGCCCGGGCTGCCCGGACCGGACCGGGGCGGTAGCCAACTAATTATGGACTAAACGCACTGACACCCCCCGCCTCCCCGAAAGGCAGCGGCCGCGTCTTTTTTAATTACAAACGGCGCTCGGAGCCCCGGACTTGGAGCGGTTCGGCGGCCCCGCGGCGGCCCGCGGCGGCCGTGGTAGGATGCCGGATGGAGCACCGGCCATGAAAAATTGGCAATCGGGTCCCACGACGGACGGGGGCGGCGGGCAGGGGAGGGAGAGCGAGCGAGGGAGAGAGAGAGGGACCAGAGGGGGAGAGAGAGGGGTGACATTACGAAATGCAGCTGGGATTCCATCGCCAGCGCCACAAAAAAAAAATGCAAGCAAAAGTATTTTAATTTTTTCTTTACCAAAAAAAAATGATTTCTTAGCAGCCGTACATCTTTCCTATACCCGTGCCCCTTCAATAATGCAGTCGTTCATGCAGAGCGGGAACGCAGCGAGCGCAGCAAACACTCTCTTCCTTGGCGCTCTCTGCTGACTGGGTTGTGGCTGGTGATCGCCAACGCCGAAAGTTTTAAAACCTCAGCCAACGCCTCTCATTCCGTCTCTGTCGTGACGTGCTTTTCTTTCTTTTTTCTCCTTCTCTCTCTCTCTCTCCCTCCTGAACCCCTCCCCCCTTCTCTCTCTCTCTCTCTCTCTCTCTCTCTCTCTCTCTCCCTCCCTCCTGAACCCCTCCCCCCCCTCCCCCCCCTCTCTCTCTCTCTCTCTCTCTCTCTCTCTCTCTCTCTCCGCCGCCGCCGCCACCGCCTTCTCGACTGGACGGCATGCATATTCAGAGAGGGCGCGGTGAGTGCAAATCAGCAACAATCCGGCCGTCGCAGCGGCGGAGAGTGGCGCTCATCAACATACACGCCCAGCCCGCGGGGCCCGCGGGGCCTGGGAGACGTCCCACAGCGTCGAGGGTTCGAACACCGGCTACACTTTTAGTTTCTGTTTTTAATACATTTTTTGCCAGGAGAGTATTTTGAAACTTCGTGAGTGTGGAACGTTCTTGAATCAAATAGCAGCCGTGTCTTAAGAAGTATAGGCGTTCATTTATGCCGAATTCCCGAATCAAGCGTGTATTTTTGTGTCACTTTGTGGGCGCGCTTTGCATGCAGCCCAATAGCGCACAATCACACCTGTACGTGAGGAAACACTTCCTCCTCATTCCTCTTCTTTTTCCCCCTAAATTTTTTTCCGACGCCTTATTTCCCCTGTTCCCCGCCGAGAGAAGAGAATAAGGAAGGGAGAATAGAAGGGGAGACAGGGGATGGGAAGGGGAAAAAAAGCGGAAGACAAGAGGCGACGTGGGGGGCGGGGGCTGAGGGAAGAGCATAATAGAAGGGGACGGGGAAGGGCCGGCCATGAATCTTGATTTTAACTCGATTATTGTCGGTTCGTTTTTAAAACGCGCGTAGAAAATAATGCCATCCAACGCAGAGAGGCGAACGCGCGCGAGACGACGGGGGCGGCGGCGGCGGGACAAGCGAGTGGGACAGACAGCATGCAGCAGCGACGCGGAGAGGGGAGAGCGGCGGGGGTGCGAGAGAGCGCGCGCGACAGGTAAGGCACGACGACGCCCCCGTCGGCCCCCGCCGGCCCCCGCCCCACGTCCCGGCGGCTAAGCGCGAAGCGTTTGCGTCGAGGAGAGCAAAAGTTACACAGACCTACTTAGCGCTGCCCGCCCGGCCCCGCCCCGCCCGGCCTGATCCTAAGCTCGTCAATATTCCCCTCCGTCCTCCTTAATCCGCGAGGACCGGAGAGAGCGCCACCCGATTTCTGCGCATTCTCTTCAATTTATTATTTTTCCCTCTTGCCTTTCTCTCCGGTGTTGTACACTGCAAATCCTTTTTTTTTCCTTTTTTCAGAATGTGTAGTATTTTGTGTGGGCTCCCCCGCATTCACGCGGGAAACACCGGTGGCGTTCAAAATGCAATCGGCTCGCCTGCCGGGAAGTCCAGCGAATAAGAAATTAGAAGAAAAAAAGTTGGAGCAGCAAGGTCACATGCAATAACAGCACTGAATGGAAGGGGCGCGGCCCGGCGGGCCGGGGTGAAGGGTGGCAAGGGTGTGAAAAGACGTTTAGCCTCCTTCACCAGAGGGTCGCCTCGACTTCCCCGAGCGTCATCCGCTCCCCCTCCTCTTTCTCTCTCCCTCCCTCTCTCGCTGCCTTTGCCCCGCCGTCGCCTGTCCTCCTTTTCTTTCATTCCGCTGTCTGCCGAAATGAAAGCACTTCAGATTGGCGCCGCCGCGAGTCAGACGGACGCAATTAGTGTGGAGGTGGGAGTAGAAAAGAAATGACACTTTGCATCGGGATGAGTTGGTGCCCCTCCCTCGCCCCCAATCTCCGGGGCCCCGTCCGGGGCATCCCCTCCCCTCCCATCCCCTCCCCTCCCCTCCCCTCCCCTCCCCTCCCCTCCCCTCCCCTCCCCTCCCCTCCCCTCCCCTCCCCTCCCCTTCCGGTGTGAAACGTTGACAGCAATTCGATGTGGCGACGCCGGCAGCCTTGAGGAGGACGTATTTATTGTCTCCCTCGCGCTGTCCGCCGCGCCCCTCACACTCTTTTTTCAGACTGATTTTAGACGTATTTTTTTTATTTTCAGTGGTTTCTTGCCCCCCACACACACACACATACCGATAGATGGGGAAAATATGGCTGAACGACCAAACAGTCCACGAGACGAGTTATTGTAGCGTTTTGAAAACGTGTGACAGTACACGATAAGCTGTGATTTTCTTCTCAGCCGGTATATTTCTTTTTGATGGATGAACTGTGCATAAGTTTTGGACTGCGGCGTGCCGGCTCCCACTTCCCTCCTCACGGCAGACCCGCCCCCGACGAGGCCCCCGACGAGGCCCCCGCCGCCCCGGAGGCCCTCGGCACCTCCCCATTAATTATTCTCATGATTGTATCCTCCTTCCTCTGCGCGCACTGTCAGTGACAATAACGGACGGTGTAAGAATTCCGATCGAAAGAGAAAGAGAGAGATAGAGGAGGGGGGGGGGGGAGACAGACAGACAGCGAGAGAGAGAGAGAGACAAAAAATATGAAAAGGAGGAAAGAAAATTGCTACCCTGAGGGCAAAGAAGCTCTGCGGCGGCGCAGCGGCGGTCCTCAGGGGCGGCTCCTGGCCGGACCCCGTGCGGGGTAGGCCGGCCCGCGGAGCACGCGTGTGCGCGCGCGGCCTACCCTCCCGGCGGCCGGCCCACTCCGCCAGCCCAGCGACCGACCTTGAACCCCAGCTGCGGCCGGCTGCTGCGCTGCGCCCCCCGCAGCGCCGGGGGCGTGGCCGCCGCCCCCCAGCGGCCTGCACGGCCCCACCCCCAAGCAGCGCCGCCTGTGCCCGCCCCCAAACAACAACACGGCACATCAAGGCTTGTTGTGCTGCGCCCGGCTGTGCCCCACCTGTTGCGCCGCCTGCTGTTGTTGTTGTTGTTGGGGTATAAACAGCACGCTGTCTGCGGCCCGTCTCACCACCCCTGCTGCCGCGCGGGGCCTCCCCACCCCCCAGGGGGACTCCCGGAGCAGCGGCCCCGGCGGCCCGGGCGGCCCCAGCCGTCTCCCCGCTTGCGGCTCGCCGTATCCAGGCCGGTTCGGAGGGGAAGCACAGATTCGCAAAGGGAAAAAAAGAGACGAAAAAAAAACACCTCGGGGCACTACATGTAGTAGTACTATACGGATGTACTCACTTGACGAAGGCCTGGAAGTGGTCGCACACCACCTCGCAGCCGGGCCAGCGGCAGACGCCGTGCGAGTACAGGGGGTGCATCTTGTCCAGCTCGTCCGACAGCGGCGCGACGGCGGGCGTCGTCATGGCCGCCGCCATGGGCGCCATGGCCAGCCCCAGCGGCGGCGCGGCGGGGCCCCCGTTGGAGTCGTCGGTGCGGCACATGAGGGGGACTGCGGAGGGAGAGGCGGTCAGACCGGGCGGCCCGGCGGCGGGGGACGACGGCGACGTCACACCTACCTGGATGCTGCTCCGCGAGCTGAGACCCGTACTGCAGGAGGTAGTGCCTTTGGGCGAGCAGCTGCTGCTGCATCAGATGCTGGCGGGCCAGCTCACCGCCCTGGAACAGAAGGGGCGCGGCGCCGTGAGCAGTGCGTCGGCAGAGCCATCGACCCCCCCGCGACGTGGCGCCAGCTGCGGCGCCAGCTGCGGCGCCAGCTGGCCTCCTTCCCGACCCCCCGCATCGTGATACGCGCGGGGGGGGGGGGGGGACGGCGGCAGAGGAGCAGTCATAATCAGGTGATATCGGCCGGCGGTGGCGGGTGGGCGGCCAATAAGCCGGCAGCGGCCGCCCCCATTAATTGGCCGGGCCAGGTGAGACGCGCGGGGCCCCCGCCAAGACGGCCGAGTGATAAGGCTTATCGGCGGGGCGCCACACAGTGGCGTCGGCGGCGGTAGCGGTAGCGGAGGAGGCAGCGGTAGCGGTAGTGGTAGCGGAGGCGGCAGCGGGGCGGCAGCGGGGCGGCAGCGGCGCTAACCTATTTACGATAGACGCCGCGCTATAAAAGACCCATCCCCGGGGCGCGGGCATTCGATCTCCTCCAGCCAACTTCCTTCTTCGCACCGTCTCGTCTCTCTCTGTCCCTCTCGCTCTCCGCACCTTACAATAAAATCTCTCTCTCTCTCTCTCTTTCCCTCTCACTCTCTGCCTCCCCCTCCCGCTGGCAGACAAGTCCTCGGAACAATACTTGAAAAGTGAGAAATGTAAATCAAGGGCCGGGCCCGGCAGGCTGCGCCTCGACTCCCGTGTCGAGTCGAGGCGCTTTTCGGAGCACATCGGGCGGCTCTTCACGCCGGTTCCCGCCGCGGCCGCTGCAAGTGTGCGTGCCCGGCAAGACCGGGGAAAGTTTTACAAGTCGGCCCCGCAGCAAAAAGCTTTGTTAGAAAAAAAAATAGAAAAAAGAGGGGTTTGTAGAAAATTTGAGCGTGTATTCAGGTTGCAACCAAGTGATCCAATATATTCGAGCGGGGGTGTACGCCCCCGAGCCCCTCCCCTTTTCCTCTCTCCCCCGCGCGGTACTCGGTTCAAACTAGCGCGCCGGCCAAAGATACACAGAATGACGAAGACGCAAAAGGAGTTGGCTGCCCCGCCGCGCCGCCCCCCGCGCCGCCCCACGCCGTGCGCCGCCTCCAGACTCGGTTTTGTTTGTCGCAATTAATTTGATATCAGCATTACGCTGCGGATGGGGAGGGCGCGAGGGCGGCGGGGTGCGGCAAGGGGGTGCACGTATCGCTAACCAGACCGCCTCTGCTCTCACCTCTCTCTCTCTCTCTCTCTCTCTCTCTCTCTCTTCCCTCTCTTCATCCTCTATATGTGTACAGGCACGTTGTCAGCAATTGCATACATCTGACGGCGCGCGAAATAGTTCCACGCACGGCGAGAGCTGGGGGGGGGGGGGAAGAAGGAGAGAGACGGAGAAAAGAAAAAGGAGAGAGAGAGAGAGAGAGAGAGAAAGAGGGGGAGAGACAGACAGACAAGAGATACAGAAAGGGTTTTCGGAGCGCAGTCGGGAGAATCAAACGGCTCACCCCCATAAATAAAGAAGCAACGCCGCGGCGCACAACATAACGATAAAGCGCTCGCCGAGGCCCTGGAGTCCCTCTCACCCCCCCCTCTCTCTCTCTCTCTCTCTCTCTCTCTCTCTCTCTCTCTCTCCCTTTCTCTCCCTATTTCTCTCCCTCTCTCTCTCCCTTTCGCTCCCTCTCTCTCTCTCTCTCTCTCTCTCTCTCTCGTTCTCCCTGGGACCGCAAGCTTATCGGTCCACTCGCTCGGATTCGGGCGCCCAGGGGGTGCATATCAAGGTGAGAAGAGAAATACGAAATAAGGGCGGCAAAAGATCTCCGCCGGTGCGGATTCGAACCCGTGGCGGCGGCGGTGCAACAGCAGCAGTTGTGGCTGCCTGCGGCGAACCGATATATAACGACCGCGCAGAGATGCAAGTAAGCACTATAGCAGCGGTTGGCAGCGGCAGCAGCGGCGGAGTAATGGGGGTGGCAATCAAATCGTCTGGAGGCGGCGGCGGCGCCCGAGTCGCGGGGGCGGCGGGGGCGGGGGGGGGGGGGGGGGGGGGCGCGAGAGGAGAAGGGGGTTGATGCGAGTTTGGCGGAGTACAACAACTTTGGCCGGTTAGCAACGATAAGTGAAGGCGCGCGGCTCGGCTCGGCGGCGCGGCGGCGCGGCGGGACGGTGGGACGGTGGCTGTCGTTAATGCTAATTTCGACGCTCCCCCCTTGCTTCCTCTCCCTCTCTCTCGTTTCCTCCGGTTTTCTCGGTGTGTTGTACAACTGCTGCAGCCACAACAGCGACGGGCGAAAGAGAGAGAGAGAGAGAGAGAGAGAGAGAGAAAGCTTCTCACTGACAGCACCGAGCACAACACTGCTACTCCAGCACCAGCACTCGGTGCCAGCTAGCGTTTCTAATACAGAAAATTTCGAGGAAATTTTTGGAAAACGTCCACAATATTTCAGAAAATTTATTAAATTTATATGAAAATTTCGGGACTATAGAAACGCTAGTGCCAGCTAGGATAGTACACTGCCTGAAATGTTAGGTACTGCTGGATATGGCAAATACGAGCCCGAACGGCGCATGGTGGAGAGACTCGGGCGAGAATAAACTAAAGTAGACAAAGTGGAGCCCCGCGCTTGAGTTGGGCTGGTCGAGTGGCGTCCATAACACACCCAGTAGGAGTGTCGAGGTCCGCGCAGTAGATCTCGAGGCCGAGGCCCTGGAGCCCGCCAGTCCGGGGCTCGGGTCATACTTTTGTTTACGTAAGCAATTCGCTCCAGCTCTTAATGTATTCGAGACTTAGCAGGCAAGTCGGCCAAGCAAGCAAGCAGGCAGGCGGGCGGCCGGGCACGCACGCAGGCACGCACGCAGGCACGCGGGCGGCCCATACACCCTCCCTGCTCTCTATGCGCGCAACCCCGGCGGGGGGTGGCCGGGCAACCCCGGGACGGGACGGGCAGGCAGCCAGGCAGCCAGACCAGGACTCTGATGCCCCCCCCCCCCCCCGATAAGTCATACAAATTTGTTTACAGTTTCAGACAGGACGCCCCCCCCCCCCCCACACACACGATGTGTATTTGCAGACACTATGCACCCCGCGCAGCATCAGCACCGCGGCCCGCAGCAGCCACGAGAGCGGGGACCCTCACGTGAGCAGATTACACTTACAATATTATTATTATTATTATTATTATTATTATTATTATTTCATTCCTTAAAATGAAATATATACGGATGGAGGCGCAGTGAGCAGTAGTTGTGGCCACCTCCTCACTGACGACAGAATGAAGATCAAACGGGAAAAATATTTAAAAAAATGCCACAGCCCCAAATAATCATGTCGGTGTCCCGGAGGACGGAAACTTTTCATCTGATTAGTGAGGCTGAGTCCAATCAGTGCGAGGCGTTCGATCCACTGCAGGGGACGGGGAGCGCGTGGGAATTAATTCAGCCACTGCAACAACCACCGCGAAAGTTTTCCTTACTCCTCTCTCTATCGCTCTCTCCCTTTCTCTCCCTCTTCTGTCTCCGATTCTCTATCAGAGGAATTTCGTTGCGGCACAAATCTTTGCAATACGATACCTGCATTGCGGCTGCGGCCTTATAAAAGTTGTGGAGAACATTTTTTCTGAATGGTTTTACACACATTCTCTCTCTCTCTCTCTCTCTCTCTCTCTCTCTCGGTACTTGTCCTCCTTATGGCGACACTCGGCACACACGGCCGTGCCACGCGCCGCCACGAGCCCCGCCACGCGCCCAGCCACGCCTCGCGTATTCGTATTCACGGGCATGCACGGGCCATACGTGGGGGTGGCGCGGCCTGGCGGCCGCGTGTGTAATTGTTTGTGTGCCAAGCCGAGTTAATCGTACGTGTGTAGGAGGGGGGGGGGGTGCTTAGCAAACGTACACCGGCGGAGAATTCTCCCCACGCCCGAAATATGGGTTTTAACATATATTTTTTTCTGTGAAATAATTAATTTGTTTGCAACACTGGCCGTCTCCGGTCTCCGCCTCGGAGGGGACGCCGCCTCGGAGGGGACGCCGCCGCACAAGACGCGTCCTTGTTGACCAATTCGGCCGGGGAGAGCGGGGAAGCAGCAGAAGCAGCGGCGGCTGCCAGAACCAACTTAATTTCCAATCGCAGGACGGAAGGGTAAACCTCGCGCTGCAAGGTCCTTCCTGGAGATCCTCTGGCCAGAAGGGTCGCGTAAACAGGGAGAGCAAGAGGAGAGACAGAGGGAGCGCCCGCCCCACGCGCCGCCCGCGCCGCTCGCGCCCTGTTTGGCTTCATTTCCCCAGCTGACGGGAAAGAAAACACGAAAGACTAACACGCACAAGTTTGATGAAGACACTGGCCGGCGTCCTACGCCCCCCACCCCTCTACCCCGCCCAACCTAATCCCAAACCTCCTGTGCACTTGTTTTCAGCTCCGCGAGCCCAAAGTTTAACAAACCTTAGAAGAACGAGACGAAAAAACGCGGTCGGTGTATATCCACACTCACGACAAGGAACGCAGCTGCCACCTCTCTCTCTCTCTCTCTCTCTCTCTCTCTCTCTCTCTCTCTCTGCGAACCACAAGACGCCGTCCCTCCCGGCCACTCTGCTTCCTCCCCGGCCGCCCCCCTCGCCTCCCCCGACGACGACGCAGGAGATGTTTGTTTTAATAATTGAGTATCAATTAGAGACCTCCGCATTGTCGAAGCAAGCAGCTCTTTGACAACAATCATAACTCGACACAACAATACGTGGCACGCTAATGCTAATGAACACAGCAGGTTAGGTTAGGCGCCCCCATTGTGCTCACGCGTGTGTTTGTCTTTCTTCTGATTACGTAATTATTTCGGGCTGTTTTCTTTTTCAGTGCTGAAAAAACCGCAGCGGAAGAATGTGTTGCTGCGGAGTGCCGTTTTCGTTGGTCCAGGTGACC
Organism: Megalurothrips usitatus; assembly: GCA_026979955.1. NCBI lineage: Eukaryota > Metazoa > Arthropoda > Insecta > Thysanoptera > Thripidae > Megalurothrips > Megalurothrips usitatus. The sequence goes on along the minus strand of CM049598.1, from coordinate 11,065,614 downwards.
ATTTTATTTATTCCTTCTCTCTCCCTCTCTCTCTTTCTGTTCTTCTCTCTCTCTCTCGCTCTCTCTCTCACTCTGTTCTTCTCTCTTTCCTCCCTGCATAAGAGCAGTCAATCGTGGATACCGGGCGGTTTGCCGAGTGAGTTGAGATGGCCTGTCCGCGTCCAAACTTGTTCTTCTTCTTCTTCGTCTTCTTCTGCCTTCCGTCCGAAAGTTGGACTTGCGGGAAACCTTTGTGGCTTCTGAGAGAGCGAGTGGAGGGGGCGGAGGGGTTTGTTGAGGCATTACTCATGGATGTTGTTTGCGGACCGAGCCGGAGGTGCCCCCTCCTGCTACCCCCTCCAGGGACTGCTCAGCCCGGGACTCACCTCACTGTAAACTGGCTGTAAATAATGTAAACAATAGAGGGGGGTCTCTTAGAATCCCGCGCGGCGCGGTGACCCTGCTGCCAGCCATCTCCGCAGCTGCAGTGCGCATAATCACGCTGCGAGGCGAAATGACCTCTCTGGCTTCAAATCAAGCGAGAGTGGGAATAGAGAGTGGAGGGGCTGTTCGCGTTACTCCTGTATCGGTGTAACGAATGTAACTACGTTACATCGAGGAGACAACCCCCGAGCGCCTCCCTCTGCCCCCGTCCGCACGATCCTCATAACAAGCCATTTTCCGGGCTTAGAGCGCGGCAAAGCTGCGCCGCCAGCGGGGCCCAGCGACAACACCAACAACAGCAGCAGCGGCAGCAGCGGCAGCACCCTGCCACTGTCAACAGTCGATACAACTGCCGTTAATTTCGTCTGCTTGCTCGCGGGATCCGAACACATGCGGCTCGGGCGGCGCCTCGATGTAATCTGATTATTTCAAATACCCGCGCGCGGCGTTCACAACACACTGAGTCTGAAAGGGAAATTTTAAATGGCGGAGCAGCCACTCGGGCAGGCAGAAGGCGCTTTGCGATGTGTAGGAATGGTGTGAGGATTCTCCGGGGTTTCGCCTTCACCCACACTCTCCCCCGACACCCCCCCCCCCCCTCTGGACATGGCACCCCCAACAGGAACCGGAAAACAGTGAATGCTTCCGGAAGCAAATTGTTTCCGTCCGGGGTGGGGCGCGGGGAAAGTGAAAGGGAGAGAAGGAACAAGGCGCGGGGAGCGAGCGCAGAATGACGACCTGAGGGAGACGAGAATGAGGCAGTGCGCGGGCCGTTCGCGAGGGCTCTGCAGATTTCGCGCAAAAAGAGGAGGAGCCCGGCTGTCCGCTGCTTAACTCTTTGCAGGTTTTGCGTAGAAGGGTATAGCGACACGGAGTGGGTGCACAAGTGAGAGAGAGAGAGAGAGAGAGAGAGAGGGGGGGGGGGGGGGGGGGGTGGAGGGGGGTGCGGAGGCCAAGATCGCGGCACGGAGATTAAAGTCATCTTTCTTTTAGGTGACCCTTGTGATTAGCTCATTTTTCAAGGAGAAATTGCGTAAAAACGTGGAGAAAGGAAGGACACGGAGGGAGGAAGAGAGTACGTAGAAAGAGCGTGAGAGGACGGAAAAAAAATACGAGGAAAGAATGAAAATAAAACTAACAATGAACGGCAAAAGGAACGCTACCAAAACACATTGTTGGTCCTCTTTGTTGCACGGGAGGGCCGGCCCTCATGGCCCCTCCGCCGCCGCCGTGGCCACAATTCATGCCCGTTCCGTGAACGTTTTCGCCACTAATTCTATCCGGCAGAAAGAAACACGCACGCCACGGGACGGGCTGCGGCGTGCTGTTAGCGCGGCCCCTGTGCGGACCTGGGCGCCACTCCCGGCCCGGCGGCGTGTGAGACGCCTGTCGGGGCCCGAGGAGTCGGGGAGGAGGACCGCACCGCCGCCATTATACAACAAGCCCCGCGAGCCGAACGCAGTTAGCCACGGTTTTTTTTCCTCCCTCCTCCGTCGGCTGCATCTCAAAGACTTTTAATGGCTTGCCGTACAGGGCAATTAATGTCAGAGGGGAAGTCAGAAAGAGAGGGAGAGAGAGAGAGAGAGAGAGAGAGAGAGAGAGAGGAGGGGCACTTTGGTTGCAATTTAAATTTACCGCGCAAGGTGACGAGTCCGATAGGATACGACAACAGGACCTGTACAACAAACTGAACAAAAAAATGTTTATTTGCGTTTAAAAAAATAAAATTAAAGTTATTTGACCGAACCGCCTGCTGCACATCTTTCGGGACCTGATAATCACATGGTAATCCTGGCCGGCCGCCGCCCCCTCCCCCTGGCACTGAGCCTCCCCCCCCCCCCCCTCCTCCACCTCCGGCTCCTCCCAAACAATAAAAATTCGCAGCTCCCTGCCAAGAAGAGGTTGCGGTCTGACCCCAAATGTGTATCCCAGCGGCCCCTCAGGAGGCAAGGACTGCGTAGGCTCGCCCCAAGTCCTTGGGAGGCTGCCTGGCCTCCGCCGCATAACTGCAGATATATGGGGTCGTAGCGGTGGGGCAGACAGAGAGAGAGAGAGAGAGAGAGAGAGAGAGAGAGAAAGAGAGAGAGAGAAAACGAGGCGGGGCGGAGGGGGTGAGAGAGATGGGGGAGGGGCGGCCGCAACAGGGCGTATGTATTCAAACCGCGAAGGGCATCAAGGCTGCATCTTTTTGGCGTCCTCGCCGCACTCGGCTCGCGGCGGAGGTGGCTGTGATGACTGCGAGAGAGAGACTGAGAGAGAGAGAGAGAGAGAGAGAGAGAGAGAGAGAGAGAGAACGAGAGCGAGGGACGGAGTAGGACGAGGTGGCAGTGGTGGTTGTACTCGCCTCAGTAATTATTGGACATTCGAAATGAAAAAGCCACCGGCGGCCATCTTCACTGAAATGTGTTTGGTAACGAATTATTGCAGCTGCGGGGTCCCGGAAGGAAATGCCTAGCTTTCAGAAAACGCCGTGTGCGGCAGGCGGCTAAGAAAAGGCGGCCGGCAGATAACACCTCCTGCCAGCTCAGGGAGAAAGAGAGAGAGGGAGAGGGAGAAGAGGGCTCTTCCCAACAGTAGTTCTGAGATAGAAAGATATAGAGCGGTAGACTCGCATACGAATACACAGTCAGAGGCCGAGTCAGTCAGGCGGACAATAAAAAACAACTTTGTCGCACGGCGCTGTGTCAAATGTTTCTCGCCGAGCCGCACAACCCGCGGCGCCGGGGCCAAAAGAAATACACCCTGCCGGATTTTATAGCCCATAATTCCCGGAAGCTTTCCATGCACAGTCACGTATAGAGGCGAGCCCATCCTGCTGCCGGCGGCGGCGTGAGAGGCGGCGGGGAGACGGAGGCAGAGAGGAGGGAGTGAGAGGGAGGGAGGAGTGGGGCGGGGAAGGGAAGGAAGACGGACAAGGAAAGGCGGAGGATGCGGAAGTTTGGGTTTTTGTTAATTTGCTCCTTTCTCGGGACGTCCCCCCGCACCTTCCGATGGACACACACACACACACACACACACACACACACACACACACACACACACACACACAGTCACACGCGCGCGCGCACGCTTAATAAGACGTTCACTTTCAAACTTTAGCGCGCTCCTTTTGCATGGCCACGTCTGCGATGCTCGTTTGTCTTGAGTGACCGAGCAAGCGGGAAAGAAAGAGAGAGAGAGAGAGAGAGAGAGAGAGAGAGAGAGAGAGAGAGAGAGAGAGAGAGAGAGAGAGAGAGGACCGTCCGGGGACCATCCGGGAGGCGCCGCCGCGTGCGTAATAAACGGTCCGGGGAGCGCCACATATTGTCCTCGTCTCCTGGGCGCCCTACTCTCACGCCTGTGTTGCCCCCCCCCCCCCTCTACCCTCTCTGCCCCGTGCCGTGCATGTTTTGAGTCTGCAAAAGCTAAACTTGGCGGCGTCTCTTCTGCTGGCGATTCCTATTGGGAGCCATATCATAAGGAAGGGGCACAACACGCACACACACAGACGCACGCACGCACGCACACACGCACACAAAAGGGATGGAATGCGCCGAGGCGGAGGTCGCTTATGCTCGTGTCCCTTTATGTTCAGCACATGCCTTATTATTATTACCATATACGGGATTTATGCGAGTTTCGGGCAGTATAGGACGTGAGAATAGGTGTGAAAGACGTATCGGCACTCGAGGGAAACTTTCCGACGCAGCGGCCCCGTGAGTGTGTGTGAGAGAGAGAAAGAGTGTGTGTGTGGGGGGGGGGGTCTTTCCACACTCCAGACCATCATTAATCTTGAGAAATTAACCTGAAAACGCGCTGTATATAAGGGCACATCGAGCTGTCTCTAAGCGATAGACAAGAGTGAGCACTATAGTCCCCCCCCCCCCCTCTCTCTCTCTCTCTCCCTCTCGCTCGCTCACACACACTCACGGGGCGATATAGGGGTGTCGGAGGTGAGTTGCGGTGGGCCGGGCAGCAAAGACTTGTGGCACGGCGTAAGTGAGGGTGGCACTTCAATTTATTTTTAGTGTTGTTGTTCAAACACGACGGCGTGTGCACGGCGCCGCGCCGCGCTCACTGCGTTTACCGTGCGCACGTCTGCTGACCTGCCTGTGAATAAGGAGGCGGTGGCCCTATAGGCAGAGCGCGTGCGCACGCTCAGGCCCGACTGCCTATACCTAGTACCCAGCAGGCGCAGAACGCGTGGACACCGAAAACGCCCTCCACTCATTTCAGAAAACAAAACATAATTCCTGGCGCATCACACCAAAAAAAGTATTCCAAAGGAGAAGTATGAAATGGACGTGTCGGGAAAAAAAATTTCTGAGGTCGACAACGCAAACTAGCAGAGCGGGCGCTGTTGTTTGCCGTGTGGTGGCGGCCCCGGCTGGGGTGCCGCCTCGGTGCCGCCTGGGCTGCCAGCCCTGCCTGGGCGGCGCGCGGCCCCAGCGTCGCGGGGCGCGAAAAAGCAGCCTCCGCCGCGGCTTCAATCAACACGGCCCTGCTGGGAATTTGAATGAGTGTTTGGCGACGGAAAACGCAATTTAAGCAGCAGTATAGAGATGCGCTGCGCTCTCTCCTCGTGGTGTGTGGTGGTGGTGAGTGGAGGAGGAGGAGGAGGAGGAGGAGGAGGAGGAGGAGGAGGAGGAGGAGGAGGAGGAGGAGGAGGAGGAGGAGGAGGAGGAGGAGGAGGAGGAGGAGGAGGAGCAGAAGAAGAAGAAGAAGAAGAAGAAGAAGAAGAAGAAGAAGAAGAAGAAGAAGAAGAAGAAGAAGAAGAAGAAGAAGAAGAAGAAGAAGAAGAAGAAGAAGAAGAAGAAGAAGAAGAAGCCTAGTAAGAGAAGAAGGGTCACGCAATGAATGATAAGAAGTTAAAACGCATGCCGCTGCGCTGCACCCGAGCACGGGGGCATCCGGAACGTGGCGCACCGACAAGCACGCTCACACACACACACATACATATACTCACACAGACACTCACGCACGCGCGCACGCTCACACACACGCGCCTACACACATGCCGCGACCGCATTATG